>KQ482063.1:2024416-2038909 GCA_001430745.1 Auxenochlorella pyrenoidosa | reverse complement strand
GGGGGCGCGTGAAACCATGTGCCGTCCTGCTCGCGATACTCGGGCGGCCTGCAGCCCCACACTGTGCACCCCGCGGTCTACACTGTGCCCACACCGCCGCGAGGCGACAAGGCGCGAAGGCATCCCCAGTGCTGACCTGGAGGTACTGCGCCAGCGAGGCGCAGCACGCGGGCAGGTGGGCGCCCAGGTCGTACGAGAATGCGGGAGGGGTGTAGGCCAGCCAGACTGCCGTGACGGGGCGGAGAAAAACGTGGCGCGCGTCAACGGCTGGGCAAGCAACATGCAGGGCTGTATGCGGACGTAGTAAGCACTGTATGGCACCGCTGCAGGGCTGGCCGGGGCCCAAGAGCCGGGCTGCATGGCAGGCGCTGCTTTGCATGCGCATGAGTGCAGGCGTGCAGGCCCCGACGAGAGCGCCCCCGGCGCCTTGCCTGCAACCGTCCACCAGATGGCAGGCACAAACACAAAGTGGATGAGCTGGTTGAGCGGGTTGGAGTGGTAGGAGCCGTAAAACACCAGCTGCGAGGGATCAGGTGGGCGTTGCGGAGGCGGGGTGGCACATGGAGCACCAAGGCGGCAGTGTGCCCTTGCTGTCATCCACGCATGCGGTAGGTTACCACGCCAGCGCCGTCTCTCCCTACAGCGCCGGCTCCCACACCCTGGGCTGCAAGCCCCTACTGCACGTGCGCCCCACCTGGTCTTTCAGCTGGAAGTTGAACCCGAGCAGCCCCATGCTGGAGGGCGGCGTGTAGGCGCGGGCGCGGGTTGGCTTGCGCGCCGGGCTGCAGGGTGCGCACAGACTGAAAGCAGGCTGCTTGGAGAGCGCAACAGACCCGACCGGTGACGGCAGTGTCGCCTCAACCAACATCGACAAGGGCACAGAGGATTGTGGCTTGTCGCTGCCAGTCGTCCGTACCCGACGGCTCCAACCAGGTGCCGCCAGCCGTGGCTGACGGCTTCTTCCAGGCCACTCCCGTGCCGGTGTCGAGCGACGATCGCTGCTCGACGCAGACCCACCTCGGAGAAACGGGGTGGCTTTGAAGTCGCTCGACTCCGGAACCCTTTCTCCCTCGGGCGACGCTCCCGGGCGCAGCCGTCGATCCTTGGCTCTACAGTAGTAAGGGAGCCTCTCAGCACAGCAAAAGGTGGCTGGAAGCGGCCAGTAGCACTTGGCGCGAGCGGGCGCGGCAGCTGTTGCTCCTCACCCGGGCGCTGGGTGCCGGAGACAGCATGCGAACAGACAGGAATGCCCAGAGGAAGCGCGATGGCGGCCCCAAGGAGAGGCGCCTTGCCGGTGCTGCGCCCGGTGCTGTGCTTTGCCAATAACAGCCAGCCAGTGCCAGCTACTTCCTGAGCACAGCCTTTGCAACCAGATCACATGCTGGAATTGTGTTCAAAATCAGCTGTGAGACCTGCTACAGCTCCTCGTCCTCTTCCTGCCACCGTGCCGCCCCTGCTCCAAATGGGCCGCTGCGTCCGGCCGCCGCCGCTGCGCGCCTCGCCGCCACCAGCGGCAGCAGCTCCTGCACAGCTTGCGTCAGGTCTGCTGCATCGATGTCGGTGACATCACCCCTAGGGGTGTTGCGGTGGCGAGAGGGGTCCCGATTCGCCACTCGCCGGTACAGTGCCCCCGCCCACTGCGCAAAGTTCTGGTAGCAGCGCCAGATGCCATCCGCCTGCGGCCAGGCAACCACACCCAAGCGGGCGGCGCAAAATGAGTACTTGGAAATTCAGGCTTGAAAGGCCAGCCACCGCGCACAGCTGAGGCAGGCAGAGCAAAGGCGGGCAGCAGCGGGCATGCAGGCCGGGCGCCGCCGTAGACTCTGCACCAACGCCGCGAGGGTGCCAGCCCCGGCGTGCAGCCCCAGCAAGTCACAGCCACCTGCGGCCAGAGCTCCACCAGCGCGGCATGCGGCGGCAGCAGCAGCGCGTGCGCCAGGGCTGCGCCGTGCATGCCGGCCAGGATGTCTGTCTGCTGCACCACAGCAAGCTGCTGCTCCACTGCAGGCGGCAGTGCGGGCGTGGGGAGGGGGTGCAAGGGGTGATGTGAAGGCTGGCCTAGGGAAGGAATGCATGGGCATGACCACACGTGCTTGTGGGCAGGCATGCCATACAGGGCTGCCGGCTACAGGCAGGATCTGGCTTGGGCCGTGGCCAGCCAGGCCGGCCATGATCTCCCAAGCCCGAGCGAAGCAGGCAGGTGGCAGCAGGTGCCTCACCTGTCAGGCCTGCAAAGTCTAACAAGCTGACCGACACGGAGAGCGGCTGGGCGACGCCACCCACGCTGGCACTGGCGCCGCCCTCCCTGCTCCACGCCTCCCCCAGCGCCCGCAGCGCAGCCAGCAGCTCCCCCTCGTTGCCAATCTGCCGCGCCATTTTTCGCTTGGCCCTCCCAGGCCTCCGGCTGATGAGGCGGATGGCCAGCGTGCTGCTGCCACCACTTGTGGCGCCGCCGTCTGCTCCGCTGCCGCCTGCGTCGCCTGCTGCTGCGCTGCCGCCTGCTGTTTCTCCTGCGCCTGCTGCCCCTGCTTGTGCGCTGCTGCTGCCCAGGTTCAACACGCCTCCACCATTTCCCTTCTGATCCCCAAGCCCAAACGAGGCCAGCAGGAAGCCTCGGAACGCGGCAAAGAGGCGCGTGGGCAGCGGGCACGAGGCGTCCTCGTACAGGTGCGCAAACAGCAGGCTGGTGTAGCCTGGGGGCACAAAGGCGGCGTGCCGGAAGAGCGTGGGGCCCTGCTAGACGGGGGGAAGAAGCAGGGAGCACGTCGCGCACCAACCGTCACAGGCGTGCGGTCTCATTGCCGTTCTGAAGATGGGGCCTGAAGGGCGCATGCGGGCTAGCCCTGAGGCCTGCCTGCTGGCTTGCTGTGCAGGCAGGTAGGAACAAGAGAGCCAGCAGGCAGTCGCTCCTTGCAGCCTTCCATCTTGCATGCTTGCCTTGAAGTCTTGGACTCGCCGAACCAGAAGCCTGCCACCGGTGCTGCCGGCGTCGCCACCTGCCGCTGGCACCCGGGCGTCCCAGACGTGACGGCCGTGGGCCTCAGCCTCTCGCGCCGCCGCCAGCGCGTCAGGGCCGCCGCCCGCGGCTGCCACAGGCCAGAGGATGTCGAGCGAGCCTGGGGGGTGGGCATCCAGGATGACCACCTGCGGGGTGGTGGTGGTGTGTGGTGGGGGTGGGGTGGGGTGGTTATTGGAGGCAGGGATGGACGAGGATTGTTAGCATTCATCTTGCCCGCCTGCGCGTGCACTGCTGAAAAGTGCGACACCCATGTGTGCTTGCGCATTGCAGCTGCTGCCAGAAGGTGAAACTCACCGCCGAGCGACAGCAATGCAAACAACAGCCCAGAGTGCGCAGCGCCCACCTGGCGGGGCTGCTGCTCCCAGCCCAGCATGCGAAGCGTAACAAAAGCGTTCAGCAGGTCTGCAGAAGAGGAGATTGATGGGAGGCAAGACCAGCAAAGATTGGAGAGGGCATTGGTCAGTTGAAGCGTGGGAGAAGGAGAGCATTTCGGCCTGCTGCCGGAGGCTGGGGATACAGACCGGCAGTTTTGAGGCAGACCAGCGTGCAGCAGCGGGCACCGAACCGTGGGCCCTCTGCCAACCAACGGTTTGCATGCAAGGCCTGTCGCTGTGCTTGTGTATTGCCTGTCAGGGCGACCACAAATCATGGAACGCAGGCGAGCCGGCACTGGGAGGCAGATGGTGGCAGCAGGCCAGGCAGCGTGGAGGCTATGCGAGGCGCCCCCACCCGTCAGTGTGTGGTACACGTTGGCATGCTCGTTGATCTCGCGCGTCACAAACAGCGTGGGCAGCTGCTCGACGTCCGCTTGCGCGGTCTGCAGCTCCTGACCTGCTGCTGCCAGCTCTGGCTGGAACAGGAAGCTGCCAAATATGTCCTGCAGGCAGGCGGCGGGTGGGCAAGCGGTGAAGTGTGAAGTGCTGATGCCTTGGGTGGCTGTGTTGGCAACAAGGAGCGCCTAGCTGACAGCACGCGGCAGGCAGGACAGGGGCGGGCAATGCAGCCGGCATGAGCAGGCTGGCGAGCCCCGGCAGGCAGGCAGATGCCCAGCAGCGGGCGGCCATCGCGCCTGGCAGCCAGGGCGCGCAAGCGCTGACCCCCGCTGGCCCGCCCGCCTGCCTGCTGGTGGTCCTTGCTGAAGGCATCCAGGCTGAACCCCGGCCAGGCGCAGTCCACGGCAAAGGCGCCGCGGTCGTAGCGGTGGTAGGTGGGGGAGGCGCACATGTAGCCGGGGCGGTGCGCGGGGCAGCGCGCGCGGCGCTGCGCGGTGGGGGGCAGCACCGGCAGCGCAGTGAGCGGGTGCAGCTCACGTGGCAAGCCTCTACAAGGACCGACACAGAAGTTGGCATCCTGCCACCAAGCCAGCCAGGTACTTCCAGCCCGGCCCAGCCCCAGCGGCAGCGGCATGGCCTCGGCGCCGGCGTGCCCACCAGCTTGGAGGGGTCGAGCAGCAGGTTGGTTGCGTCGCACAGCACGTGGGGCGCGCTCCCCGCGGGCATGTGGGTGTCGTTCACAGAGCGGCAGGTGACGGCGGAGGGCGCACGCCCGGCCCCGCTGCTGCTGCCCCCGCTACCGCCGCTCCCCAAGCCGCTGCCGCTGTCGCCGACGGCTTCAACCGTGCCTGCTGGCTTGCTGAGCGACAGCTGCCGCGATGCGGAGCAGACCTGGCGTGCCGTGGCGCCCCAGCGCCGCAGCCAGTCGAGCCCAAAGTGCTGCTCGCAGTAGCGCTGCAGCTCCGCCTGCTGCGCTGCCTGCTGACTGGCACTGCCGACACCGGCTGCCCGCTCATGCGCGCTTGCACCGACTGTAATTTGCTCATGGGCGGTGACCAGTGCAGCCACCTCACCCTGCAGGCGGTGTGGGAGTGCCTGCCCCAGTTCTGCCTCCTCCTGCAGCTGCCGCGGCTCCTCCTCCCCGCTGTCAGCGCCATGATGCCCTTCTGTGCCGCTGTTCAAAGTATTGGTGCCAACGGTGCTTGCTGCTCCACCGCGCCGGCCAGCCAAGAGCAGGCCAGCGGTAGTGCTGCTGCCCCCCTGTGCAGCGCGCGCCTCCTTGGCAACTCGGAGCTGCTGCCGAGCGTCGCTGCGCTCCGCTGCCCGCTTGTGGAAGGTATGTGTACTGAGCGCCAGCAGTGCCAGGCCCGCAACCACCTGCAGGGTGGACGGCCCGGTGCAGGTGCTCCAGGCGGGTGCACAGTTGAAGCTGCGGCAGCTGCCGCCAGCCCATGTGTGGCTAGCTGCTGAGAGATGCTCACACAGGTTCCGCAAGGGGCCTACGACATTCCAAGACTCACCGTCAACAGATAGAAGGGCTCCTCGGGCCAGCGGCCTCCCTTGCTGCGGCGCAGCGGCCCCCTGGGCCGCCTCCGCGGCAGTGTTGCAACCATGTACCCCTGCCGCAGTCATCAAAGTGTCATTAAAGCCTTTTTGGCCTTTCCTAGAGCTGCTCAGTCCCAGCAGGCAGAGCACGCAGCAGGCGGCCTGAAATCCGCGCTGCAGGACCGCGCATCGGTGCCGTCATCGCAGTCTGCATCGCTTGGGACACTCATCAGGCGAGCTGGTGCATGCTATCCCCTCTCCACATGCGTCCCCTCTCCGGCAACTTGTCTAGGGGCGTGCCCCGACGTTCATTCACCCATCGTCGCACCCACTGCTCGCAGGATTCTCACGATGGCCGCCGTCCGCTGCTCTCTACTCACCACGCTCGCCCGTCGCCCAGCCACGGCGGCGCTGACCGCAGCTGCCGCCTCGGGCCGCGCCGCCGGCCCGGCCACGCTGCGCACTGGCCACCTGGCTGCGGTGGTGCGCCGGCTGGGCACCCTCCACGGCGCAGCTGTTGTCTGCAGCGCCGGCGGCAGCAGTGGCAGCGACGGCGAGGGGGTGATGGAGGTGCAGCTCAAGGTGGGGGTGGGGTTGGGCTGGTGGGGAGGTGGGAGAGCTGGGCGGGCGCTCTGATGCCGCCTCGAGCCCTATGACCAGCCTGCACACTAAACGCACCGGCAGGTCGACCTGTCCAGTGAGGCAGATTGCAGGTTGTGCTGGCGCTGCGTCGAGCTGCACAGTCCACCGGTGATGCCCGTCCTTGTCACCTCTTCCGATGGGGCCCCCCCTGCATCCTTCCCGCAGGTGGACGGCATGGTGTGCGACGGCTGCTCCTCCCGTGTGGAGGAGGCCCTGGCCAAGATGGCGGGCGTGAAGAAGGTGCGGCAGCGCGGCTGGCCGCACCCTGCAACGCCCGCCTTGAGCCGCTGTCTGCCCCAGCAGTAGAGCTGGCGGGAGATGCCCGGCTGCGGGCGTTGCACTAGCAGCATTGGCGTGCCCGGCACGCCATCGTCTGCAGGCCTCACGACATGCTCGCCTCCCTTGTCTGCTGCCAGTCTGCCGCTGCGGCTTGTACCTGCACAGCCTTCCCCCTGGGGCGCACCCACCCCACCCCACCCACCCACCCCACCGCCCGGCCGCCGCTGCCGCAGGTGCACGTGGACCTGGACAAGGGGCTGGCCACGGTGGCGCTGGAGGCCGCCTCCCAGATGGACGCCTTTGCGGCGGTGCAGCCGCTGGCAGAGGCCATCAAGGTGGGCCGGCTGGCTGCCGGGCGGGGGCGGCAGGCGCTTGCACCCGGCACAGCTGCAGGGCTGCGAACAAGCTGCGGCGGCGCAGGCGCTGGGTGCAGGGCGGTGAACAAACGGCAGCGCGGCCGGTTGGTCGTTTGCTTGGTTACGGCCGCAGCAGGCAGGGGGAGTTGCAGGCCCGCACCGTCAGCACGAACTGGGGCTCTGCAGCGGTGCCCAGCGGTGATTTGCATGTTGCAAGGCGGGACGGCTAAGCAGCCCCGGCACGTTCATGAATCGCTGGGCAGGACGCAAGGGATGGCAGGGCGAGGTGGGCGGCGCGCCTGAGCCTTTCCCTCATTTGCAACGTCCGGCCCCGATGTGCCTGCACTCACTCCCTCGTTGCAGGGTCTGGGGTTCGATGCGGAGCCACACTTTGGCGAGGCTTGAGCAGCAAGTATGAGCCAGCAACCCAGAAGATATACCATGCAGAGTGTAGATTTCATAAAGCGGTGTGGCCGCAGCGCGGCATGCTGCGTGCACGCCCAGCTGAGCAGAGAAGGGCTTCTGTAGCTGTGTTAGAGTAGTGATGCAAGCGCTGCGCAGCAGCTCGATGTGCCTTGGCATGCGCGCCTGCTGCCCTAAAAATCATGAGGCTGCCCCTGCAGCGCGCTCTACTCATTCCCCTTGTTCTGTACCTGCACAGAGTGTTATGTTGCAATTCTAGAGCTGCCCTTTCTTGCTTCCTTTTCCCTGCTAGCCCCGTGTACTCACATCTTGCTCCCCTGCCTTGCAACGATCCACGAGAACAAGTCACACTTGGTTGAGAAACAGCGCCGGTACAGCAAGCAGGCAACAAGGGGAGACAGCTGGCTGCATGCGGGGGGCGGTTTTGCACGCTGCAAACGCCAATGCCTTGTGCCCAGCGCCACGCCTTCCTCTACGTTATTCTTGACCCTGTCTGCAACAGAACTTGCCTGCATTATCAGAGTGGCACCAGAGGCAAAGAACTTGGAGTCCCTGTTGCACATGGCAGAGTCCCTGCTCCACAGGCCATGCGTGTGCTCTGCTGGAAAAAGCACACATAGAGCTGTCTGCCCAGCCCACTGCTGTGGCCCCCGCTGCACCAAAAAGCCGTGCCCGCGGCACTGCTTGCGACGCTGGTAGAACTGAGCAGAGCCCAGCCCGAGCAATGCTGCAAAGCAAGGCCGCCTATATGTGCCCTTTCCCCACACCGCCCCGCCGCCTACATCAAGAAGAAAAGTTGTGGATCTGATGTGCAGCAGTCTGACCAGTGATAACTTACCAGGCAAGCGGGGTCAAGCGCAGGACAGACACTACCGGTTTGTGCCCGCTCGGCCGCCCAGCGATGACAGTCTGCGAAGGCCGTACGCGTGCTCTTCACTTGATCACAAAGTACAAGGTCTCTTGCTAGCTCAATGATGGAAGGTGCTGGCAAGGGAGCAAAAGCGAGGGGATCCGCAACCGCCCTGGATTCCCAGCCTGGTCAGCCGCCTGCTGCGCTGCTCGGAAAGCGCCCGCTGCTGCCCTTGTGAACCTTCTTCTGCCTGCGGCGTCTTTGTATCTCTTCTCTACATTCCAAGGCTGGATCAACCCTCAGACCGCGACCCTTTGGCGGTAAAAGAACGCTCTTGTTTTTGTCGCTATGGCGGTTGATACCGGGGCGCAATCGTGAGGCCCTCCGAGCGGCCACAATGGCGTTGAGATCGAAGAAGGCCGCCCTGACGAGGATCTTGCTGCTGCTGGCGGCGGCGGCAACGTCACCGGCGGTGCCAGTCGAGGCGGCAGGGGCTGGCCTCCTCGGCGTGCCGCACTGGCAGCCGCAGTGGCCATGGCCTCAGCCCGACGACCCAGCTGAGCAGATCGATGCACAGTGGGCACGCACCCTGGAGGCCCTGTGGACCACGACGCACGAGCACCTGGGCTTCTGCATCGGCTCCAGCCAGCGGCGCGCGCAGGCACGAGCAGCACCCGGCGTGCACTGCGCCTTGGAGCCTTGCTTGCCCCGCACTGCTCGCAGATCGGCTTGCAAAGCTTGACCATGGTTTACTTGCACCCTGCTGCAGCGACTGGTGGCTCTGTCCTTCCCTTGGCCGCTGCCCGCTTCAAACGACACCGCCGACGCCATCTGCAGCAACGGCACCCGCATCGACCTCCACCTGTGCAGCCCGCCTGAGATCGAGCTGTACTACAAGGTGTGCACGCTGTGCTACAGCAGGGGATGCAGCAAGGGCGTACAAAACACACCCTGCAGAGGTCACCATCGGCAGTGCAGCCGGGACGTGATTTTTGCCATGCCATGCTGTGAGCCCCCCCACCTGGCCCGCCTCTGCAGTACATGCTGCTCACCGAAAATCCGGAGAAAGTGCCAGACAACAATCACTGCACCGCCGGCGGCGCGGGCCAGCCAGCATGCAGCCCCGGCTTCTTTGATGCGGTGAGGGGCGGTGAGCGTGCTGTGGCCGCCGTGGTATCGTGCCTTGGGCAAGCTGCATGCAGCGCATGCTCAACCGAAAGGGGCTTGCGAGAATGGACAGGTGGTTGGCCATGCAGGCAGCGCCATGTGAGCGCCGCCCGGTCGCCCGCCCGCCGGCTGCAGAACCTGGAGAACCGGCCCGCCACACTGGTGCCGCAGCAGGCGCATGCGTGCTGCGAGGGCTTCTTTTGCCCCCCTGAGCTGACCTGCATGATGCCCTGCCCGTTGGGCAGCTACTGCCCGCGGTGAGCTGCCCGGATGCAGCCCAGGTAGCACGCTTGCGAGGTGCTGGTGCGCGCGCATGCACAGCTCACCTCACGCCCGTGCCTTGCCGGCCTCGCCCCGCTGTTGCACACACCCTCAAACGGCGCGCCCTCTGCACCGTCGCCCTACGCCATTTCCCTGGCCGCAGCGCCCGCCCCGCGCCGCCGCCGGAGCGGTACCGCCACGGCGACGCCCAGTGGTGCGCGCCCTACGCCTACAAGGGGCGGCAGGACCTGGGGTGCGGCGGCGCCGACAAGTGGCGCATCATCCCCGGCAGCGCCTTCCCGCTGGAGCGCTGGGAGGAGGGCTCGGGCAGCATCTACTGGTGGGGCTGCTGCTGTGCAGGGCGCCGAGGCGCAGGGCTATGAGCACCGGGACAGGGAGGTGCGGCGCAGGCTGGGCGCTGCAGAGGGGCGTGCACGAGCGAGGTTGGCAGGGGCGGCCGGTGCTCCTCACTATGTGGCCGCGCCGGCCGCAAGCTCGGCATCTCTGTGGTCCTCCTGTGCAGCGACGGCGGGAGCTTCTGCCCCAATACCACTGCCATGCAAGGCTGCCCGCCCGGCCACTTTTGCCGCCAGGGCTCCACCGAGCCATCGCGCTGCCCGCCGGGCGTGGCCTGCCCTGCTGGCACCGAGATCCCGGACCAGAACTACACAGGTGGGGCTGGGCCAGGGCTGAGTGCAGGGGCCCAGGCTCTGGGTGGTGCGGCGCTGGGCAGCAGGAGAAGGACACATCAGCCAGCAGCCGTGCAGGTGCAGAGGCGCAACTGGGCCGCGCCCATCCATTTGCCACCTCTCTCGGCCCTGCTGTGAACAACTCTGGCTCAGCCATCCACGCACACTCATGCCCCCGCTGCAGGCGTGACGGTAGATGCGCTGCTCTTTGGCGTGCTCTGGCTTGCATGGCTGGTCAGCCGGCAGTACAACCGCGTGCTGCAGCGGCTGAGCCAGAGGGAGCGCATCCGCATCACGTGGGGGCTGCGCGGCGAGCCGCGCATCACAGTAGTCAAGACGGCCGCTGCGGCCGAGGGGGGCGAGCGACCGGCCTCGCGCCCGCACTCCCGCCAGCACTCCCGCTCGCTCTCCCTCGCGGGCACCCACGGGCGGGCTCCCTCCCGCTCGCTGTCGCTGCCATCAGCGGCGGGCGAGGCAGCTGGCTCTGCCGCCGCAGCGGCTCTGGATGGAGCCAGCGGGGCGACCACCGCTGCCGACGGCATAGGCCGTGCCAAGCCCAGCGGGCTGCTCGGCTTTGCACAGCGGAGGCGCGCCCCAGGCGGCCCAGCCAGCAAGGTCAAGGCTGGCCAGGTGTGGGCCGCCTGGGGCGGGCCGGGAGCAGAGGCAGACGGCGGCTACGAGCCCCTGCTCGAGGATGCCCCCTCGCCGCGCTCGCCGCATGCGCACCCCGCCGCCTGCCAGTTGGGCAGCAGCGGTGGCACCACGGATGCCGTGCACACCCGTGACTCGTTTGAGCTGGCGGCGCCTCGTCGCCCGCTGTCCGCGGGCGGCATGCATGCGCGCCACGTTAGCATCACAAACGAGGACGAGATGACGCCCCGCCAGCTGCACAGCCTGCTGGTGGCTCGTCACCGCCAGTCGCTGGGCAGCCCGCTCAGCAGCATGCATGCCGGCCTGGGTGAGCGCGCGTGCAAGGGTGCCCGGGCCGTAAGGATGCATCTGGGTGGCTTGTGAGCACGGCCGTGGCACCTGGCTTCACGCTTCGCTGGAGCCTGTGTGCCTTATGTGCGCCATCCGCAACCACTGGATGCACCCTTTCTCCCTCTTCCCCTCCCTCCTTGCTGCCTGCCGCGCCCTGAGGCATGCCTGCAGCTTGCTCCCTTCCCCACCCGGCTGCGTGTTGCAGAGGCCCGCCGCCAGGCCCTGCACATCGAGTTCAGGCAGCTGGGCCTGCAGCTCAAGTCGTGCGGCAAGGCGGTGCTGGCGGGGGTGACGGGGGTGCTGGCGGAGAGGTCGGTGACCGCCATCATGGGCCCTTCAGGTGACGAGGGGTGGGGGTGGCTTAGCATATGTTGGTGGCGGACAGGGAGATGTAGGAACGGGGCACTGGGCGGTAAGGGGTCTGCCGCTGATTTTCTGGCAACGAGCCTTGCGGAAGCGCGCAGGCACTGCGGCCCACAACATTCTGTGCGCTGTGCCTGCGCTTGTGTCCACGACTGCTGGCTGCAGGTGCGGGCAAGACGAGCCTGCTCAATGCGCTGGCCGGCAAGGCTGCCTCGTACGGCGTGCAGACGGGTGTGGTGCTGGTGAATGGGCGGCCCGACAGGCTGGAGCGCTACAAGCGCGTGATGGGCTTTGTGCCGCAGGTGAGCTGGGGGGCTGGGGCTTCCATAAAGACAGGGGCCGGGGAACTGAAACAGTCGTCCAAATGCTTTGAGGCCGGCTGCCTTGCCGTGCATTCCACGATGCCGCGAATGCCCCGCCTCCCTTTTCGTGCTGCCCAGGACGACATCATGCACTCGAAGCTCACTGTGGAGGAAAACCTGTGAGCTTGCCAGTCTGCCTGGCTTTGACCGCAACTTGCAGCCATCCTGACCCAGCCAGACAGCAGCTGTGTGTGCGTGCGGTCCCTGTCCCACCCAGCATGACATGCACATTGCTGGGCGCCTGTCTCCGCACACCGCACCCGCAGGCTCTTCTCCGCCCGCTTCCGCCTGCCTGCCCACTACACCCGGGAGCAGCACCTGTTCCATGTGGAGAGGGCGCTGCATGTGCTGCAGCTGGAGGACGTGAGGGATGAGCTGGTGGGGGACGAGGAGGTGCGCGGCATCAGGTGCGCCGGCGCCCCCCGCCTGCCAGCAGGTGCCACGGGGGGATCTGTTGGGCTTGGGAAGTGCTGAGTGAGGCATGCACCGGGTGAAGGCGCTGGTCTGAGCGGGTCTGTGGGTCTTGAGGGAGCGGGGCAGTGCATCGGCTGGGCAGCTAACAGCGGGAGTGCGAACAAGTGGCCTGTGTTTGGGTGGGTTGTTGGGGCTGGAAGCTAATGTGAGTGCTGCTACGTGCGCTTTACGCCCAATCATTCCGAATAACGCTTGCGAGGCATCCCTTGGCGTTTCAGCTAGCCTGCCTGTGCCGTCCCCTGCATGCATGCAGCGGCGGGCAGAAGAAGCGCGTGAACGTGGGGTTGGAGCTGGTGGCAGACCCCTCTCTGCTTTTTCTGGGTGAGCAGCACTTACAGAGGACTGCATGCAAAGTGGTGCATGCCAATTGGCTGCTGACATGCTACTGAGTGGTGCTCAACCCTTGCCCTGCCATCCTTCACCCTGACTCCCCTGCGCAATTACCTTCCAACCCCTCATTCCTATGCGGTCCAGACGAGCCAACCAGCGGTCTGGACTCGTCGTCTTCAAAGGCGCTGGTGGCAGCGCTGCAGGAGGTGGCCCATGGCGGCGTCACCGTGGCGGCTGTGATCCACCAGGTGGGATTGGGCTTGGTATGGCCGGCCACGACGACCTGAGCAGCGGGAAAGGTACTGCTCAAGCGGGCTGCGCGGCTACTGTTGGAGCACACCCAACTCTTGACCACCCTGCTGCAGCCATCATGGCAAACGTGCCTGTTGTTTGACGACCTGCTGCTGCTGGGCAAGGGCGGGCGCACAGGTGGGCATCCAGGCGTCTGGCCGGCGCACCGATGCATTTGCAGGGTGCCCAGCATGGTTGTCCCATCCGCTGTGGGCTCGATGTGCACATGCATGGCGCACACACGCATTGCTGGCAGCCCCTGGTTGGCACACCTCATCCTGCCTTTCATCTGCACTGTGCTGTGAACCGCGCCCTGCCCTGGCTGCAGTCTTCTACGGCCGCATGGCCGACATGCAGGCTTACTTTGAGGGCCTGGACTTCGAGTTCCCGCTGCAGCAGAACCCCATCGACAGGCGCGCACCGCTCGCCAGGCCCTGCCTGCCCTTGGTCCTCTGGTCTCGAGCCTGGGCACAGATTGTCCAGCCCTGCACCAGCTGCTCCGCCCCCTCAGCCTACCTCTAGTCACCCTTCCTGCAGCGTGATGGACATTGTGAGCGGAGCTGTCATGCGCGCGGGGCAGGTGAGCCAGCTCATGAATATGCAGCACAGCAGGGGATAGCCATTCCCGTGGGCTGCTCGCCGAGTAGGGCAGGGCGAGAAGCCGCGGCTCCTTTTGAAGCTTCCCGTCCCTGCCATCCCCTGCTTTGCAGACAAGCGCAGCGGAGCTGTTTGCTCTTTGGGACAAGCACTGTGGCCAACCACAGCAGCTTGCCCCAGGCCTGCCCCCCGTGGCCTCCTGTGACGAGCTGCCTGCCAGCAGCAGCGGCGATGCGGCTGGCACCCGTGGCAGCGGCGGTCCCCCCGCCCCGGCAGCCCTGCTGACGGCGCCGCACCTTCGGTCTTCAGAGGACCTGCAGGCGCTGGAGGCAGGGGGGGCGGCGGGGCAGGAGCACAGCGCGCTGCTGGGAGACGTTGAGGAGGGGCGGCGCAGCTGGCGGCGGCGCCTCAGGTGGGGCTCCGCGCCTGGCCGGGCGCCGGCATTGCCGGCATGCTGGTGCGGCGAGGCAGTTTGCGTTGCACATCAAGCCAGCTGCTGCCCCGTGTTCTCTCTTCCTTCTTGAGCTCAAGCTCAACTGCCGCTCTGCCTGCCCAGGCTGAGCTGCCAACAATGCACAATGACCCGCCCGTTGCGCCCCGCAGGGATGCGACCATCTTTGCGGGGGCGCTCCTGGCGGAGCAGGCAGGGCAGGCCTGGTGTGCCATTCGGCAAAGTCTGCCCCGTCTGGGCCGCGGCAGCCTCGCTGGCGGGCCCAAGCAGCGCCCTGCAGGTGTGCATGCATGTGCAAAAGCCGGGGTGTCCGTTTCTGCCCCGCATGACGGCCCCGGCCTGACCTGCCCAGCCTGCCGCCCAGCCCACCTTTCCGGTTTTTGTTTTATGGCCAGTGGACACACACACACACACATACCTTGTCTGCGCACCTGGGCGGCGCAGGGGGCGGCGGGCGGCTGGACGCCTCCTGCCTGCGCGCCACACCGGGCTTCCTGCCCCAGTTTGGGTGGAGCCTGGGCCGCGCGGTGCTCAGGCGCAGCCGCGAGCCGCTGGCGGTGTTCACCGACTACGGAATCATCGCGCTGACGGGTGGGGGGTGGGGGGGGGCGAGGTGCGCGCGTTGCGCTGGCGCGCGCTG
>KQ482063.1:2000648-2023779 GCA_001430745.1 Auxenochlorella pyrenoidosa | reverse complement strand
AGACGATCATGCACTTTGCTGTGTCCATCACCTACTCCGTCGTGGCGCTGGGCCTGATGAGCACGGCGAGTGGCGGGGGGCCTGGCTGGCTGGTGCCGCGCCCGCATGCCACACCCGTTGGATCCCGAGCCTGGGCGGCATGCCTGTTGGCGCACATAGGGGTTGTCTGCCACACAACTGGCACAGGAGCTCCTGCCGGATGGAGGTGCAGGCTTGGGACCCGGGCTGATCAGCCTGCCTGCCTGCCCCCCGGGCACGTCCTCCCTGCATTCCTTGGCCCCTGCAGGTGGGGGCGCTGGGCACCTTTGGCTCCAGCCGGGTCATCTTCTTCCGGGAGGCGTCCTCAGGTGGGGGCCGGGGGCTGGTGGGAGGGCAGCTCTAGGCGGGAGGCCTGGGATGGGAGCGGCCCAGCTGGAGCCCTGCGCTCCCTGCATGCCAGCTGGAAGCTGCGATTGGAGTGCATCACCGCCTGCGCAGCCCGCTGCTTGGCCTGCGGTGCGTCACCAGCGCTGCATGGGCCCCTGCCCTCCTGCCTGCGCAGGCCTCAACCGCCTGGCCCACTTCCTGGCGCTGGAGGTGTTTGACCACTCTGGCACGCTGCTGCGGTCGACCATCTACTTTGTGATGTACTACAGCTTTGCCAGCCCGCGGTGAGGCCAGCTCCCCTGCCGGGTTGGCACCTGGTGGCTGCCTGCCTGCAGCCCAGAGCTCTCGCGGGCTGTACTCTCGTGATGGGGGGCGACGGAAACTGCGACACAGGAAGTGCAGGGCAGGGCTGCATGCAAGAGCGCGCTGCTTGTGGAGCGTCCTCTTCCCTCCTCCCCGCACCTCCGCAGCGCCGTCATCTGGCAGATGCTGCTGGTGTCTGTGGCCATCACCTACTGCTGCACAGGGGTGGCATACGTGCTGTCGCAGGTGGGTGGATCCAGCTGCCGCCCTTCCTGGCGGCATGCCTGCCCTGCCCCCGCGTCTTCGCTATTGATTGCCTAGTTAGTGTGCCACATGTTGCGCTGCCCTCCTGCCGCTCGAGCCTTTTTGCTCCATCGCCACAATGCTGCAGGTGATGGAGCCGTCTGCAGCCCAGCTGGCCGCTGCCGTGCTTGCGCTCATCAACACGCTGATTGCCCGCCAGGGCCACGCCCACGGCCTGGTCCGCCTGGCCCAGAACTTCAGCTTTGCGCGGTGAGCGCTGGGCGCTCTGCAGGTAGCAAGCTCAGTGGAACAGGGAAGGCGCTGGCAGCCTTGGCTCGAATACCACCACACCCGGCTGCCAAGCAACCTGCAGGCACGGCTTTTGAGTGCGTGTCCCCTGCCTGGTTGTGTCCTGCAGGTGGGGTCTGGAGGGCTACGTAATCAGCGAGAGCAACAAGCTCACAGGTGAAAGCGGGGATTGGTTTGGGCGCACTAGCCTGCTGGACTGAAGGTGGCTACCTGGGCAGCCCATGCGGCGGATGAGCACCACCTCTTGAAGGCGGGGAGCGGGCTGAGGGACCCGTTAGTAGAGCAGGATCCTGCCTGCATGATCCATCGCGGCTCGCTTGTTTGCAGGGCGCATCAACGCGCAGCCTCGTGGCAGCAAACTGCAGGATTGAGTGCACACCAGCCTGGCGCCCGCCCCTCTCCTGGCCCCGCAGGCGTGTGGCTGCTGGCACGCTGCGCCGACCTGCAGGGCCTTGAGTACGATGTGCGGCGCTTCGGCCTCTGCCTCCTGGCGCTCTTTGGGCTGGGCCTGCTGTTCAGGTGCTCAGGGACGACGCTGGAGCCGCGCCATGGGCAGTTCCTTCTGTTAAGCTGTGGTCCCCTGGGCTTTGTTTGCGTTAGAACGGAGTGTGTCGCTGGGATGGGGACCCGAGCCTGGCCGCTGCTTGCACCCACGCCTTCAAGCTGCACCTCCTGGTGCCCCCTGCAGAGCGGCAGCCCTGCTGGTGATGTTCACCCTCCACCGCGACAAGCAGCGCTGAGGCCTGGGCCCCCCTTCGGGGTCACCCAGGCGCATCTCAAACAGAAACTCAACCCCATTTCGAGCGCATGTGACTGACAAGAGGGATGATCAATCTGAGACAATGAGCGACAAATGAATGGACACTGATGCCAGCTGTGCTTCTTGATGCTCTGGTGCCGCCCGCTCTTCCTCATCCACTCAACACTAATTCCAAGCCAGCAAACACACCAAGAGCCACGCTCTGTAAGCCAGCACGTAACAACAACAGCACAGGATGCATAACTTGGTCAGGTCACGAGCACGAGCTGGCATGGCTGTCGGTGCCGTCAGCATGCAGAGGGCGGCGGGCAGCCCCTGCCAGCCATCATGGCACAAGCATGGCTGGCAGAAGGGCTCCAAATGCCGGCTCTGCCCCGCTCGACCTCCCCTCCTCTACCACTCGTCCTCGTCGCTGTCCAGCTGCGCCTGCGCCGAGTACTTTGGCCGCGCCGAGGCGTCGCCACGGCCGCGCCGCGCGCGCCGCCCGCCCGTGATGATGTTGGTAGGGTCCACCTCGTCGCCTTCGGGGGGAGAGAGGGCCAGGGGTGGGCAATGGAGACAAGCGGATGAGCAGTTGCCAACGCGAGGCAGAGCACTGCCGCCTTGGAGGGGGGAAGATGGCGGCGTAGGTTGAGGTGGCGGAAGACGAGAGGGCACACACACACCCTGCGGGTTACAACTCACACATGTGGCCAGGCCATGCTTGCCCCTGCGCCCTGCGCTGCAGCCCTGCCATTGGCCAGCCCTGCCCCTGGACAGCTGTCGTCGCCGCTCACCTGAGAGGCCATCCTCAATCTTGCCCCAGCCCTCGCCCTCCTCTGCCGCCTTGCGCTTCCTCTTGCTGCTGCTGGGCCCCGGCTCATCGGGCTGCCCAGCTGCTGCGGGTGCAGAGGGATCGCCGCCTGCAGCCTCCTCCTCCTCCTCCTCCTCTGGACAGCAGGGGAAGGCAGCAAGCTGTGCCATCCATCAGGCAGCATGGCTCTCCACCTCACTTTCGACAAGCAAGCATGCTGTGCCGAAAAAAATTTGAAAGGTGTGTACAACCCTTCCTAATTTTCTTTGCGTCCCGGGCGATGCCTTGCTCGCCCAAAGAAGAAATGCGTGGCAAAGCGGCCTGCTGTGGCGGTGCCACACTGCCACCGACCTTCATCCTCTTCGCTGTCGTCCTCATCATCTTCATCGTCGTCCTCATCATCCTCTGCATAATCCTGCAGCGCCAAGCAGGAAGACGGAGCGCTGTGAGCAGCCAGTCTGCCTTTCCTTGTGTGCGCCCAGCTTCCGCGATGCCTGCACGGAAGTGCCCAGAGGCAGCAACGGCCAGCACCCCGCCATCACGGTTCCTCAAAGCCTCCGAGCCAAACCGGCTGTGCCGCCGCCCACCTCCTCCTCATCATCGTCCTCCTTGTCATCCCCGGCAGGCTCCTCCTCGCTCACGGGCGCCTTGCCCTTGGCCCTGCGCCGCGCCTCCGCCTCCGCCTCGGCGGCTGCCGCCTTGGCTGCCTGCTGCTCCCCTTCGGCGGCAGGTGCAGCTGCAGTGCACTTTTGCGTTGGGTGAGTCTTGGTAACCTGTCCACAAAGGCGTCCTGTTTGCCTGCTGCACGGGCTGCTACCGCCGCCGCCGCATTAGTCGCTGCCGCCGCCGCTGCCGCCATTCCGCACGATCACCGCCCGGCGGCGCCCTGTCAACTCTTGCGAGGCAGCGCATGCATTCATTAACGAGCTCGTAACCTACCGCGCTGCTCCTCGTCGCTTGCCATCACTTCTTGCTGTTTGCTCGCGCCAAGTTGCTGCGGCCCGCCTATCTCCGTGATCTGCCCTGGTAGCGTCAGATGCTAACAAGCAGGCATGCAGACAAGACCGTCAATAGTTGTCCATGTCGGCCTGTTCAGGCCTTGCAATTCATGGCGCCTGCCAAGCCCTGCGGCACTGGTGGCCTTCGATCACCGATCTACACGCAAAAATGCACTGTCGGCGGGGCTCCACCTCCGGGCTGCGCTGACCGAGACAGCGTCTCCCTCTCTCCTGCGTCTCCTGGTACTTCCAACCTTCACAGGGCGAGGGTGTACACGTTGATGAGGTGGGCAGGAGCCGTAAGCAGCAAAGGCTTCGCTTCTGCTGGGCAGCAGCGCCGCCAGCGGGCGGCATGAGGGGGGCAGCTCACACCGCAACTGCCCCAGCCCGCCAGCTGTTTCAGGTGCTGTGTTGAGCACAGCAAACCAAATGCTGGTGCTAGTTGCGCGCCTTACATATTACATATTGAACAACGGGTCTTCTTCCGCTGCACAGCAGACTCCGCATGCACCATCGCATTGCCATCGCACTCTAGGCAGGCGGCGCCACGGGCGAGCCCAGGCCCCAGATGTCAAACAGCCTGTTGCTTGCATAAGTGCGCATGCCGCCCCCCAGGACGTCGCACAGCTCCTGGTCCAGCTGGAAGCTCTTCTTGCCGGCGCCGCGAACCCAGGGGTCTTCGGCCATGCACGTGGTTGCGTTGAAAGGCACCTGCAGGGGAAGGGGTGTCGTGGCGGCGTCTGGGGGTGGAGGGCTGCGCCTTGGCACGTGGCTTACCCAAACCCGAGCACCTGCATCGCAAGCATGCCGGCACGAAGGAAGGTGTGCAGGGGCTGGTGAACACGTGGCGGGGCTGCTGCCTGCCGTGACGGCCGCAGACCAAGGGACAGTTGTCACCTGGAGCCAGGGCTCGGCAAAGAAGATGGAGCCCACCGCGGCGGTGTCCTCCTGCCGGCCACTGCTGGGGTCCAGGAATGTCAGCATGAAGGGTGACTGCATGGTGGGATTGAGAGCATAGGTTTGGTTCCGCTGCTGAGTGCAGGATTGCCAGCGTGGAAGCCCAGTGCTACGACTGGAACCTGGAGGCCGGCCACCAGTGACTTGGAGCAGCTGGCCTCTGTTCGGAGCACCAGCACGTTGCGCGCAAAAGCAAGCACAACAATAGCGCAATCTTTGCCCCACCTTGAAGCCCTGTGATGTTGTTTGAGCGAGTGCGGGCATGACAGGCATGTTCTGCTGCACCCAGCAGTCCAGTCTTCCCACCCCAACTCCAAGACCTCACCATGATCTCGTTGATGCCTCCCGAGTAGAAAATGGCGGACACTCCATAGGGCTTGAACTTGCGGTTTGGCTTGACAATGATGCCCTGATGGATTGGCAACGGGAGGGGGAGCGGCAGAGCCGGTGCAGCTTGCTGGGGAGGAGGGGGCCTCAGGTTGCAGAGCGCATCGTGCCAGGGGTGCATGCTTCTCCTTTGTCCCCCCATGCCTTGAGCAGCCCTGAGTGCCCCGGGTGCTCTGCCTGCGGCTGCACCAATTTTGAGGCCCGTGCCGGTTGGTGCTGCACCATCGAGAGCCGGGCATGGTGCAGGAGGGAAATCATGCGTGGGAGGATCTGCCTGGCATGTTGCACACGTGCTCCGCCCTCCCTGCCCACCTGTGCGAAAGCCACAGTGCTTGTGGGTATGCCGTCAATGGCGCTGGCATTGTTGGTGGAGTGCAGCATCTCGCGCACCTGCACACGAGCAGGCCAGGCACGCCAGGTGAGCAGGGCAGGCGCATCCCGCCAGCCACCCAGACTGGCTCCCCATTGCTGGCCTCCGCTTCCACCGCAGCTAGCCTACACCAGTGACTTGGATCAAGGCAGCTGTCATGAGGTGGGCTGCCCGCAGGCGGCCGTGACGCTCTTGCACATGCCCAGCTTCGGTCACGAAGGCCGTCAGCCGGGCCCACCGTCGCCTGGGTCGGGTCCAGCTTGTGTGGGTGGAAGAGCACGGTGTGCCAGAAGTCGATGAGGTCCCTGGGGGTGGCGTACACAGCGCCTGCGCCTCCTGCCCCTGCACGTGTGGGGCGATGGGAGGACAGCGCCCAAGGAGTGGAGGGGAACAGGTAGCGCCCACAGGGGGGGGGGCAGCACCTGCACCTCAACAACAGCAGGCACAGGTCAGCTGGAAGCCACAGCTCCAGCTGCGCAGTGTGTTTTGGCACGCGGCGCAGCTCATGCCAGCAGCAACAGAACAATCGACGCGATCCTGGCTTGCTATGGCACCATCAGGCTCCCTCCCAGGCTTCTCACAGGCAAGGAAGCCGAGGATGGCAGGCTGGCGTGCCAGGTCTGCAACCGTGCCAGGTTCTGCCCGCGTGAGCCGCTGCGCGTCGCGCGTAGTGGCTGCTGACACATTCTGCACGTAGTCTGAGGGCGCATGCGGGGGGGGGGGGGGGGGGGGTCTTTGGCAAACAGAGAGGGGTAAAGAGCTTACGAGCAGCTGCAAGAAGCGGTGCGATTAGATGCATAGACTGGAAAACTGGCCAATGCAAGCGAATGCACTGCAGCAGGCACCAACAGCCGTTTGGCTGGCAGCCAGCCCCCGCCAGCCGACCTTTGGAGACGGGGGCAATGACTGGGCGGTAGCCGGCGGCAAGGCCGGGGAAGAAGCGGCGCAGGGCGCCGTCGGTTCCGTACGCCATGTCCACGTGGGTGGCCTTCAGGCCGGCGGGCTCGATGATGTGGATGCGAAGGTATTGGGTGAACGGCAGGCCCGACACCTGCGCAAGGGCAGCATGAGGTGACTGGTTGGAAGGGAGCCCAGAAAGGGAGCCGGCTGCGTGCCTTTCTGCTTCACTGTGCCCGTCAAATGCAAATTTATTTTACGATTGCCCCTCGGCCGCCTTGTGCCAGCCTAACGGCAGGGCAGCAGGCAGGCGGGCCCGCCCTGCCAGGTGCGCTCATCCGCTCAACCCCGTCCAGTCCCCACCTTCTCAACGATGTAGGCTGCCAGCTGGAAGTTGGCATTGACGTAGCGGTACGCGGTGCCGGGGGCCGACTCAAGCGGCATGTCCCAGTACCCCTCGGCAGCAAAGTAGGCGGCGGGGCCGGCAGCGCCATACATCCCGGCATCAGGGTTGCCGCCTATCAGGTTCACAGTCTGGGGGGGGGAGCAGCAGAGATGGCGGCGTAGTTGAGGGCTGGGCAGGGGACAGGGAGGCCGGGGCCACCTGGGGCATGGTCGGCAGCGCCCCAGCCTGCGGTGCTGCCTCGTCCCACCCTGCGCCACCTCGCCCGCACGCCTCGTGCAGCCACACCCCGCCGCACCTGCGAGTCCGACAGGCAGTACTGGCGCTGCCAGGCGTCGGGCCCGACTGCGCAGTTGTCCACATCCAGCAGCCCCCATGTTCAGCAGCTGGCGGGCGGTGGGGTAGGTGCAGGCGCTGCCGGCGGGCGCGCCGTACAGGCGGGGGCACCACTGCTCACGGAGGGGCAGGCAGCAGCAGCCAGGGCGCAGGCAAAGGACGAGCGCACAGGCGCTGTGGATGCGTACGAGCACAGGAGAGGCAGCCTGCCATGGCCGGCAGGAGGGTGGCAGCACTGTGCTGCGACCGTCTGCTCGTGGGCTGGCCCTCACACCTTGACCACCGGCGCATCAATGTCCACCAGACCCCGCTGGTGCAGCTGCCAGAGCGCCACCGCTGTGAAGAACCTGCACAGGGGGGCAGGCAGTCACGCCACGCTTGCCAGCAGCCAAGCCGGCCTGGCTGGCTGCCCGCCGTGCTGCGCAGCACACAACACACAGGAAGCCGACCCTGCTGGCCCCGTTCCAGCGCACTTTGTGTTGCTGCCCACTGGGGTAGCCACGTCGGGTTTCATCTTCACTTTCAGCTCTGGCACCGAGAACCCAAACGCCTGCGGGCAGAGATGGATGCGCCATGCAGGAGTGCCTTGGCCGGCCCATCAGGCCGACCGCGCCAAACAAAGCCACCACCAGGGGCAGCCCAAATCGTGCAAGCAAGCAGAGTACAGTGCAGGCGGCATGCCAAAAACATGTGCAGCCCAGACCTCCACTTTGTTGAGAGCTACCGACCCCCTGCCCAGACGCACCTCTTCATACACAAAGCCGCAGCGTGGTTGACTGCCACTGTGGCACCCAGCAGTCCCCGCTGTGCCAGGTTGTCCAAGAAGCTCTGCGTCTCGCCAAGCATCTTTTTCGCAGCACTGCAGCTGCGCCTGCTGCTTCGGGCAGCGGCACTGGCGGCACTGAGCGCCGCAACCTGCACCCAGGACAGGGGCGGCGGGTTATGCGCCAGCTGCAGATCCTTGAGCACCGCTGCCCAGACTTGCAAACGCATCGCTGCCTGCGCGTTCGCACCTGCAGGAGTATCAGGAGAAGTGTCGGAGGGCGGGCAGTCATTTCGGGGGGCTCGCGCTTCCACAACCCACAAATTAGCGTTGTGAGTGTTCTGCACAAGCCCAGGCGAGAGAACGCCCGTGCGAGGTGCCATCTGGTGCGCCCCCTGTCACCAGCGAGAAGCTGCTGGCTGGCGCCAGGTGTCCATGGGGGGCGGGGGGTCGGGCCAGGCCCAAGCCCAGGCCTTGGCCTTTGTGAGTACTGCTGGAACTTCTTTCAACCACGAATGCATGGTGCGCCTTGGGATGGCATGGCGAGTGCGCCATGAGCGGCCTCTGGCTGGACGCAAGCATGCCCCGGTTTGTTGATCGTCAGAATGGGCTGCCGGTAGTACAACGGCCAGTTGCAGGTTGAGCGGATGTGGCGCGCCAACTGCTCTGGATTTTGATGATCAATGCGGCACAGCTCAGGAGAGCATATATGCTCCCATCAACACATGTCCTGGTTTTGGCGGCAGCACGCCGCAGCCTGCTGCTTCACTGTTCTGACTGTGACTTGGAAGACCTAATTAGGATGCTCTTGCCGAGTGCAGCATTTATTTAGGCTCGGCTAGGCAAGTGCTGCAATGTGCATGGCGAGAGATGCGGCAACGGCCAAAGCGCACTCCCGTAGGGCTGTGCAGCAGGCGAGCCAGCTGAGTGAACGCCAGCTCGATCGATCTATCCTTATTCGTTCCAGACTTCTGCCTCGCTGTACTTGTTGTTTTATGCATTCAAAGCTTGCGTCGCCAGCCTTCACGCCAGACGGAGGGGAACCTGGAAACCTGAATCCCGCGAAGCTGCTGAACTCTCTTCCGGTGCATGAAGCAGCTCAAAGGCGAGCACCGCTGTGACACGCGCTTCTCCCACCGACCACCCGCCCGCTGCTCCCGCCTCTCCCGCTGCCACCGTCGCTCCCAAGGCACCCTGCCCCTGCTCTTTCTATGCTCGCAGCCTCCGCATCAGACATGGCAGACAAGGAAGAGTACTTTGACCTGGTGGATGAAGACGACCGGGTGGTGGGGCGGGAGCTGCGGAGCGTGGTGCACCGCAAGGGTGAGAACATGCTGGTGGGCTGGTGGGCACAAATCGATGGCATGGAGGGAGGCCTTGGGCAGGAGAGCCGAGGGTGTGATGGGGCGCTTTGCCCCCGGCGTGTGAGGGAGTTGCGGCTGAGCGGTCAGCCGCTGCCGCGCCCTCCCCGCTGTGCCCGGTCGCCGAGTGCTCTTCCCGTGTGGTGCTGCTGCTGTTGACCCTGCAGCTGTCCGCCCATCCCCTGCAGGCCTGCTGCACCGCGCCGTCTACGTGTGGGTGTTCCGCCTCGACGGCCGGCTGTTGATTCAGCGCAGGAGCGCTGCCAAGAAGATTGGGCCCAGCCAGTGGGACCTGTCTGTTGCGGAGCACCTGCAGCCGGGGGAGAGCTTTCTGGAGGTGGGCGGGGCAGGGCTGTGTGCAGGCTTTGCACCACCCTGCCCACTGTCTGGGTGGCTGCAGAGGATGGCCCGGGGGCTTGGCCGGCGCAGCCAGGCTCCGCTGCCGCAGCGCACACCCACCTCCCTGTTGCCAGACTCCCCCACCTCTGCCCCGCATGTCAACCCCACTGGTGCACGGCTGCAGGGCGCTGCCCGGGGGCTGGCAGAGGAGCTGGGCATCGAGGTGCCAGCGAGCGAGCTGGCGGGGCCGCTGGCGCCCACGCACCGCCGCGAGCTGCATGCCGGGGAGTTTCACGACGTGGAGCTGGTGCAGAGCTACAGGTGGGCTGGGCCCCCTCCCAGTGCGTGCGCGACGGCCAGGCGGCTGCTGGCTGGCGGCATGGCGCACAGGAGTGGGTGCAGGCGTGCGCGGCCGTCACGCCTGGTGTGTGTGGTGGGCACAAAGGCTGCTTGTCGGCTGCTCAGGCACCAGTGGCAGCGGCAGGATGCATGCTTGCGGCTTTCCTGATTTGAAGCTGGCGTGCAGCCAAGGTTGTGGTTGTTGCGGCCATGCAGCATGCACGGCTTCCACCTGATGGGTGCGGGCTCCCTTGCCGCACATGGTGCAGCTGAATCAACCCAAGGAGCCTGCCTCTCTCTCTCCGGTTGCACCGCCCCATGCCCCCAGTGCTCACTGCCCTGCTGCACCCGCCTGGCAGGCTGGATGGGTATGCGGGGAGCGTGCAGCTGGATGAGGCAGAGGTGTCGGCGGTGGAGTGGGTGGCACTTCCAGAGTTGCGGCGGCGCGCACAGGAGCGGCCGCAGGAGTTCACGCAGGTGGGCGGGGCAGGTCGTGGCAGGGCCGGGGGGGCCGCTGGCGCGGCAGTTGTCACGCACCGCTGCATGCCGCACAACGAGAGCCGCCGCCCTGCTTGTGGCCCCATCACCCGGTGCCCCACCCCCCACCCCGGGCTTAGAACAGCTCGACCGAGTCTCTGTGTGCTGCAGTGGTTCTTGGACGAGGTTCGCTTGCTCTCCTGGTTTGGGGCAGATGGCCGTCAAGACGCGACTGCAGCAGGGCAGCAAGCGGCAAAGAATAGTCAGGCGGCGGCACAGCAGGCGGCGGCACAGCAGTCGTCTGAGCAGCTTGTGATGTCAACATGAGAGGCCATTTGTCGACCGTAAAAATCGGTAAAAACCGTGTAGTGTGTTTGTAGCCAACGCCGCACTCGAAGCTTTAGGATGGGCAGGTAATCCTTCCATGGCTACCCGACTCAAGGACATGGCATTTCCTTTTGTTGGTTGTGCTTGACTGGACTTGTATTTCATGTTATGCAGGGTTGGATTCCATCCAGGAAACGGGCACAAATTGCTTTGCCCAAGGCCTGCGCCCCTGCATGTTCAAGGTTCATCTGCACCTCCCTTTATCCCTTTCTATGCAGATTAAGCCTTTGCCATGCATGCGTGTGATGATGCTGGCAGCGGTCAGCAGCAGTGGCGGTATGCAGCGGCAGCGCAGCAAGTGCACATGCATGCATGGTTGCCTACTGTCGCACTTTTCGTGTGTTCTTCTCTTATGAAGAGGCCGATTGAAGGTTCCGCAAGCCGCCCAGGCGGCTGCCGCAAAGCAGCTGTCAACAGCGGCGCGCCGCCAGCCCGCTCCTGAATTTCGGCAGCTTTTACGAGCTCATACATTGCGATCGAGACACCCCGGCACTGAACACCGAGCCACGGCTGCAAGCAGCTGAGGGAACAGAGCTTGGACGGCCCCTTTGCAGCAGTGAAGTTCACATGGAGATACGGGCGCACCTCATTTCGGCGCCAGGAGACGGGGTCGGCCCAGCGGTGCTGCTCAGCCTGCCCAGCGCCGGCGCCGCCAGTGGCCCGGCCACCTCTGGCACGTTGGCACAGTACCTGTTCAATGTCCCCGAAGGGTTTGCTCGCCTGGTTCTGGAGCACAAAATCCGGCCAGGCAAGATGCTGTGGCAGCGGCTGCCCACTGGGCATGCCTGATTCTTGGCGCGAGGGATAGCTCTCCTTGAACCTCCACGTCTGCTCGAGGCCACCTGCGCTGCTGCACGCAGCTGCTTGCCATGTTCGACCCTCGCGGCCCCGCATGCAACCTGAACCCATGGCATTGCGCGCACCCCAGCATTGTTCTAGCGCCACCTGATGCCACCCCCGCGTTCTTGCCGTTTGCCGCATTCGCCCTGCAGGTGCGGGGCTGCGAGCGGCCTTTGCCTGTGATGCCGCCGCTCTCTCCGGTTTTGGGGGGCTGGTGATGCGCCTGCGGGGCGAGGGCCACGAGCAGCTGCACGTGGTTGGACCAGCCGGTGAGGGCGGTGCGGCTGCGCGGTGCCAACCGTGGCCCTGCCTTGCCCCGCCTCGTCAGCCCCACCTGCACAGACCCTGCCCCATATTCTCGCAGTTGCCTTGCATTCTCTGCGCTGCTGCCCATCTGGCCCAAAGGCCCCCATGCGCCAGCGCCTGACATGTGGTTCGCGACCTCTGTGACGCGTGGTCCTGCAGGGTGCAAGGCAGCTGTCAGCAGCCTGCGGCACTTCATCCACTGGCGGCACCCGGCTGTGCTGCTGGAGGAGGCGTCGCCGTGGGAGCGCAGCCCCGTGGTCTTCCAGGCAAGCTGCCGTGTGCTGTGTGCTGGGGGGGGGGGGGTGCAGCCCCAGGGGTTTTTGTGCCCTGCACCCCAACAGGCAGTGCGCATGGCTGCACCGCAGCCAGCAAGGCAGGTGGGCTGTGGGCTGTGCAAGACTGAGAGGCGGGCAGCTCTCCACAGCTGAGGCCTGCGCTGGTGCGCAGCGAAGCTTGCCACAGCAGTGCCCACCAGGCAGCTGCAAGGGTGCCTGCAGATGACGCTGGGCGTGCGCTGCCACGCTGTGCTGTGCCCTGCAGGATGACAGGATTGCGGTGGCGGCGCTGTGGAAGCCTCCCCTCCTTGACGTCTCTTGGAATGCGCCAGACTGGGCGCTGCACGCGCAGCAGCCTGCAGCGCCAGCCAGGGAAGGCAGCAGCAGTCCTTCCGCCAGCAGCAGCAGCACCTCAGAAAGCAGCGGAAGCGAGAGCGCGAGCATCGAAAGCGGGTCAAGCAATAGCGATAGCAGCGGGAGCACTGATGACAGCAGCAGTGAGGCCAGTGATGCAGACAGCGGCAGCAGCACCGACAGCGATGGTGAGAGCAGTGATGAGGAGTCAGGCCGGCAGGTTGGGCAGCAGCACGCGGCTGCACTGCCACCTGCAGCAGCGGGCAGCGGAAGCGGAGCAAGTGGCATGTTTGATGCTTTGGACCAGCTGCTGATGTCAGGCAGGGGTGGCAGGAGGCTGGCTTTGGAGCACCTAAAAGCGGCCACAGCGCCTCAGGCAGGGCCGCCGGGGCCGCCATGGCCTGGGCACAGCGGCGGTCAAACAGCCGAACGCAACATGGGCACTGCCGCCGCTGCTGCGGCTGCAGCAGCTGCCATGGCACAGCAGCCAGCAAGTGCGGCTGCGACTGCTGCAGCAGCGGCAGCTAAGTCTGCTGTCAAGTGCAGCGCACCCAGCAGGCGGCGGGCGACGAAAGCGGGCGGCGCAGCGGCAGGAGGCGCAGCAGCAGCAGATGGAGAGGAGGCGAGCGATGTTGTGGTGCTGGGTGGCAAGCGGTACCAGCGACTGCCAGAGAAGACGGGCATCAATTTGTGGGTATGCCGTAAGCTGGCCAGCCTTGCAGCAGGCAGAGCAGTCGGTGGACCGGGTCCTGCTCCACAGCAGCAGCAGCAGCAGCAGCAGCAGCAGCAGCAGGTGCTGGGCTTCCTGTGCCACCTGAGAGCCACCGACCAGCTGCTGCTGCTGACAAACCTGCACAGCAAGGCAGCCGCGGCGCAGCTGGAGCAGCATCCCGTGCTTGCTTTGCTGCTGCGGCAGCGCGAGCGGGTGGCCGGCGTGGTGCACCTGGCGGCGCCTGGCATGGCCGGCAGCCGTGCGCTGCGCCAGCTGTGCCTGCAGCTGCGGCCGGTGGCGGCTGCGGCGGGCGGGCAGCAGCTGCTGCTGGAGCAGCCGGGCTCGCATGGCAGCAGCCAGGTGCGCACAGCCAGGTGCAAGCCGCCGGTGCTTCCATCCAGCCACAGAGTTGCCAGGGCTGTCACATTAGAGCGGCAGAGCATGCAGGAAGCTGCCAGGAGGTGTCAGCTTGCCAGGTTTTTGCAAGACGAGCGGGGTCTCCTGGAGGGGGTTAATGATGGTCATGACTCTTTGTCCTTTCTCCCCACTCCTGCTGCTATGCGCCGCAGGTGATTGGCCACATGGCAGCAGCTCGCACCAGCGCCAAGCTCAATCTCATCAGCAGCCGCGTCTTCCCGCTGCCGGCTGGGGTGCGTCCTCCGGCCGCACCCAGGCAGGGCGCAGCCTCGGCCTCTGTGACAGCGAGTGCAGCTGCAGCATCTGCGAGCGCACCGCCCGCAACAGCTGCAGAAAATGGCAGCACGGTGGCGTGTGGCATCGATGATGATGTTCTCAAACGGGTGCAACACGATGGCGAGCAGCAGCAGCAGCAGCAGCACGAGGACAGGCAAGAACAAGAGCAGCAGCAGCAGCAGCAGGAGCAAGAGCAGCAGCAGAACGGCCAGCAGCAACAGCAGAATGGCCAGCAGCAGCAGCAGGAGTGCTCCGGCAGAGCGCATCCGAAATCCCCAGGCTGCAACGGCGAGCGCAGCGGCGGCCCGCTGGTTGTGAGAAATGTCTCTGTTGCCAGCTGGAAGGCGGTTCAGTGCCTGGTAGCAG
Organism: Auxenochlorella pyrenoidosa; assembly: GCA_001430745.1. Lineage (NCBI taxonomy): Eukaryota > Viridiplantae > Chlorophyta > Trebouxiophyceae > Chlorellales > Chlorellaceae > Auxenochlorella > Auxenochlorella pyrenoidosa. Next base: position 2,009,445 of record KQ482063.1, on the reverse strand, counting down.
CGCAGCACGCTGGCCAGAGCTCAGACGGGGACGGCCAGAACGGCAGCGGGCCGGTTGCGCCAGCGACAGCAGGCCTCGTGCCCGCACGCCCTGTGGGCTCAGCAGGCGCTCTTTCAGAAGCGCAGCTGCGTCTGGTGGTGGAACCGGTTGAGAGCTTTGCTGCGGCAACCCTTGCTTCTGACAGCAGGTTTGATGCCGCGGCTGTGCAGGCAGAGGTGCAGCTGGAGCGGCCGCAGCTGGTGGCGCAGCTGGAGCTGCTGCGGCAGCAGCAAGAGCAGGGCATGCTGCCTGGCCCCGAGCAGCTGGCAGCTACAGAGGGTGGCAAATGCTGGTGCACACAAAACAGGGTGGCGCCGCCGCCGCCACCACCGCTGCCACCCGCAGCTCAAGCGCTGCAGCAGCGGGGCTTACCTGCGCATGTACTGCCTGGCCGCCTAGCGCAACCGCAGCAGCCTGCGCAGCCACTTGCAGCTCCTGCGCATCAGCAGCCGGCAGCCCTGCCGCCGCTGCAGCAGGGGCAGCCGGCAGTCATGCGCCCACTCTACCTGCATCCGCAGCAACCCCCGGCTGCCTGGCATCAGCAGTGGCAGCTGCCGGTCGCCACGCCCGGCCTGCCGCCTGGGGCTGCCGTGCTGCTGCCTCAAGCAGCGCAGCAGCCGTGGCACGTTGCGCAGGCGGCGGGGACGCCGGCTGCAACAGCGTTGGCAGCTGGCCTGCAGGTGCAGCTTGTGCAGCCCCCGGTGCAGCCAGCACCACCTGAGACCGCCCAGATGCCGCCTGGGCCCCCGCCTGCAGCGCCTGAGCAGCAAGTTGCCGCAGCCGTCCCTGCTGCCAGCAACAAGCGGGCAGCCGAGGGGCTGAGGGCACGGCTGCAGGGCAGCAAGCGCCCGCGGCAGCGGGCAGCTGCAGATGATGTGCCCACCACGGCAGCACAACAGCCCGAGAGTGCGGAGCAGGACGACGAGCGGCAAGTGCGGCAGCAGGCCAAGAGTGCGGCTCACCAGGATGGCAATCGGTGTCAACGCCTGCCAGCCTGGCTGGAGGGCGCGCCTGCCTGCCTGCTCCAGCTGAGGGCAAGCCCTACTGGCAGCTGCAGCAGGGGCAGCAGCGGCGGCGGGGCTCCGCCCGAGGTGCTGTTCTTGGGGACCGGGTCCGCCGAGCCTTCGAAGTACCGTGGCGCCTCGGCCATACTGCTGCGGTGAGGGTGCCAGGGCATGCAGAGAGCAAACAGGCATGGCAGGAGGGAGGGGGCACGCCTTGCCTCCCGCCTGGCCTTGCAGGGAATGAGCAGCTGTTGGTGTGCGTCGACTGCTCATTCTGCAGCATCACGGGCAGGGGTGGCAGCTGTTCTGAGCCGCGCTGCAGCGCCTTGCATGACGCCCTGCCCGGGGGCAGTCCACCTTCCCTGTGGACGAAGCTGGCGTAGCCTTGCATAGCTGCCCCTCAGGGCTGCTGCTCCTGCTGCCAAACCTGCAGGCTGTCCTGCGGGCAAAGCGTCCTCATGGACTGCGGGGAGGGGGCTCTGGGCGCGCTGTGCCGCGCCCACGGCACGGCGGCAGCCCTGCGGCACGTGGCCAGCCTGGGCTGCGTCTGGGTCTCGCACCGCCACGCGGGTGAGGGAGGCCGCCGCTGTCTGCCCCCACGCAACGCCCTCCTGCTGTCTGCCCACCCAGCCAGCTCTTCTGGCAGCCGAGCGGCCCCGCTTTGCTCCCTTCTCACCTTGTCAATCTGCCAGCCTGCCCTCTCCAAAGGCCCTGTGGCTTGCCCCCACCTGCTTGCAGACCACATGTCTGGCGTCCTGCCCCTGCTGGCCGCCTACCCGGCCTCCCTGCCCCCGCTCCTGGTGGTGGGGCCGCGCTCACTGCGCGACTGGCTGGCAGAGGCGGCGCCGCCGCTGGGGTTGGCGAGGCGGTACCTCTTTGTGCACTGCCTGGAGCTGAACCAGCCTGGTGAGGGGGGCAGGAGGAGCTTGGGACAGGCAGACAAGGGTTGACCCGCAAAAACATGGCCCGAGCTGTGTGTGCCGCGCGCTGTGTTGCCTGCCATGGCTAAGCAGGGCGATGGCGGCTGGGCCTGGCGAGCTGGCATTGCTGAAACCTGATGGCTGGGCCGGGAAGCGTGCACAGAAGGCGGTCGTGGGTTCCTTTGTTGAAGTTTTGCGACCGGCACCCATCAGAGATTGCACGAGTGCACCTGCAGCCGGTTGCGCTCCAGCGCCACCAGCCCTGCCTGCGAGATGCGCGACTCTGCTGGGCCTCCCGCTTGGCCCCGCGGTTGCAGGCCACTGGGCTCGGCACGCCCTGCAGCGCCACCTGGGCTTCTCCCACCTGCACTGCGTGCCCGTCCGACACTGCTCAGGTGGGGCCCCAAGCAGCAGCTGCCACGTAGCGGGCCCTCCCCGTTCACAGCTGGCGCAGCAGCCGCTCACGCGCCCGCCCCGCTGCTGCTCGGCGAAGTGCCGTGCAAGAAGAACTGGCTGCTGCCTGCACGTCTGGCCGTCCAATCTGCCCCCGGGCCCCCAGCCCGCCCTGCACCCTCCCCCTGCAGACGCATATGGACTGGTGCTGCGGCACGAGGAGGGGTGGAGCCTTGTCTACTCGGGGGACACCCAGCCCTCGCAGCAGCTGGTGCAGGTGGGGGCCGGGCCGGCGGGCTGGCCCCAGAGGCGGCACCGCGCTGCAGTCTGGGTGGGCGCAGTGGCGGCGATCCTGGCTCGAATTTAAGCTGCGAGTCGCGCGTCGCGGGGGGGGCTGCCTGCTGCAGCCGTGCTCCGGGCGCCGTGCGTGGCCTAGGCCATTGTACACGCTAGAGCGTCTGAGCGCTGCTGTGGCCGCTGCCGCCGCTGCAGGCTGGGGCGGGTTGCACCCTGCTGATCCACGAGGCCACCTTTGAGCCCTGCCTGGAGCAGCAGGCGCGGCAGAAGCGGCACAGCACCACGGCAGAGGCGCTGGAGGTGGCGCGGGTGAGGCGCGGCGTTGTAGGGTGGCAGGCTGGTTTGTGTGTGGGGTGCAGGTACCGCAGGGGCCCTGCTGTGGCGCCTTTCGCACGGCATGCAGCGCGGCAGATGTGGCCTGCCGCGTGCAGCTGGGCAGCGCAGTTGAGCCTGGTGCAGTCCAGCCCTGCTGCTCAATCGCGCGCCCGCCGCGCACGCTTGCCAGTCCGCCGCCAGCCTGTGGTCCCCAGCTGCAGCGCCCGAGCGCGTTTTGCCGCCTTCCTCTTGACTGCCCTCCCTGAGCGCAGCGCATGGGCGCCTACCGATGCATCCTCACCCACTTCAGCCAGCGGTACCCAAAGTGGCCAGAGGGCTTGGGTCAGGCGCCACAGGCAGAGGGGTGTGCGCCAGCTGGCGACGCCACCCCCGCCCCCGCTGTCCCTGCCGGGGCGGCAGTGGCGTTTGATGGCATGCGAGTCCCACTGGCGCTGCTGCCGGCGCTGCCGGCGCTCATGCCAGCGGTGCAGGCGGCACTGGCAGAGGTCGAGGAGGAGGAGGGGCAGAAGGAGCAGGTAGAGGGCGCTGCATAGCTGCGCTGCAGCAACAAATCCAGCCAGTGACAGCGGGAGCAAGACTGCACTGGTTTCATGCAGCGGGTAATGGTGGCTTCGTTTCAGCGGGCACCTGTTAACATGCTTGCCGGCAGGAAAGAGAGAGCAGGTTGTTGAGCGCGTGCACGAGGCATGCTGGCGCTGGAGCAGTCGCACTGGCTAGCTAGCAGCCTATAGGATGCCTGCTTGCTGGCGGGATACTGGTGTGCAGCACAGCACACGCAAGAGTTGGCAGTGCAAGCGGCACATCGCTTGATTTGGCTTCACCGAGTGGCATCAAGAGGTGAGTGCGTCCCATTGTGACGTGGTTTTGAGCAACTGCTGCAGCACGAGCTGCGGTCACGGCGGCAGTGATGCCGCCGCCGGCGTGCCAGGAAGATCAGAGTGTGCCGCAGCAGCGGGAGGGAGGGAAGCAGCCTAGCAGTGGTCGTGAATCGCATGTGCTGCCATTCGAGGGTTCAAGTGCAGAGCTCTGTTCATATAGACTGCACGATGCAAGCATGGGAGTTGTACTTTGCTGCAAGGCGGGCGGGGCCGGTGCCAGTGAGCGGGAGGGTGTGGCCACCCAGCGGCCCCAGACACGCACTGGAGGGGAGGGCTCAGCCGGCCGGCTGTTCATGACTCAAAAGCCCTCCTGCAGCGATTCACGAGAGTACCGGTACTCAATAAGCCCGTGGGCACCAGGCACGCGGGCAAGTGGCTACAGCTGGGCGGTCCTGGGGCACATGCTGGTCGATCTTTTCAGGTTCTCCGGCACCATATTTGCGTATTCAACCATCAGCTGCGTTCTACCCGGCCTCTGCTCGATGCATGCCCCTGTCGTCCCTTCCGGCATATAAGAAACGGTCCTCGCCGCGGCTGCAAAGGGCTGAGCCCCATCTATTCTCCTGTTATATCGCTTGAAAGCCAACAAACCGGCCTGACCGGCCTAAATAGCGCCGCGGAGCTCCTTGCGGGACTCCCGCCATGGCGGTCAGAACTATTGCGGTTCTGCTGCTGCTAGTGGTGAGTGCAGCATTTTTGAGCACAATGAAGTGCCCGCACGTGGGCTTGCCGGCCGGACGCCAGAGTCACACCACCATGCCTCCTGCGACTGCTCGCAGGCCGCTGCAGCCGCCTCCACCCCTCCTGCCGTCTCGACAGCGCAAGCTAAGGGCGATGGGGCCGCGATACCGGGGTCCGGGCAGACGTGAGTGCCCATTCAAGCCGTGCCGCTGGCGGCGGTCACCGGTGCCGTCGCTGTCGCGCGGTACCTGAAACGCGCAGAGATTTGGCTGCGTGCACCAGCAGATGCTTCCCTTGCCAGAAATGGGAGGCGCACTTTTTCCACGCACGTGCATAAACACTGTAATTGCGCCGCCCTGCCCCCACGTGAGCCAGGCTGCTGCTTCTTGCGCCCATCGACCGCAGGGCCGCTGGCAACGTGGCCGCCGCTGCTGCGGGCTTGGCGCCCTCCTGCCCCCGCGTTGCCATCTACGTTGCCCATTCCCTGCTGGATGTGAAAAACTTTCAGAGCTTCACGCCAGCTGTCCGCGCCGCGTACGTTGACACCCTCCGCGCGCTCTCCAACGGTGCGGGCGGGCGGCAAGTGGCCGTTCAGCGCTGCTGTCCGCATGCGCGCCTGCTGCTTCCCTGTGCGACTGACCCTTTGAGCGCTTGCCCGCGCTCACAGCTGAGATACTTCTCGCTTGGTATATCATCTTCTTGTATGTCCCTGATGTGCGCAGGAGGCGAGGTGGTCATTGAAGGCTTGGAGGCCATAAACGAGGCGGTGTCGGTACACTCTGTGGTGCTGTTCCCCGGCCCTACGACTGTGGCAGTGCAGACTGCGCGGCGCTTCCAGCTCTCGCAGCTGGGCAACGTGACCGATCAGAAGCTGTTTGACAAGTCCATTTTTGGAAACGTGCACTCGAACCAGGTCACGCCGCCGTACCTGGTGAGCGCAGCTGTGAAAGCCGGGCGGTCAAGTGCCGACTCCAAACGGTACCGCTTCTGCCAGCTTACAGCCTGCATGCACATGCAGACGCGGCATGGGCGAGCTGTCCAGCACACTCGCTCCCTCGCATGCGCACGCCTAATGAAGCATCCCGCATGCTGCTGACCTCTGCCTCTGCCTCTGCCTCTGCCTCTGCCTCTGCCTGACGCCCGCTGCAGGCTGACAGCTCTGGCCAGCCCATCACTGACCAGAGGCTCCTGGCAAAGACCACGCTGGCCGGCCTGGTTGGCTTTGCATTCGCAGACACGTCGCCAGTCCAGGTGGCCCAGGACGGCCTGCTGGATAAAATGGTGGCCACCGTCAAGGCCCGCCAGCCAGGTGGGGCGGGAGCTTTGACCACAACTTGGGGGGCATGGGGTGGATGGTAGAAGGGTGGCAGCACAGATCGCATGCCTCAGTGGGCGTATCATCCAAGTCACAGTCCATGGCAAGGTACGGTCCCTGGCGATCTTGTGGTCAACCGAAGCATTTTGCCTTCGATCGCACAGGCATCACCGTCAATTACACCACGCACATCGTGGACGGGGACTGGACTTCGATCACCGGCGCATGTGAGCCGCAGCTCTAACTTGGCGCTGGCCACCGCTGCAGGGGCCACTGTCGGCACCCTGCGCTGCTTTACGCTAGCGTTGCGGCGTGCCTGCAGTCTGCGGCATTTTTGCGGGGCCCAGCCCTGCCTGCTCAGGCCTTGCACCTTGGCCCTGCCTTCGCGTGTGCTGCAGCCGACGACGCCAAGGTGGCAGTTGACCTGGCCATCACCGGCGCCAGCCGCCCCCGGCTGGAGGCCCTGCTGAGGCTCATAGTCAACGACACCAAGACCATCTTCCCAAAGGAGACGGTAGGCTGCTGGTGGTTGCCTAAACAAGTTCTCAAGCGCGGCGAGTTGCTGCAGCCTGGCAGTTAGGGTCTGTCGGCACGCCGGGCGGGAGCTGCACCCCACATGCCTTTGCCAGTGCCCTGCTGTCCTGCAGTTTGGGCACATCCTTGAGGACAAGTCGATTGTAGTCTCTCTGCCTGATGCTGGCTACGTGTCGCCCTGCGAGGGTGAGTCCATGCGCTGGTCCTTGGCTGCCAGAACATTGTGCCCCCTGCTGTCCTGCTGACATCCTTGCCCTCTGCACCACCGCGGCAGCAGGCTCGCATGCCTGCTATCGCAACATGTCTGCCGCCTTGCTTGTTCATGCCCTCCGGTGCGTCTCACCCTCTGCTCTGCGCCCAATGCAGTTCCAATCAAGATGACCAGCGCTGTGCCTTGGGGCCCCACAACCGGCCAGGCCACTGCCACTGCCCTGGCAGAAGCCGTCTTCACTCTTTGGACGTTCACTGCACGCCCAACTGCCGGCGACGGCTTGGGGCAGACTGTGGTTGCCACCGGGCCCAGCCCCGACGTTCGCTTCTACGGCCTCGTGCCCGGCACCAAGGTGAGGCTGCCATGAGTGCTGCAGCGAGGTGGGCTGCATCCTGCGCAGCTTGCTCAGCGATGCCTGGCCAGACAGGCCTCGCCCTCTATCGACATGCTGCTTGTCTGAACTGGATGGCTGTACAATCCCCTGCTGCAGTATGAGGTCAGCGTGGCTGCAACCCCGGACATTGGCGTCCAGGTGGCCGGTCTCAACATGCTCCTGCTCACTACCCCGTCTGCCGGGTGAGTTCCGCGCAGACCTGGGATATTGGACATTTGGCACCATGGGTTCCTGTCGGCATGCTAACCAGCCGGGACTTGGCTCTCAGGCCATCACTCGCATTCACTCTGTGCTCACCCCGCAGCGCCCCCGTCATCGCGGCTGCCACCCCCACCTGCCCCAACGCTGCCACCATCCTCCTCAACCCCCCCGCCACTGGCGGCCCAGTGGAGAAGTACATCGTCAAGCTGTGCCTGCTGCCCGCCGGCACGCCCTGCGTCAGCAACACCTGCCCCACCATCACCTGCCCCTTCACCGGCCTCACGCCCGGCGCCGACTACCGCGTGTCTGCTGTGGCGGTTGTGGGCGGCAAGACTATCCCCGCCTCCAACACCCTGCCGCTGGCCATGCCCAATGCCGGAGCCATCACCCTGACCAGTGCCGTCGACACCGGCAGCACCACGGGGCATGCCACCGCCGCACCCTCCGGTGACGTGACCATCACTCTGGTGAGGTGCCTTCCCTGCAGCGAAGCAGCGAGGGCCGGGCCCTCTTTGCCCTGCTGTGTTTTGTTGCATGCTGCATGGGTCGCAAGCATCATTCTGACCCCCCGCCTCTGAGCACCCTTGCTCTGCCCGCAGTACACCTTCACCGCCACACCTCTGAATGGTGGTGAGCCGGTGACAGTGACCAGCAAGACCCCTGCAGCAGACTTTGCCAACCTTACTCCGGCCACACAGGTGAAACGGCTGCATGTGGGGCAATGATTTTTGCGCGCATGTCAATTTCTTGCAAAGCGCTCTTTGCATCAGAGCCAGGATTGGCCAGCTCACCTCCTCCTGACCTTTGTCCCTGCAGTACATGGTTGTGGTCAGGGGCACCAAGTTGGGTGGCGGCATCACCCCTCCCTCCAATACACTTACGTTTGTGACGCCAGCGTCAGGGTGCGCCCGGCCTAGACAGGCATTGGGAGGTGCAACTGTGAAGATGAAAGAACAACAATCCACTGTCAGCTGTGCCTGCCTGGACTGCTTATCTAAGAGGCAGAGCTCAGCTGATCTTGACTCTTGGCCCCAGACTGAGCTTGCGCTGTTCCCGCTTTTCTATCCACCCACCCAAATGCAGAACCCCAAAGGCGGCCGGCACGGCTTCAAGCCCCACCACCGCCAACATCATTGTGAAGCCTCCTGCGGGAGGACCCTGGCTGGCGTATGGGATGACTGTCTGCCCTGTGGGCGGCCCCAAGACCAAGTGTGTGACTGCCGGCCCTTGCCCAGCGTCGGCAGGGCCCAGCTCCTGCCCCGTCCAAGGCCTGGACCCCGGCACCTCTTACGTGGTCAAGGTGAGCAGGGCAGCGGCATAAGCCTTTTGCAAAGAGAGGTGAATGTCAGGCGGTGACCTGCGCTGACTTGGCGGCACGGCCCCACTGCGCCCCACACCCCTCGACCCACCCGCATCTGCAGGTGGTGGCCAAGAAGAGCGATGGCTCCACCAGCCCGCCCTCCAATGAAGACATCTTCACCACCCCGGATGCGCCCCTGCTCACAAGCGCCACTGCCTGGGGCCCCACCACCGGGCAGGCCACCGCCAGCGGCCCCGCCGGCATGACCTTTGCCTCGTGGAGGTTCCTTGCCAC
>KQ482063.1:1945092-1979075 GCA_001430745.1 Auxenochlorella pyrenoidosa | reverse complement strand
CGCGGCGCCCTCGGGAGCAGGCTGCCTCCAGAGGCGGTGCTGCCGCTTGTTCACACCCCTCGTCTGGCCAGCCCGGCTGCAGGTGCCCCCTCGTGAGGGCAGGATTGAGGTGAAGATGGGCCACGTCTGCTTCATCCCGGAGACCAAGGACTTTTTCGTCGCGTACGCCGACCACCCAGAGTGGGAGACAAGCCACACGGTGCGCCGCAGCCCTCTGCGCGCAGGCGCACGCGTGTGTGCGTGTGTGTGTGTGGGGTGGGGGGGGGGCGCGGAGGGGCGCAGTTGGGTCGGAAGGGCTTGAAGCAGGAGGGCAGCTGCAGGTCCCGCAGCCAGCCAGACGTGCGACAGCGGTGCGGTGCTGGTGCCGGGTGGGTGCACCCAGCCCGCCCGTTCCGTGGCTCTGCACCTTGCTTCCTTGCTGGTGCAGGTGTGGGGCGTGGTGGATGAGTGGTTTGCCACCGACCTCATGATCTCGCAGCAGTACAAGTGAGCCGGGTGCAGCTGCAGGCGGCTGGGGGGCGGTGCGTGCACGCCTGCTGCTGCTGACTGGCCCGCAGGACCTGGAGTGCAAAGCAGGCTGCTGAGCAGCTCACTGCCGGGGACCAAAGAACTCTGGCGCCGCCCAGCTGGTGTTGTGTTGGCCCATTGTTGGCCGCCGCAATGCCAGGGGGCGTGGCAATCTCTGCGCTTGTGAGTTGAGCCCTATGTTTGCTGTTGCACAGCCGGGATGGAAGCGAGCACATGCTGCTTCGCCCTGCTTGCCTGCCTGCATGTCAGCCCCGACTGTTCTCTCATCCACGCAGGGAGGTGACGCACCCAGAGTACGGCACCGTGATGCGCATGCTCAAGGTGGAGGTGCCCGTCAAGGTCACGGTGGAGGGGGACAGGACGTACAGCGGCCTGCTGGGCCCGCTGCACTGAGCTGGCGCCCTCCTGTGCCACGAGCATCCGACAGTCTGGCAGCTGTGTAACATAAAGCCGACAAACACGAGCAGAGGTTGCAACGGGGGATGGGTGCGTGTGCCGGCAGGAGCATGGAGGCAGAATTGGGAGGCATCCTGGCTGAAGCATGAAAAAGGATTGGCGGTATGAATACATCCTGTGTGGTCAAGCAGGGAGCAGCAGGGAATGGGCAAGGCATTTTCAAGTATCACCCTCGTTCGCCCACTCGCTAGCCGTGAGGAGGGCCAGCCGAGTGCTTCTAAAGCTGCTGCAGTGATGGGATGTTTTCATCGGGGACTTGGTCTAAAGCAGGCGCTCATACCTGTGAGCCCGCTCCTGCTCCGGCGGCAGCTTAAACAGCTGCTGTGGCATGCGCTGCAGTGCTGCCGCCGGACTGCTCCCTCCAGGCGAGCTTCCGCTGCAGCCAAATGTGTGCGCAGCAGCCCCCAATGGCGCCGGCGGGGGCGGCCGCAGCGGCTGCAATCGTTTCAAGTCTGGGAGCGGTGCCATGCCTGGCGGTGGCGAATTGATGCTGCTGCGCCGCGGGCTGCTGCTGCGCCTGGCAGGAGGCGAGCACCAGGGCCGACTTGCAGGGCAGCTGCTGCCTGGCTGCACAGGCCGGCTGCCTGCACCACTTCCTAGTGCCGCGTCCCCAGCAGCAGGGGAGGGCAGCAGAGAGAATGGCGGCACATAGGCTCGGATCGCTGATCCAGGCTGGCTGTCGCCACCTGGGGTTGCCGCATCTTCACCAGCGCCCACATCCACCCGCAGGCCAAGCTTCAACGGTGCTGTGTCCCGCGGGGCTCCGCTACCTGAGAGGGCGAGGTGACGCAGATGGACGGGTTGGCAGACAACGGCAGGCAACAAGCTGAGCCGACATCGTGTCGTGCAGGCTAACTTTGGGCTGCCGGCGTTTGCAGGAGGCCAGCTGTGCGCACCTGGACGTCCAGCAGCCTGCGCCTTGCTCGAACTAGGCACCAGGGCGTCAGAGGTGAGGCGCCGCCTGCAGCATGCCGGGCAGCAACCCACAAACCCAGGGGCCGAGGGAAAGGCTTGTGCACAGCTAGGTGACGCGCCAACAACCCTGCAACAACCGGCAGCTAACATTTTCGCTCGTGCTGCTTGCAGGCGATTGTGTGCCTTCTCCGGCGACCCAATACGCCACTCTGCAGACTGACCACGAACGAGGCGCTGGGTCGGCCGCCATCCAGTAAGAAGACGAGGGCGCAGGCGGGGATTCAAGTTTGCGGGTCTTCGGAAGGCTTTCAGCTGCTTTGATACTGTCCAGATTGCAACAGAGCAGTCGGCAAGTGCCAGAAAACGCCTGGAAACGATGCAATGAGCGGAACATTTTTCCGCTGACGTGGAGGAGGCTGGCAATCGTGCTCTTGGGACACCCAAGCGCGATCGGAGCAATGGGAGTATTATTGCACACGATCGGCAAGCGCTGCGGTGCCCTCTGCCTTTAAGCTTCCCTCCGGCCTTGTATGCTGCCGCTGCTGGCGGGCCTGGGCCCTTGGTGGACCGCGGGCCTGTCCATCCTCCTGGCTGCGCTGCTGCCTGCCGCGCTGATGCCGCTGCTAGGACTGGGGCGGCGGGGCTCCCGCCTCTGTGGTGGCGCCCACGTCCTCATCACCGGCGGCTCTAAAGGGCTGGGGTTGGAGCTTGGCCGCCTGTGTGCAGCACGTGGGTGCAGCGTCACCCTGGTGGCGCGCAACCAGAAGGACCTTGATGCCGCGCTGCTGGAGCTGCAGGCCGCGGCGGCAGCTGGGCAGGGCCAGCGTGGCAGCAGCAGCACCTCAGCGCCCGCCCCCAAGCTGCAGGCCTTGTCGGCAGACACTGCCGATCCTGCCAAGGTGCGTTAGGAGCTCGAAAATTCATGCTTAGTGTGTGTGGTCTGCATTGGACCGGGCTTGCACCCGAGCACCACCCAACTCGCGGACGTTCCTGCAGCTTTCCCGGCTGCCTTGTGACCTCTGCTGGTGTGCAGACTTCAGGCCTACATCTGCAGCGCCAAGCTCTGGCTCTCACGCCCTCATCTCACGCAGTTGAAGTTGGTGGTTGAGCAGGCGGAGCAGGGTGCAGGGCCCATCGAGGTGCTCATCTGCAATGCCGGGCTGTCGGTGCCAGGTGCGCAGCAGGGGTTGGTTCAGCCGCTCAAGAAGGGGGTGCAGCCTAAGCCAGTGCCTGAAAGGATGCTGTGCAGAGGCTGGTGGCCGTTGGTGCTGCTCGCCGGCGGCGCTGGCCTGCCCTCTGCAATCCCTGGCCGTGGCCCTGGCGCATCGCCGGCCACACCGCCCTGGGTCGGGGCCAGCGATGCACGCCGCGCAGCCCTCCCTGTTTGCACTGGCAGGCATCACCCAGGCAGTGTCCCGATCCACGCACCTGCAACTCCACACAGGCCTGTTCCTGGAGCAGGGCCCCGCGGTGTTTGAGCACCAGATGCGCGTCAACTACCTGGGCACCGTCAACACCATCCAGGCGGCGCTGCCGGGCATGCTGCAGCGGCGGCGCGGGCGCGTCGTGCTGGTTTCCTCCGGCCTCGCCATCGTGGGCTTTGCGGGTGGGGCGGGAGGGCCGCGGAGGCACGGCCCAGGGCTGGCTGCGTGGGTTCGCTGCAGCAGCGGGGCTGTGGCCATGCCGGGGTTGTCCGTGGGTGGGGGCCGGTGCAGGAGATGGCGGCGCGCCCTGCTTCAGGAGCATGATGGCGATAGAAGAGGCTGCACCAATGTTCTGAAACACAGCAGGCCGTTCCACGCTGCAGTCAGGGGGACAGGGCCCCATCCCAGTGCCATCCCGGCCACGCCCTGCCAGCTGCGCCCGCCCGGATGTCGCACCAGACCGCGTCCATCGGCCCCCCCCTGCCTGCAGGCTACTGCTCATACGCCCCCACCAAGTGGGCGCTGCGCGGCCTGGCCGACAGCCTGCGCAACGAGCTGCTGGGCACGGGGGTGGAGGTCAGCATCGCGTACCCGCCAGACATGGGTGAGGGGGGGCGAGAGGGGGCCAGCAGCAGTGCGGGTGCGGGGCGCACGCCTGTGCTGCCTGGGGTGTGCTGTCTGCGCGTGGAAGAGGCGTGTGCATGTGCAGGGGCACGGCTGCCAGCACCGGCACCAGAGAAGCCCGCCAAAGCCCTTGCAGCTGGGCAGTTGGGCCTGCAATCAACCCAACCAGCCAAGCACGCACACAGCTACCGCTTACGCTTGAGCCAGCCAGCCAGCGGGCACGCACCCACTGGCCCACCGCCTTGCCTGCCGCCCTGGCAGACACCCCGGGCTACGCCGCCGAGAATGAGACCAAGCCCGCGCTGTGCAATGCCGTGAACAAGGCCATGGGCAACGAGCTCTTCCCGCCAGACAAGGTGGGCAGGGCTGCGCCTCTTTGGAGGGCCGGCAGGCAGGCCTTGCGCCAGGCCCATTGCTGTGAGAGCAGAGGTTGATGGCGTGGAGAGCGCCCTGGTTGGCACCTGCACCATGCCAACAGCTGCGCGCATGCAAGGTGGCCTGGCTTGCTGTACCGCGCCCGCGCCTGCGATGCAGTGGGTTGTATTCCCACGTGCCTTGCTTGCCAATGCCGCTGGTGCAGCGCCTTGCCCTCCTCTCGCCGCGGCCCGCGCCCACCGCCCCCGCGCTCTTGTGCTCCTGCCTGCCAGGTGGCGCGCTGCCTGTTGCGCGGCATTGAGCGCGGCGCTTACCACCTGCCCACCCCAGACCTCGGCCTCAACATACTGGTTGCAGGCATGACGAGTCTCAGGTGGATGGGGGATGGGCCTCGGGGGTATGGGAATGGGGGCCAAGGCCGCAGGGGTGGAGGTTGGTGTGTGGGTGGGTGGGTGGGGTGCCCGGGGGGGCCAGGGCGCTGAAAACCAGAGTGGAAAGCGTGGCGAGAGCCATACCCAGGTGGACAAGACCACCCGGGAGGGGATGCTGCTGGGCTGGTGGTCAGGCGCGGATCTGTAAGGGTGGAATTGGAGGCTGCAACGAGTGCAGCGGCTCCAGCGGCCCTACTTGGCAATGGCGCGTCACCTGGCAGCTGCTGTCTCCAAGCCTCCCGCCCAAACACCGCGCTGACACTCGCATCCCGGCCCCCGCCCCACCCCGGCCCCTGCAGCCCCAAGCGCTTCTTCCTGCCCCTCCAAGTCCTGCTGGGGCCCATCCTGCCGCTGGCGTCGTCCCTGTTTGGCTGGATTGCCGACAGCACGGCGCGCAATCACAACAAGGCGCACGGCATGCCGCCACGTGCAGGCAGCGCGGCAGGAGAAGGGGAGGCTGGAGCTGCAGCCAAGTAGCAGAGGGTGGCACACGGCCAGGCAGCTTTGCTGCGGCGTGCAATGTTTCACCTGTGAGTTTGCAGGCTCGCCAGCTTGCTCTCATCAGCTCCACTCATTGCTGTGTGCATTTTTTGCTTTGATGTGCACTCTGCCGTGCTGTGCAACACGGAGCCCGATCCAGGGGTCTCAGCCGCTCGGTCCCCCGATGAAGCCGATCACTGCCGCTTGCCAGCAGGACCCGCATCCTTGATTCCCCGATCGGGCTCTCGTTATTGCTCCACTGCCAGCACCACATGGCACCAGGGTGGAGCAAGAAGGAGCCAGATGAGGGCAAAGCCAAAGGTGCACTCTGCTATGCTGTGCGCGCTGCTCCACTGCTTGCAGGACCACCCGCTGTTCTGGCTGGTCGCTCGTGTGTTCTCTGCTGGTAGCACAAAGAAGCCGATAGCCTGGTACCGCCGGTGCAAAGCACGTGTTCCAGGCGAAGGACACAAGTGTCCCAAGCCAGGTCCGGGCTGCTCCGCTTTGCGAGGGTCAGTCGCCGGAAGTGAATTGTGGACGACCAGGGCATTGTGATAAAGATGGCGTCTCAAAGGTTTATGGACACAGTCCTGGCGTCCGTGCTTCGGTCCCGCGGCCTGTGCGTCGATCCTTGCTCGTCAGTCTTCTTCAACGTTTCTGCCATCCTCTGCAGGAAGTAACCGGGGACACGGCCGCAAGCGGCCCCGATGGCCACCTGCCTCCTGGCGATTTGGGTGCTCTCGCTGAGCTCCCCAGCGGCTCTTGCGGGTAGGTCGGACCAGCGAGCCTTCTGTTTGGCCGGGCTGGGCGATCCTGCAGCCCGATACGCCCCTTGCCCCAAGCTGCGGCACTGACTGCACTGCAGCAGCCGCGGCAGTCCTGGTTGCTGCGCCTGCTCAGTGGGCCATGCCCTCAAAGGCCGTGCCTCTAGCCGTCCTGGCCTGCAGCGGCACGCCGAGACCTGCTTGCTGCAACGCAGACGGAGAAGTATGCAGTGAGCAGGGGCGAGCGGTGTGTGGAGCGGGACATGGGGATGTAGAGGCAGATCTGTCGAGCGTCCTGTCCAGGCCGGCCGTGGCCACCAGCCAGGTCGCTTATGCCTGTGGCGCGCTCTCTTGCCTTGTTGCCTGTGGGTGCACATATGCCGCTGCCACACCAAATGCAACACCTTGCCAGGGCGCACGCCGCTCGCCTTGTTGGGCACGTCCGCCCACCTGGCAATGTGGCTCGTCATTACCTTGCTGTTAGCTGTATGTCCGCTCCTGCTCAAGCTGCCCAGCCGTGGATCCCGGCGCACCTCTTTGCCTCCTGCCGCTGCTCGACATTGGTCTCGCAAAATAACACGTGTCCCTGCCCACCTGACCCGAAGCGGCTTGCCTGGTGTCCACCTCACCTGCCCCGCCCCGCCATGCGCCCCGCCCCCCGCAGTTTGTGCAGCAGTGGGGCATAGCCGGCGACGGCAACGGCCAGTTCAGCCGGCCCGGCGGCTCCGCGGTGTCCCCCAACGGCAGGGTCCTCTACGTGATGGACCGCTGGAACTACCGGTGCGGAGGGGCGCAACACCGGTTCTCCGCAGGATACTCAAAGGATACCCCCGCCAGCCTTGGTGCACTGAGTAACACTGAGCAGCACTGTTGCGTGCTGCGGTGGGAGTGTCCTGCCCAAAACGCCCGTGTCGTCTGCGACTTGTGGCCACAAACAACGGCACTATGACCCCGCGCTGCTGGCTTGTCCCACCTGCCCGGTCTGGTGCCCCCCACCCCACCCACCCACCCACCCCACCCCACCGCCCCTCCCTGCACCCCCTCCTCCCCGCAGCTGCCAGGCCTTCAACACCAGCAGCGGCGCATTCCTGTTCGCCTGGGGCGACATGGGGGACGGCCCCTCCGAGTTCATGAGCGCCGGCTCCGTGGCCACCTGCCCCGACGGCAGCGTGGTGGTCGCCGACTCGTACAACGGGCGCATCCAGCGCTTCCGCGCCGACGGCGCATACCTGGGCGAGATGCAGAGTGTGGGCCAGGTGGGGGGGCTGGCCTGGCTGAAAACGGCCTCTGAACGCGCGCCTTTGACATGGCGCGATGGCTCGCATCACAGCCGGCCAAAGCTGGGTTGCGCCGCGTCCTGCGCCCTCCCACCAGCTTTGCACGGCACCCTCTTCTGCCTGATTCAAGCCTGCTCGTGCAATGCACACGCGCCTGCACCTCTCGTGCAGCAACTGCCCAAGCCCCCCTGCGGCTGCAGCCAGAGCCTGTCACCCATGCTTTGCCTTTCCTGCTGCCGTGCAGTTTGACGTGCTGCACGCGGTGGCCTGCAGCAGGGCGGGCAGGGTGCTTGCCCTGGACGACCAGGCCGTGCACTGGTTTGACCCCAAGTCTGGAGCCATGACCAACAAGTGAGGGGCACGCCTGGGAGGCCAGGGCGGCCTGGCCCCGGTCCGCTCACCCCACGCCGCACACCAGCAGAGGAGCGCCCTGTCGTTGAAGCCCTCCTAAGACTCCACCCAGGCCAAGCGCTACCCCCTGGCTGGGCCCTCCCACAGGTGGACGTACCAGGACGCGACGCCCGTCCGCCCTGCCGGCCTGGCGGTGAGCCCAACCAGCGACGAGGTGTATGTGCTGGTCTTGAAGCCCGACGCCGCCGTGCGCCGCTTCTCCCCCGCCGGCAAGCTGCTGTCGACGTTTGGCACGCTCAGCGCCACGGGCGCTGCCCTCCAGTTTGCCACCTTTAACCTCGCGGCCGACGCCAAGGTGAGCTGGCTTCAAGCCAGAGGCAGCTGGAACCAGCTGTTGGGCTCTAATTGTGGGACACCTTCCCGGCTGCCACCCGGCTGTTGAGCACACCGTTGCCCTGAGCAGCAGAGTGCTGGGTTGGGTGCACATCCTGGACGAGCCATGCTCCAGTGGCTGCGTGCAGCCTTGCCCATGCCCGCCGGCCCACTCAGCCCCCCTGATCTGTGCACGCGTGGCGTTCTCACCCTGCCCTCCGCGCTTGCTGCCACAGGGCGGCGTCTTTGTGGCCGACTCTGCCCAGCTGAACCCCACTCGCCGCCTGGCAGCCCCCAGCCCATTGCTGCGCATCTCCCACTACAACGCCGCCAGCGGCCAGCTGCTGAGCCAGTTTGGCGCCGCTGGCTCCGGCGCCGGCCAGATCACGGCCCCGTCGGGCATTTCCGCCTCCCGCAGCTCACATGAGGTGGGCGGCCTGGGAGGGTGGGCACGGTAGGGGGAGGCTGTGCAGGCGGCTGCAAGCTTGGGTTGCTGTCCTGGCGCATGGATCTTTCGTCAGCCTGGGGACACAACACAAGGGGGCTGATGGGCCCGGCGCACACCAGGCCGGGCAAAATCCGCACACAAGAACCCTCACACTTGATACATGGGCGCATACCTGCTGCACTTGTCTGCACTGATGGGTTTGAACTCCTTCAGCGCTTGCTTTTGTTGACTCTCACCCAGGGCGTCTCCCCTCCAGGTGTTTGTGTCTGACGAGGCAAACGAGCGCATCACAAAGTGGGTGCCAACCATAGGCGCTGGCGGCTGGGGTGACCCCCACTTCCAGGTAAGCACTGCGCCTGGCTCCGCCCGCTGTGGCATTCAGCTGTATCCACAACACGGCTGTGCAGGCGCTGATTCAAGCCAGCACCAGTCCCTGGCGGAGGGCACTCGGCCTGCTGTCCCATGACACACGCCCCTGTCAAGCGCTGGCTCGGCCAGGGTCTGCCAGCCGACGTAGCTCGACAGCATTGCCCACCTCGAGGTCTTTCGCCAAATTTTGCAGCGTTCTCACCAAGCTCGCACCCCGATATCCCTGCCTCACACACTGGCTCGTCCGTCTTGACGCCTGCAGGGCTTTGACGGTGCGCGCTTCACCCAGCACGCCCCCGTGGGCAGCTGGATGAACCTGCTGGTGGCGCCCGTCGAGGACTTCAAGGTCTCTGCCCTTGTGAGTTGGGGCCTTTGCCGGCCACAGCCAGCTGTCGGCACAGCCTCTCGTTTGCGGCCCTGCGCTCAGGCCACAACCGAGACTGCCAGAGGCCGGTCTGCACCAAACCGTCTCGGACCGCCTCCTGATTGCTTAAAATGGCCATTTGGTGCAAAATAGCCGGGGAACAGGGGCCTGCTGGCCGCCCGGCCTGAAAGGGTCAGATGGCCCGGGAAGGCCAGGGGGGCCTTGCGGCGCGGCCTCTGCCAGCATGCCAAGAGCCGCAGCCACAGTCGTGCATTGCACACCTGTAGACCTCCCTCCCCGCTGCTCCTGCGCAGCTGGGCGCCGGCAGCATGCCCGACACAACCTGGATGGTGGAAATCAGGGCCCGCCTGGGAGGCATGGGCGTGGCCTGCAGGCTGGTCCAGGATGGCGCCAGCTGGCGCATGCAGGCAAGCTGTTGCCGTTCCTACTGCTGCCGTTGTCACGGCCGCTGCTCGCAGCTTTCACTGCCCGGGCCTGGCAGCGGCGCCGTCAACCCAGCCACACTGTCTATGTCAGTGTCGCCGCAGCCATGGTGGCCAATCCCATGCCCACACCGCCACCCTGCTTGATCATCATGCTCTGACCTGGGCTTGCAGGCCAGCGTGAACGGTGCCAGCCTAGCAGAGGGCACCACGAGCGTCACTGGCAACAGGGTGACGTTCAGCCGCGGCAGCTCTGGCAAGCACGGCCGTTTGCAGGTCGACGTGCAGGGTGAGCAACGAGCCTGCACGCCTGGCTTCGGGGCCCACTGCAGTGCTGCGGCATGGGGCGCAGCGCGCTGTTGGCTTACGAGCAGGTTCAGCAGCTGCTGCGGGTGGCGCTGGCGCTGTTTGAGCAGCCCTGTGCGTCTGTTGCTGCAGGCAAGGCGCGCGTGGTGGTCTCGCAGATGTGGCGGCCTAACCAGAAGCAGCTGGCTGACTACCTCAATGTGAGCAAGGGCCGGGTTGAGGCCCAGCACGCAGCAACCCCAGGGAATGTGCGGCACAGACGGTTTAGAGCTCGGAATTGCCGGCCCAGCTGGTGCAGAGGCACGGCAGCCCGGGCCACTGACAGGACGGGCTACGCATGCGCAGGGCCGTCCTTGTGGCCTCCCATGTTGCCACGCTGCATGGCGGCTAATTCCCTGCTGCCACGACGCCCTCCCCTGCCGCGTTCTGGCGCCGCGTGCTGGCAGGTGAGCGGCCCCCGCACCCACCCGCGCCTCCCCTTGTCCCACCCTGCGCCATGCAGGCCGGCATCCAGGTGGTCGGCAAGCTCAGGGCGCCGGTCACGGGCGTGCTGGCCGAGTCGTATTGGCGGGCGCTGTTGTCCAAGCCCTCTGCCACATCAGGGGTCTCTGGCCAGGCCGCCACCGCTGCGCCCATGCTGTCAGCTTCCGTGTGAGCGGCGCCCACGGCTGCTGGGCCGCCCGCCTTCTGTGCCAGTGCCCCGGGGGCTGCGGCTTGGCAGGCGGGCAGCCCACTCGGGCCCCTGGCTGCAATTGGCGGGGTGCAGTGATTGCCTTCCCCACACAGGCTTTCATTGCGAAGCATGCACAGCATGAAGGACCGCCGGATCACTCACTGCATTCCTTGACATTGATGCCTGACTGGTGAAACAGCAACCCACGCCTCACACACCCTGATGGGGCATGTTCGGTGCTTTCCACAGCGGGTGACATAAATTCGGGCTTTTCTGCACACACTGCGGGTTGTAAGTTCAACAGACATCTTTGCGGCCTTGGCCCTCCAGCTGAGCACCTGCATCCCACTCGCTCGCCGTGCCTACCCAAGTCTCCCTGATTACGAGTTCAAGTTCAACTGCTTGTGTATTTTAATGGCTCAGATTGCTTTATGCTAAATTCTGGACAAGCGGCAGTGAGCGGTGGTAGCCATGCGTGCACCAGCAAGCAAGGAGCTCAAAGTGCCACACTCACTCGCATAGCCGAAGTGCAACTGCATGGCCTCAACCAGCTGACCTTGGAGGCTGAAAACATGAAGAAATCATTTGTCCTGAATGAGGATCAACAACCGCAGTTTGTTGTGAGCAACTGGGAGGGAGGTGGCGCCACCCGCGCGCCGCCTGTCACCAATCCTCCATTGCAACGCCGATGGGCCGCTGTTTGGGTCACGTCGACTTGGATCCAATGCGGCTAGTGGCGAGCAACAACGTGCCGACCGCTCCAGCCCGCCAGGAGCAAGTGCAGGTGCAGCAGAGCGCTGTCGCCTGCCCAGGTGTTGCTAAGCGTGATCTCCTCACTCCGCCGATCACTCCGCTTTCCCGCCCTGCCTGCCCGCAGGGTGCAGCGTTTGCTGCCCCGCCCAGCAGGCGGCGTGTCCTTGCGGCTCTGCCAGGCGCAGCACTCGTGTGGGCATCAAGTCGGCAACCAGCGCAGGCCTCTGAGAATGCAGGCGGCGTAGACTCAGCCACCAGTCCTTTGGTGCAAGGCAAGCCTCTGGCACGCGCGGGCGGGCAGCCGACGGATCCGTCGTGTCGCGAGCGCCGCCTGTCCGTGCACCCCTGTGCCAGCCTGCTTGCGCCGCGCCCTGCCTCCGCAGAGCTGCTGAGACGAACAGAGGAGAAGAAGGCGGAGCGGGCCAAGGAGCGGCTGGAGGACTACTACCGGCGCAACTTTGGGGAGTACCTGTCCTTCCAGGTCGGCCCTGTGTGTGTGTGTGTGTGTGCCGTCGCGTTTGTGTGCGTGGGGCGCGCAGCTGGGCGCTTTGCGTGGCAAGCGGGCGTGCCGCACGGCAGCGCTCCGTTTTGCCACTCATCCCACCCCACCCCGCCTGGTGTATGGGTGACTGAGCGCCTGGCTGCTGAGGGCCAGGACCTGTTGTCGAGCTGGGGCTGAGCAGGGCGTGCAGGGCGTCCCGCCGGCCAGGTGGAGAGCGCGCATCTGTGCGCGCTTGCCTGGGTGCCTGTGTGGCAGATTCTTGATGTGGCAGGTTCTGTGGGCCCCTGTGCCAAACTGCAGGCCGGCACCGCCTCGGGCAGCAGCAGCAGCGAGAACCAGGAGCGCATCCGCCAGTGGCTGCAGCAGAATGCTGAGCCAGCGCTGCCGGCGGCTGCTGCAGCCAAGCGGCGACAGGAGCGAGGGGCAGCAGAGTAAAACAGCAACCAAGACAACTCCTGAATGGTGCTATACTCTATGGTCTGTACAGCAGTGGTATACACAAGTTGGCTTGTGAAATGAGCAGCGAGAGAGGAAAGCACAGGGCGAGGGGCAGGGGAGACACGAGCAGCAGCGGGAGAGCAAAGCGGCAAACAGCACAGCTGAAACTGACAGCAGGTCATGGGTGCAGGTGAGGGAGGAAAATGTGCAGCGGAAACAGTGCAGAGAAGAGAGGCAGTCAGCAGAGAGGTCCAGAAGGGGGGGGGGGGGGGCTGGCACCCGCGGCGTGGGCAAACCGCGCTGTGCATCTGTCCGTTGGGGGATGCCGGCATGCCAGCAAGGGCCTCAGAAGTGCCCCGCCGTTGGCAGTCAGAGTCGGGAGCGCTTGCATGTCGGTCACTTGGTTGGGATGGGGGGGGGCCACGTCGAAGGAGTGCTGAGCCCTCACTGCGGCTTAGCAGTCAAGTAGGGTGCCCGGGCCACCTTGACTCCATACTGCAGCAGGCAGCAGGAGCGTGGGGCAGAGTCGGCAGAAGGGGGGGCGGATGCACGGCAAAGGCGGGCTGACGGGCGCAGCAGGGCCGACGGGCGGAGCCACCCGACGCTCCCGTCACGGCACGCATGCGACGTGCGCAGCCCCCCGCGAGGCCGCGGCCCCCCGGCTCCAGCCTGCGCGGGGCGGCAGCGGCGGCGCGGCGCCCACCTCGTCGCACGCCTTGACCAGGTCCTCCACAGTCAGCAGCTCGCGCTTGTCCTTGGGGTCAAAACCTGGGGGGGGGGGGGGGCAGGCGAGGACGGGGGGGGGGGTGTTAAGGCCGAGCCGGGGCAAGCAGGCCAGCGTTGTGCCGTCGCCCGAGGCAGGCAGGACGTGTGTTGTGAGCAGGTGAGGCATGCTTGCTGCAGCCCTGCATGGGTCTAGGCTGCACGCGATGACGGTTGCGACACGTCCCTGGGTTGGGACTGTGCAGGCAGCAGGCGGCAGGGCAGAGGCGCGGCCTGGGATAAAGCATCATAAGCGGTCGCAGCATCAGAAACGGCCCAACAGGCACTGTGCATGCGCAGCAATGGGAGAGATGCTGTGTGCTTTGACAAAAGGGCCGTCGCATGGCGCAGCCGTCGTGCCCGCCAGAGCGCCCACCCTGCCCTGCAAGCAGCCTCACCCAGCCTCTTTCAGCTTGGCTGCGGGCGCCATCTGGCGCAGCTTGTGCGCATTGTATGCCTCCTCCAGGACCTGCGCGCGCGGGATAGGGGCAGCGATTGTTGCGGCACAGAGTTCGAATACCTCGCAAGCGCACTGGGCATGGCTGGGAGCGCCCACGGGCAGGCAAGAAGGCAGGTTGCAGTGGCGGTGAGCTTCGGCGGGTGGCGCACACCTGTGCCAGGAATCGCTGCGCAGCGACCGAGATCATGCGCACCCTGCAGCACGTCAGGAGGACAAGAATTCAAGAAAGAAAAGGCTGCAGCTTGCGTCAGGCCCGTGCACGCCTGCTTTCACGCCGGCCTTGCTCCCGCCGCCGCCGCCGCCTCCACCCTCACTCACGTTCTGACGTCCTGGCAGTCGTAGCCACTTTGCCTAAGGGCATACTGTGTGAGCTCGTCAGGCACCTGCGGGGCGGCGAAAGGCAGGAGCCGTCGAGTTTGTGACCGCAGCTGCAGCCGGAGTGTGCAAGTGGCTTGATGGGAACTTGTACAACAACCCACCGCTGGCGCATAGTCATCTAACTCGTCGAGCAGCTCCTTGAGCCCCACAGGCAGGTTTTGCGCCATCGAGACTCCTTCCCAGGGCCGCAACAGACAATCGGGATTCCTCCTAAAGTGAGATCGACGCTGCAAAGACTATATGAAGGCCGGCTGGAGCGATCGGGCTCCTAGGAGAGGAGGGAGCTCTCCATGCTGCGCTCTCACAGGTTTTTCAACTCACAGCCCGCCATTGGACGCTACAAAGCTCGATTGCATTACTGCATTCACTGTATTTGCATGTGGAGCGCCACCACCAGCCCGCTGCGCTCCCAGCTGTTCGCTGCGCCTGCGCCAGGCCCTGCAGTGGCCAGTTGCCGTGCAGTTTGGCCACTCGTCTGTCACCAGCGCTGTGCAGCAACAACAACGTCCGCCCACCCACCGGCTGCGGCGGAGAAGCTCGCCGCCACCATGACCGTCGAGCTGCAAGCTGATGTTCCAGCTGCTGCAAGCGCGGCACCAATCGAAGACCGCAAGCTGCGCATCCTGTGCCTGCACGGCTATCTTCAGAATGCAGAGGTGGGTGCTTTGGATCACTCTCTGAGAGTGGGCTGACAATGCAGCGAGAAACCGAGGGTACCTGCCCTACGTGCCAGCATGGTGGGAGGATGCAGCCTGGGCAAACCCTGCAAGCTGGCATTTTTGTCGCGCCACGTGGCTCCACCCCCTCATCAGCATGTAATTCCTCCCTGGCCCTGCTGTCGGCATGCACAGTCCAGCCATCCAGTGTTGCCAGCATGCACAATGTGCTCCCTGCCGCCTCCTGCCACCAGGTCTTCCGCTCTCGCATCGGCAGCCTGCGCAAGGCGCTCAAGTCACGGGCAGAGTTTGTCTTCCTGGATGCCCCCTACCTGGCGGAGCCAGACAGCGACGCAGCAGTGGCTGAGAGCGGCGGCGAGCGCGGCCTGCAGGGCCGCTCCTGGTGGTGTGTGCAGCGCCGGCTGCCACTGAGTCGCCCGCCCGCCAGCCCCTGTCCTCTGCCCTGCCAGCCTGTTTGCTGGTCCATTCGCCTCCACTGCCCCCCCCCGCCATCCGCGGCAGTGTTCACGCTGGTGTGGCCCCTCAGCCACTCTGGTGGCCATCTGCCCTCGGTGGCGGTGCCACCCCTGGCTGTGCTGCCGAGCGCCCGTGCTTCGAGGTCCTCCTCACCCCACGCAGGCAGTGGAGCGACCTGGAGCCCGGGACGCGCCCCTCCCGGGCAGCCCACTACCGCGGCTGGCAGGCCTCGCAGGCGGCCATCGAGGCCGCGCTGGTGCAGCACGCCCCCATCGACGGGCTGCTGGGCTTCTCGCAGGGGGCCACCGCCACCGCGCTGTTCCTGGCGGGGGCCTCGCTGCCCGACCAGCCCGCGCAGCAGCAGCCGGAGGCGCAGCAGCAGCGGCCGGACGAGTGTGACGCCGCGGCCGTGGCGGCCGCCCTGGAGCGCCTGCGCTTTGCGGTGGTCATCGCCGGCTTCCTGCCCCGCGATGCCAGCTACGCGGCGGCCCTGCAGGCGGGGCGCCCCGCCCTGCCCAGCCTGCACGTGGTGGGCGAGAAGGATGCGCTCGTGCCCGAGGAGCGCAGCGCCGCGCTGTGGGGCTGCTTCTCGCCTGGCGGCCTGCACATTTACAGGCACCCAGGGGCGCACATGGTGAGGGTCTGGCTTGGTGTCGAGCCAGTATGTGCGCTGTTGTATGGACTCACCTGCAATGAGCGGCAGCATGGCCAGGTGCATTAACATCTGCCGCACCCCAGCCCATGCCTCTCACCCCACATCTCAAATCTCTCTTTTGCAGGTTCCCACATGCAGCGGCGAATTCAAGCAGGCTCTTGTGTCACTGCTGGACGATGTCAAGGCGGGACGGCTAGCGCGGCAGCAGCAGCAGGCACAGCAGCAGCTAGGCGTGCACGGATCGCCAGTGGCCGCAAGCGATGAAGCGGCCGAGGCGGTGGCAGCCCTAGCGGTCGGCTGAATGCAGACACAGCTGCAAATTTATTTCTTGCCCTTTGGTTCCTCTGATGTGAATTTCAGCAGAGGAGTGATGTACACAGCGGCAAACTGATAACGACCGCGGCGCTGGCGCCGCTGGCCTTGCGAGCCCTCCCGCTCTGCACGTCGCCCCTCTGGATTGCTGTGAGGCCGCTTCGGCTGGGCAACAGCCGGCTCGCGCACGCATTTCCTTACTCTCACGGGCTCCTAGCGAGGCCTCCAGGACGCCCCAAAGGCGACAGGCGCCCTCCAGCCTAAGCGGCCCTCCCACAGCCACAAGACCGACAGCCTGGGCTTTTCCGCCGGTTCACGCTCGCACATCGGCTTCTTTTGCTAATGACGGGCCCAGCGGCAGGCGCGGCACTGCAGGGCAGCACAGACGAGGTGCGATTCTGGCCACGCTCGAGTAGGGGGGCTCTGTGCAACCAGCTTGCATCAGAACGCCCTACATTGAATTTTGGCTATGTTTGCGGGGCCTGCAAGCGGCTGGCGTTTGTTTCAGCATGGCTTGTTGCGCCCGCCTTTCGAAAGGACCAGCATCACTTTCCCACAACCGCATTGTTCTTTTTTGCTGCACCGCAGAGGCGGCGCGCTGCGCAGGGCGGAGTGGGTCGCGAGCGGCAGCAGGGCGCCGGGAGCGGAGGCCTGCAGCGCGATGCCCTGGCAGCCCTTATCTCTGGCATCATCGCGGGGGAGCAGCGCTCTGCAGCCACAGCAATAGCAGCACGCTCAGCAGCAGCCACGGCAACAGCTGGGCCGCCGCTTGCACCGCACCGCATCCCGCCTGCCGAGCGTGCAAGCTACCCGCAGCCCCCACCCTGCGCCTTTCTGCGCCCGGGGCAGACGTTTGAGGGGCGCCAGCGCGTGTCGCACAGCCACCACGGCAGCACCGTGAAGCAGGAGCACTGGGAGGTGCAGGCGACGATACAGGTGGGCACAGGACGGTGTCACAGCCCTTGCAGAATGCAAGCCGCATGTTTGCCAGGGCGCTGGCACCTTGCTGTGGGCGGCACGCGAGCGGCACGTCGAGCAGGCGTCAGCCTTTTGCCAGTGGCTGGTGACATATGCGCCGCAATTTCTGGCGGGCTTGTCCACCAGCTGGGCAGGTCGTGCTCCCTTCTGTGCATGCTCACCTTCCTGGTGCCTGCCTGCCCGCCTGCCCGCCCGCGTTTCCGGGCTGCAGCACTACGATCCCAGCAGCGGCTACGTCGCCGGAACAATGGAGGCAGCCAACGTGCCCGACGCGCTGGAGCCGGTGTGCACCTTCTTCGAGGGCGAGATCATCGACAATGTGAACCACACCTTCTACACCGCCGACTGGGATGCCTGCGCGGGTGAGGCTCCCCTCGCTCCCCTGCACACCAACCCCTGCCTGCCTGCTTGCTTGCCTGCCTGCTCCGTCGGACAGCTGTGAACGTTCGCGCGGCCGCTGCTCTGCCTGCTGCGTCACGAATGTCGTCTGTTTGTGCAAGGCAGTCGCAAAGAGGTGAGGCGGTGTGTGCGCCCCTCCGCTCCCATCGTGTAGCCTGGGCCTGCTGCGTCCGACTGCTCGCACGCTCACTTGGTGCCCTGTTGGCCCCCCTCCCACCCTGCTTTGGCAGACACCGACTTCCAGCACTGGTCCAAGTTCCCGCCCTTCCGCCAGCTGCACGCCGAGGTGGTCCGCCACGGCGGGCGCTGCCCCTGTGAGTACCTACCGCCGTCTGGCGCTGCCATGGCACGGCTGGGCTGGGCTCAACGTAGGGCACATGTGGAACAGGAGGCCACGCAGCTGGGCAGGGTTGCCGGCCATTTCAAGCAGTTGAGGGCCTGTATCTATGGGGGCCCGCCGCGCGCCCCTGCCAGCCCGCCTCCCGCTGCTGCGCCGCCGCTGCCTCCAGGCCTCAGGGCTGGCCACCCCTAGTCCGTGCTCATGCCCCGCCTGCACCGCCCCCGCCCGCTGCAGCGCTGGCCGGGCACTCCCATGTGTTCATGCGCTGGAAGGAGCAGTTCTTCCTCACCGGCTCCGAGTGCCGCCTCACCATTGCCGGCTTCTACTACCTTGCCTGCAACCGGTGAGCAGCGTGTTGGGTTCAGCATGGCAGCGCTGTTGCCCCTGCACCTGTCGCGTGCAGGGATGTGCTCGCACGCGGCTGAGCAGCTCTGGCAGCGTGTGTGCCGCCAGCAACGTGGTGCCGCACCGCCAGTTTGCGGCCCTCTCTGCGTGTGTGTCCTTGCCATGACCGCGCCATGTCGTCCCCCCCCCCCCCCCTCCCCCCCCTCGCAGCAAGACCGGCGAGGTGCTGGGCTGGTACTTCGACCCCTCCTCCTCACCAGACCAGAAGCTGGACCTGACCGCCCGGCGCGCCGGCCCCGCCGGCTGGGCCTTCCCCCACTACGAGCTGGCCTGAGCGCGCCGCCTGCGTGCCCTGGCTGCCCGCGCCGGCGGCGGTGCGCGACCAGGCCCTCCGGCTGCGCCTCCTGTTGCCGCCAGCTCGCTGCCACGGGCAGTGCGTGCTTGCAGCGCAGCGATGGGTGGGCTGGCATACCGGACGATGGCCGCCGTGCCGCTGTGACGCATCCTCTGACCTGGCTTGATTGTTGCCGCTGCCATGCAACATGGCAGGGGCGCCTATTTTTCCTGTGCACCTGTTCGGCCCTCTGTTCCGGCCAATTTCTTCTGTCACAGCAGCCCTGCCCCACCCCACCTCCATTCCACCTGATGTCATTTCCTGGCGCACCCAGTGGCACACCCGCTGTGCCCCTACTTGCGCACCATTCTTCCCTCCTGCCTGTTGCGGCGCCCTGCCACCCACCTCTCTTTTGTACCATTCCCCGGCGCCGCATGCTCCAATTTCGTGTCCCAGCCCGTCCTACACCTGCTTTGGTCCCAGCACCCCCCACGGCCTGCACGCTGCTTCTTGGCCGGCCCTCTGCGCACGCAGCCTGCCCGGATGCTCAGGCTGTCGCTGTGGGTCACCAGCCATCCATGTCGCCTTTGCCCGGTCGCGCTTGTCCCTCATCGCCGGTGCCTTGCTCCTCCGTCCCGCTTGCCCTCTCCTGCGTGCGTGTCCGCCGTGTTCCCGGATTGACTGCTGCTGGTCCGTTTCCTGCTCTGTTAGCCTTGCCGTGCATGCCTGTAGAACCACCACCACCACCCCTCTTTGATTTTTCCAATCCGACATCACTGTACCTGTGCCCAAGGCCGCCTCAGGACCCTCCATTTCGTTTCACAACCTCACAACTTTTATTCCCGGCTGGCATGCATGGCCTCACCAATCCTCGCGCCCCTCCAGTCCAGCCTAGCGCTCTCGAAATTTACAAAGCTGCTTAGTCTGACTGCTTGTCATTTTAAAGCTGCGGCATGACTGGTGGATGAACCACGTGAACACCCCCCAGCCATGGCTATGTGACATGCAGTTGCATTAGAAGCCTATGACCGCGACTTCCATTTATCCCAGCAGGATGGCTTCCCTATCTCACAACAGGCTGACAGCACCCGTGGCAGGGCAACGGATGCAGACCAGGAGGGTGGCAGCCAGCCTGCACTGGGAGATGCGCCTGGCGGGACTTCCTGTGCCGGCTGTCAGGCATTGGCCAAGGCGCTCAACTATATGTTGATGGGGCCTCAATCGGCCAATTGCTCGACACTTTCGGCGACAGCCAGGTCGTCAAATGGAGCAGAGCGGAGGAGGAGGAGAGGGAAGGCGGGGTGCCGCTGGCGGCAGGCGTCGAGCCCCTCGGAAACCGCGGGAACCGACTGCTCAGGCCGTCGGCCAGGCGATCCACGGCGCATTAGACGGTCGCCAACCAGACAGCTCGCAAGCCAGCGCTCAGTCGGCAGGCGAAGCCCAGAATGGAGGGCCGCAGCACAGTGGCGGCGGCACCCGGCCACCCAGTAGGTCCCGGGGTGCTCGGAGAGCCCGCCCCCCTCAGCCCCAGGTGCAGGACGGCAGCGCGCCGCCAGCGCCGCCAGCGGCGGCGGAGGCAGGAGCAGGTCTAACCTGGCAGCAGCAGCAGTTTCTCAGCCCTGCGGCCATGCCCTTTGTACCAGATGAGCAGCAGCACCACCAGCAGGCACAGGCTCCAGGCGGGCGCCCGCCACAGCCGCGACCGCCTCGCAACGGCAGTGGCCAAGGCAGGGGGCGGGGCAGGGGGCGGGGCAGAGGCAGCTTCCAGGCGTCAGAAGACGAGGCAGCTGCCGGAAGCGAGCCGCAGGCTGTCGCCCAGCAGCAGTGGGACCCCACGGCACAGGAGGCGATGCAGCTTGGGGCAGCAGGCGCGACGGGGTCAGCAGAAGCAGCAGCAGCAGCGGCAGCAGCAGATGCAGCAGTCGATCTGCAGGGGGGACATCAGGGGGAGCAGCGGAAGGGCCGACAGGTTGCACAGCCGCGACCAGGGCGCCGCGAGCGTGAGCGTCCGCCACGGGGAGGCAGGCAGCAGGGGCTGGAGGCAGCGGCTAGCGCGGCAGCCAACCGCGCACAGCAGCGGCGCCAGGAGCAGCAGGCTGAGGCCGAGGAGGAGGGGGAGAGCGGGGATGCTCAGAGTGGCAGCGAGCTCCCTGCTGCGGGCCGCCAGCAGCAGCGCAGCAACGCCAGTGCAGCAGGTGAGGCCGGCTTGCCCTCGGCAGCCAAACCCAGCCCTGCTGCTGCAGCTGCGGCGGCAGCAGAGCCCCCGGCCGAGGCGCCCCAGTGCCTGGTGTGCTGCTCAGCCATGGCGGAGGTGGCCCTGGGGGCCTGCAACCACCGGGAGGTGTGCGGCCAGTGCACGCTGCGCCTACGCCTGTGCTACGGACGCAACGACTGCCCGCTGTGCAAGGCCGAGCTCAAGGAGGTGAGGGTGTGTGGGCGGTGGTTTGGGCGGGCTATCACTTTCCCCGGCTGCTCGGCACCTGCTCTGCCCCCTTGCTGCCTCTCTGGCTGCTCCTGCTGTTGCCTGTCCGGCAGCCCATCTTCTTGTCAGCTCTGCCTGTCCATTCTCCATGCAAGCGCAGGTCATCATTGCGCCATGGCGGCCCCAGCTGCCCGACTGGGAGTTCTACCAGACGCACCCGGAATGGGTGGCCCGCAGCAGCAAGTGGGCGCGCGGCGAGATCCTGGCAGACAGGTGGGCACGGGCCGGGAGCTTTGGTTACTATGAGGACAGCGGGGTGGGCTTGATGCGGGCCAGCCAGCTTTGCGGCTGTGTTGGATTGCTTCCTGCTCGTCGCTGCCACCTGGGCTGGCGTTGTTGCGGCTTGCCCATGCCTGCCTGTCCCGGTGCACCTGTGAGCAGCACAGGGTGGGCAGTCGCTGCTGCAAATCCTGCTGCCTCGACCGCTCCCCGGCCCCCCATCTGGCGCACCTGGCACCGCCGCAGGTGGCGCCGCAATGGGCGGCTGAGCAGCCGGCTGCTGCACGACTTGCAGCGCCGCACCGCGCTGGCCTGCTGCGTGTGCGACCCCGGCGGGGAGGCGCCCTTCCAGCGGCGCGAGCACCTGCTGCGACACATGCAGGAGGCGCACGACCGGCGGCTTTGCTCGCTGTGCCTTCAGGTGGGGCTCGGCAGTGGGTGGGAAGGTGGGGGTGGCGGCCCAGGCTGCCCTGCTACCTGTTTGGAGCAGGCACCAGGCAGTGCGGGGAGCAGGGCCGTGTGTGCCAGGTGGCGGGCGCTCGCTGTGCAGCTTGATCAGACTGCCTGCGTGCCCGCCCGCCTCCCCCGCCCCTGCCCCCGCAGGAGGGGCGCCTCTTCCCGCTGGAGCTGGAGCCCTTCCCCTCCTTTGAGGCGCTGCAGGCGCACACCGCCGCGTCCCACCCGCACTGCGACTTCTGCCGCCGCACCTTTTACGACAGCGACGCGCTGTGGAAGCACATGCACCAGGTGGGGCTGGTGGCGGCAGGGCAGTGGCATGCAGTGCCGCTGCTCTGGGCACCGGAAAGCAGCGCATCCTGGCGAGTGTGGATCGTGCGCTTTCTGTGCCCTCGCTGCTGCTCAACGGGTGCCTGTCCCCGCCTCTTGTCAGGTGCACTACTCGTGCCATGTGTGCCCGCCGCCTGTCGCCGCCCACGCCTACTTCAACCGAGCGCCAGACCTGCTGTCTCACATGCGGTGAGGGCCTGCTGCTGCATGCATGTACGCACAGCTGGTTTGGTCGGGGTGCCAGCCGACGCACAGGGGTGCTTGACGCTTGCTGACTTGGGCAAGATCCCGATTCCAGTCCAGGCGCTGCGAGCGTGTCCTCCCTGCTCGCTGCTACCTGCAGCCCAAGAACCCTTCGCGGTCGAGTGCCTCTATGCTCTGGATCGATGTTTGTACATGTATCCTTCTTGGCCATGCCTTGTGGTTCACCCACGCGCTGCCCCGCCCTGCCCTCCCTCCCTCCCCCCTGCCACGCGCCACCAGCAAGGAGCACCACCTGTGCGAGGAGCCCGAGTGCGCCGACTGCTTTGTGGCCTTTGAGACGGCAGAGGAGCTGCGGAGGCACCACCTGGAGCGGCACTCGGGTGCGCCCCTGATGCTGGCTCAGCCGCTGGCCGGCCCGGCACTCGGGCGCTGCGTGGTGCGAGCGGCACAGCCCTGGGGGATGCCACCCACCAGGGCTCCTGCCCGTCGGCCCGCAGCCCGGCATCCACCCATCCCTGCGCGCTTCCTGCCTCCCCCTGCGCAGCCCGCATGCCGCGCTGGGACCCCAGCCGCGCGCGCCCGCTGCAGCTGGACATCTCCTACACCCGCCGGGGCGAGCCCACCGCGCTGGCGGGCCGCCGGGAGCGCCGCCGCCCCGCGCCGCGCGGCCCCCAGGACGTGCGGGTGCTCGACACCACCGACGCTGCTGCAGGCAGCAGCAGCCTGCCGCCAGAGCAGCGGGCGGGCCGCGGTGAGTGGCCTGCAGAGTATGAGCGGGAGGCGGATGGCGGGCTGATAGTCATCGACGATGCCGAGTTCCCATCTGCCCATGGCGGACGCGGCGGCGGCGGCGGCCCTCTTGGCGGCAGCTGGGCCGACCGGCAGCGAGGGCAGCGCGGCGGCGGCGGAGGCGAGGAGTTCCCCTCACTGTCCACCGCCGCGGCTGTGGCAGCGGCATCCGAGGGGGCGCCAGCTGGCAGCAGCAGCGGGGCCGGCGCCGGCGGCAAGCCCCCTCCCTTGGTCAAGAAGACAGCCAAGTGCCCCTGCGGCAGGTGAGGCTGGGGTGCATGGAAGGGGTGGACGAGTTGTCAGGGCTGGCACTAGCCAGTGCAGTGGGTGCTGCACTGGCTCAACCTGTGCGGTTTGCTGCACTGGCATGGCCATGTTCATCTCCTGGCCATTGGAGTGTTCATTTCCCTGAGAATCTGTCTCCATGTGCAGGCGGGTCAGTCACTATGCTGTGGCAGAGGGCCAGGAGGTGCCACCCCTGGAGTGCGACGCAGGTGCGAGCCAGGGCAGAGGGCGATGCCAAAGCTTGCCCTGCCTGCCTGCAGCCACACACGCTTCTTAAGCAGGCAAGCCCTCCCCGACCATGGTGCAGTGTGCCGGCTCGAGGGGCGGCGGCAGCAGCTGGCAGACGCCTTTGGGGTGTCTGACCCGGCGCACCATGCCAGCTTCTTTGATGCACACCGGTGCGGGGCTGGGAAGGGAGAGGGGGCAGGAGAGGCAGGTCGTATGTCCTGCACAGAGGATGTGACCGACCACCTGCCTGGGCTGCCTTGCACAACCGCCAAGCCTGTTCAGGCTTGGCCACTCAACCGCCCCTCTCATCTGGGCCCTGTGCAGCAACGCCACCTATAGCGGTCTCCTGCTGGCGGCGGCGCAGCAGCACCCCAAGTTTGTGGAGGGGTGAGCTGCCAGGGCCTGAGGTCTACGCATGGCTCCGTCGCCACCCTCTCAGCCCGGCCCTGAACCAGCATGCCCAGTGCACAGGGCTGCGCGGCCGCCCTGGTCACCTGTCTCAACAGTGCCCTGGCGCCCTCAATGCCACCGCCACCAACACTGTGCAGGCTGGAGAGGCAGCTGGCGGCCTTCATCGCAGACAAGTCGTCCAAGCGGTGAGTTGATGGGGGGGCATATGGCAGGGGCAAGGCGCAGCCCTGCGCGCCACGCGTGCATGAGCAGCGCTGCCCCTTGTGCTGCAGCACATCCCCAGCTGGGCATGGGTGCCTGCCCCCCATGCTGCCTGGTGCAGGGAGAGCCTGTCGGCCATGCCACGCGAGCAGCGCCAGGTGGCGCACGCCCTGGCTGAGCAGTACGGGCTGGCCACCTCGGCGTACGGGCAGGAGCCCAACCGCTGCATCGAGCTGTTCAAGACGCCCGCCGCCGGCATCCCCACGCGCCTGCTGTCCAGGTGTGTAGGTGGGGGTGGGTGGGGGTGGGGGCCCTGGCACTTTTGGCGTCGGCGGAGCGCTTCCATGACGGGCGGCACACAGCCAGGCGACCAAGGGATGTCCTGCCGGGCTGTCCTGCCCTGTTGACCCCAGCGCGGGACATCGGAGCCCATCAATTTGCCATGCGTGTGCATTCCCGCCCGGCAGGGTGGCTCCCACAGTACCCGCGGAGGAGGTTGCGGCGCTGCTGCGGGAGAGCGAGGGGCACCCCATGCGCATCACGGGTGCGTGGCGGGGGGCGGCGCTGCCCGCGCTGGGCCTGCCCATGCCGCGTCAGAAGCCTGCCTTCTGCGCCAGGAGCTTGCGGGGCGTGCCGCCGCACCGTGCATGCCTGCCGCGTTTTAAACTCCCTTACATTGCTTCTCCATGCCCCCCATCTGGTTGCTGCCAGGCGGCCCTGCCGGCGGCTTTGCGCCCCTGGTGATGCAGGCAGTTCGGCCTGCATCCTCCTTGGACATCAACATGGTTGGTACCTTTGCCATGCCCCCCGCAGACATGGCGCTGTCGGTGGACATTCGCTTCTACCTGCGGCAGTGGGAGGGCAGCTACACGCTCGAGTGGCAGGGCGGCGACGCGGCCGTTGTGCGCTTTGAGAAGGAGGGGGACCTCAAGGGTGAGCCCTAAGGCAACAGGCTGGTCTGCCAAAGTCAATAAAGGGCGCGCACATCGTATGCCGCCTTGCCCCCGCGTGCAGCGTTGAATGCGCATTCCCAGGTCTTGGGCTCTGCGCGGCGGTTCTGCCCCCCCTGTTGTGAACATCAACCAACGGCTGATCTGCTGCTCGCAGAGGCGCTCAACGTGCTGGGCGGCGGCATCCGTGGCCTCTTCCGCATCGACCGCTCTTGGCGCCCCAAGACGGCGGTATCTGCTGTGCCCGTGGCCAGCATTGGCAGCAGCCGCGGCTGGGGAGGCAGCGCTGCTGCCGGCGCCAGCACCCATAGCAGCGGCGCCGACAGCTCAAGCTGGACGGCGGTTGCAGTGGCGCCGCCGCACGAGGCGCCTCAGCGGCAGCAGCAGCAGCAGCAGCAGCAGGAGGCAGGCGGGGAGCAGCAACTGCAGGGCGGAGTCGGCCGGTGGGCTGTGATGACGGGCCGCCGAGCTGCCCCTGCCGCCCGGCCCCCGCCAGCTTCGGCACCGTTGGGTGCAAGCAGTGGAAGCAGCGCATTCGCTCTGCCTTCACTGGGCAGCCGAAACGTGCTGGCGGAGGCCACTCCTGAGCTGGAGGATGTGGTCAGCGATGAGGACTGAGCAGATGACATGCCAGCAGCGGTGCCATGCCCTCGTCCAGCAGCGCGCTGGCCGCGGCGGCGGCGCTCATCTGCATGCCAGTTCTTGCTCTCTCTTGTAATCCCCTCAGCCTGCAAGCGTATTCTGAGTCGATTCGCGCTATGCGAGCCTCCTCGAGTACAGGTCCACCTTCCTGGCTTCATTGACTGGCCGGCGCCCTTGTTCGGCCGCGCAGACTTTGGAAGAGCGTTTTGGTCATGCCTACTAGCAGTAGCAAGATGCTGACGCGCTCTCGCTCGCGGGCACTCGCCGACGCGGGCAGAATCGTGTTGAGGCGTCTCTCTACAGAGGAGAGGAGCCCTCCCAGGTCACCGCGCAAGTCCAGGCGAGTGTATGGGCCGCCGGGGGAGCCAGAGGCAGCGGCCACGACGGAAGTTGGGTGACCGCCCGTGCGCCGGTGCCGCAGTAACGACACCTTGTGACGCGCGGCGTCCCTGATCCTGCTGAACTTGCCCGCAGGGAGCTGAGCGCTGAGGCACTTCAGCACACCGTGGAGGATGCAGAGGCAGTGGCGGCGCCAAGCGCTGCACGGAGTGGCTTTGCTGCCGCACTGCAGCGGCTGCTGAGCCTGAACATGCCCAGCAGGCGGGGCCTGGCCCTGGCAGCGGTTGTGCTGGCGCTCCTCCTGCAGCTGACCATGGTGAGCTAGCGGAAGCTTTTTTAGGTAAAACTGATGATACAGTGCCATTGCATGTGGAACTAGCCGCCCTCCGTTGGGGGATCAGGCAAACACCACTGCGCATGCCGAGCCTCCACTGCAGGAGTCGCTGCTGGGAACGCCCGGTCTGCGCAGCACCGCCGCTGCAGCCGCAGTCGTCTGGCAGCCGGCAATGGCGTGTGCCGTGCTGCCAAGCTGCCTCATGCAGGCAGTTGGCAGGCCCACAGTGCGGGCCGCTGCCGCCTCCCGCAAGTGGGCAGCACTCACGACGCAGCGAGCTCAGGCAGCAGTCAGTGCAGCTGTCAGAGCATTGCAGCCCGAGGCGCCACCCGCAGAGCTGCCTTTGGAGTACCCCACCAAACCATTCCGTGGGCAGCCCCTGCCCGCGGCTGCAGGCGCAGTCACAAGCCTGCACAAAGACCTTGCAGCTGCAGAAGCAGAGGCTGTCACGCTTCGCCGGGGACTCGGGGCTGCTGCTGGAGAGACCAGCCGCCTAAAGCAGGAGCTGTCAGAATTACAGGCAGAGCTGCGGCAGCTGGGTGAATCAACACGGGATGAGGCTGTCCGGCTGCAGCGTGCAGTGGCCGCAGCAGAAGCAGAGGCCGACGAGCTTCGCAGGGCACTCATTGCCACCAACAGCAGCGCGGCAGCTGCCCAGGCCGCTCTGGCAGCCTCCAAACACGAGGCAGCCAAGGCCAGGCAGCAGCTGGCCAAGCAGGCGCAGATGGCGGAGGCTGCCGCTGCTGCAGCGGCCTCTAGAGAGCAGGCGGCGGCGGCAGCGGGGAAGGTCATGCACAGCAAACTGGCAGAGGCCGGTAAACGGGCGGAGCAGCTGGCAGCAGAACTCCGGGATGAAGTGCAGCTGCGGCAGCAGGCGGTGACAGCAAGCAAGGAGACAGGTCAGGGGGCGTGGGCACTGCAGCTGTACGCCGGCAGCAGGGAGTGGAGGAATGCCTCGGGGCAGGGGCTTGTCCATGTATGGCCTATGGCATGCCCATGCTTCTGCTGATGAGGCATGCCACACTTCCTCCCCATGCTCTGCAGTTGCGGCGGCCCGGGCATGCTCTCTGGATCTGAAGGGCTGTCAAGCAGCCCGGCAGTCGCTGCAGGTTTGTGGGCCCTTAAAGATCACCGAATGCAAATCTGCAGCATGCTCTGCTGTCGGTTCAGGGCTTTGTGGAAGCGCTCTGTGAAGCACCGCACTGATACGCCTCCTGGCTTTGTGCTGCCATGCAGTCCCAGCTGGACAGCTTAGAGCTGAAGCTGGTAGAGGCCCAGGAGGCAGCCCGCCTGGCGCAGGCTGCTGAGGCCAGGGCAGGCGCTGCTCCGGCCACCCCAGCCAGCGCTGGAAGCTCTCCCGCCGCTGCAGCCAGCCGGGGCGCAGCAACTGCCCTGCTGTCTGGCAATGTCAGCGACGGCAATCGTACCACAGGCCCGGCAGGGCTACAAGCTGCCGCTCTGCAGCCGCCGTGGGGCCTGGCGACGCTGCATGTGGTGAGTCGTGCCAGCTGGCATCAGCGGTGCCAGTCGCCTCTGCAGCTCAGTGCTATGGGAACGTAGATGTTGATTGAATGCCGGCGCGGGGTCCCCCCTGCAGGTGTCGTCGGCGCTGCTGTGGAGCGCGGCAGCGGCTGTGGCCACCGCCTCGCTGGCCATCTTCCGCAGCGAGCGCCTGCTGGCACGCCTGCAGCGCCACTCGGTGGATGCAGAGGCCCGGCTT
Source organism: Auxenochlorella pyrenoidosa (assembly GCA_001430745.1). Classification (NCBI taxonomy): domain Eukaryota; kingdom Viridiplantae; phylum Chlorophyta; class Trebouxiophyceae; order Chlorellales; family Chlorellaceae; genus Auxenochlorella; species Auxenochlorella pyrenoidosa. The sequence goes on along the minus strand of KQ482063.1, from coordinate 1,951,096 downwards.
CTGGGCGCCGCCACTTCGGCTGCTGCAGGCGCTGCTGGCGCCGGGCCTCCAGCCTGCAGTGGCGGCGGCCGATCCAGCAGCAGCCGGCGTCCATCCTGGCAGGCCGAGACTGCTGCGGCGCTGGCCGCTGCCACCTGCTCTCAGCAGCCCAGCCCCCCAGGTCCGGCCCTGCTGGCGGCGACAGCAAGCCGCAGCCCTGCAGCTGCCTTACCAGCTGTCCAGCGGCACTGCAGTCCTGCCACTGGGGCTGCAAGCCCTGCCACCAGTCCAGTTGCCGCCAACGCCGCAGCGCCTTCTGCATTTGATCGGCGGCGGAGGTCTCCCTCGGCTGCCAGTCCTCTGCATGCGAGTTGTGCCGCTGCAGCTGTTGGGCCTTGCCAGTCGATACCAAGAACAGCTGCTGCGGGTGGCAGCATGATGAGCCTGCAGCAGCCCAGCACTTCTGCTGCAGCTGTTGCCGCACCCGCGACCAACAGGTGCCAGGGCAACTCGGGTGCCGGCCTGTCGCCAGTCGCAGCACATCGGCGTGGTAGCCTCATTCCTGTGCCAGCCCCAAGCACCGCGCCATCTGCTGCCTCCAGGCGGCCATCAGTAGCTGCAGGGAGCCGCATCCCGGGGCCGCCAGTGCTGCAGAGCGACGGGGCAGCTGCTGCCCATGCCCTGCCAGCCCAGCCTGCAGCAGTGTTGCCAGGCACTGAAGAAATGCAAGCAGGGCAGGCAGAGGCCTGCACGCCCAATGGCGGCAACGACCAGAGTGCAGGACAGGGCTGGGACGGCCCGCTGGAGACCTGCTGCCTGGGCCTGCCAGCACGGCGCAGCCTGCGGTACCCTTCCTTTGGCCAGCCCTCGCCGCGCGCAGTGGGAGCATGGAAGGTGGGGCTGAGGCTGGGTGGGGGCGGCGCAGCTTGGCCAACACTACACCTTTAATCACGTTTGTCGGGAGGGTGCCACCCGTCAGCGGCAGCATTGGAGAAGTCACGTTGCAAGCCACGGTTCGCTCAGCACCGATAAACCTGTCTGACAACCCTGCCTCCCTTCCCTGCGTCTCTCATCACCACCCTGCAGCGCACAGCTGGCACCCACCTCCCCCTCATCAGCTCGTCCACGGAGGGTGACTCTGGCACCGCGCGCTCTTCGCAGGATGAGGCAGCGCCTGCGGCCCCTGCCGCCGCGGCGCTAGCGCCAGAGCCACTCGTGCAGGAGCTTGAGGCTGCCATTGCTGCGGGCGACCCGGTGACTGCAGCTGCAGCCAGTGCTGAGCTGGTGCTGTTGCGCAGCCAGCCGCGCGCCTCGCTCAACCCTCTGTTCCGCCGCGGCAGCTCCGCGGGGCGCGGCATGGGGACAAGCACCGCGGGGGCAGAGGCGGCGGCGGCCGCGCCGCCGCTGGCAGGCGCCTCCTCCTCCTCCAACCCCCTGTTCCGCGGCTGCTCCGCCTCAGTGGGCAGCAGCAGCCTGGCCAGCCGGCTGCCCAGCGCAGTGGAGGAGGGAGACAGCGACGCCGAGGCGGCGCCGGCGCAGGCCCTGTCGTCGTCCAACCCGCTGTTCCGCACCAGCTCGGCGCGCAGCGCTGCCAGCACCCAGGCAGAGGGCGCCCCGGCAGGGCTGCCAGAGGAGCTGTCGTCTGCCAACCCGCTGTTTGACTCCTCGCTCAGCCCGAGCGGCTGCTCAACAGAGCCGGCAGATGAGGCGGCGGCAGAGGCGGTCGCGCAGGCGCTGGCTGCTGAGGAGGCGGCGCTGGGTGCAGCCAGCCAGGTGCTGGCCCAGCATGCCGCCACCGAGGCGCAGGCCGCGCAGCATGCAGCGGCAGCGGTGCAGCTGCGAGTGGAGGAACTTCGGCAGGAGGCGGCTGCACTGCAGGCACAGCTGTCTGCAGCGGCAGCCCATGAGCCCCGGAATGTGGCAGCCGATGCTGGCGCAGCTGGCAGTCTGAAGCAACAGCTGAAGGCTTGTCGTGCCGACCTGGCCGCAGCAGAGTCTGCGCTGGTGGCAGCTCGCGCCGAGGCGGCGGCTGCAGAGGCAGAGTCCGCAGCGGTGGGCGCGCGTCTGGCGCCGCAGCAGCACCAAGTGCAGGCGCCCCCCGCCCTGCTGGCAGCACGGCAGACCAGACGTCTCACGCGGCTGCTGTCGTGCAGTGGGAGAGAGGCAGACGCACTGCTGGGCGGCCTGCAGCGCCAGGGGCTGGACAGAGCAGATTCGGCGGGGAATGCCCCGCATCATCTCTCCCCACCATGGTCGTGATTGTTTTTTCAACCAATGGTTACTTATTCTTTGCTCTGCACTGTGTACGATTGGTGTGTTGAGTTGATATCTGTATGTGAAGATAAGATGGCTCTCCATCACCGAGCATCTGCGACACCAGCTGGTTGCACAGAGCAGCATTTCGGCGGAGCATTACACGTGTGCGCTCACAGGGAACCTGCATGCATGGCTGCGATGGGCCATGCACGGCTGTTAGCAAGATGGCGCTGCTGCCGAGGCTACTGCCGCTCCTCCTGGCTCGGCCCCAATCGCGGCTGCCTGCAGGTTGCTGCCAATGGAGCTGCGCAGTTGCTGCAGCTGCTGTGGACCTAGCTCTGCGCCGGCCACTTGCACCGCGGCCGTGCCTGCTGTGCAGCCGCTGAGTGCGCATGCCTGCAGCGAGGGATCAAAGGCGTGTTGTGAATATCCACGTGCTCCATGCGCAGACGTGCACATGCTGCACCCAGCTGGAGGAAAAGGGAGCAGGGTACGTGCGATCGCACCCGCCTGCATGGCCACCACGCCTGCAGGCTGCAGGGCGGCGAGCAGCAGCACGGCCCTCTGCCCTCACACCAGCACCTGACACCCCACCTGTAGGTTAGCGCCGTTGAGCAGAGCGTAGAGAAAGCCGGCGGTGAAAAAATCCCCGGCGCCGACCGTGTCCACCACTGCCACCTTGCCGGCAGAGGCGCGCGCCTCGCCGCCGTTGGCTGCATGCGCAGGCCAAGGGGGGGATGCTCCGTGTGGGTGGGCATCAGGGTGGCCGGGTAGGGCCATAACGCCGGCTTTTGAGGGGCAATGAATCAAGGGACTGGTGCACTACCAGGGTGGGCTGATCGGGCTGTGGGCTGTTGCCGGCCCTGGTAGGGCGGGGGCTCTCACAAGGGAGCTCACCCGACTTGGCAGTGCACCCCTTGCTGCCGCGGCTGACCACCACCATGCTGGCCCCTCGCGACAGCAGGTAGTCCTGGGCCGCTGCAACCGCACGTTCAGCAGGGCAGGCGTTTGGCAGCGCCACGCCGGCGACCTGCACAGAGCAAGGAGAGCCGGGCAGGCGGTCCAGGAGGCGGGCTGAGATGGCCGCCGGCATGCAAAGCTGTGAAAGGGTGCATGTCACGGGGGTATCGCCGTGCAAGGCAAGATGCTTGGGTGAGAATCAAGCTGCAGCGGCCAGCTGAGCTGCAAGCCTCGTGCCTACGCGCAGCACGGCTCGTCTAACAGCCAGGCGGTGCGCGCACCCACCTTGCAGAGGGCCTGCGCCTCCTGCTCGTTGCAGAACACAATGTCCACCAGCCGCTCCTGCGGGGGGACCCCAGTTGGGCGATCTCAGTATGGCACCCTTGCGACCCCTAGTGACAGTCGCGCGCAGCGAGTCGCCCCCGCCAGATCGGCAGGCTGGGCGCAGTGGAAGGCTGGTGCACAGCGGCCCGAACTGCCCCTGCGCACCTGCAGCAGCTGGTCCAGCCGGGCCCAGCACTTGTGGATGACCTCAAAGGAGGCGAGGTCCAGGGAGACGCGGGCGCCCGCTGCGCGCGCTGCCCGCATCGCAGCGCCCGCCACCTCGGCGCGGTACAGGCAGTACCCCTCGCAGTGCAGCAGCCCCCAGGGGCCGCGGGCTGCTGCCTGCTGTGACTGCTGCGTACTGTCGTCCACCCGCTGCTCGCCCGCCTGCTGCAAGGCAGCCTCGCCGCCGGCACCTCCCCGCAGCGGCGGCGGCAGCTGCTCTGGCTGCCGCAGCTGCAGGGCAGCGCCCAGCGAGGTGCGCATGGTGCGCTGGCCGTCGGGGGTGACGAGGCAGAGGCAGGTGGCGGTGGGCAGCGCGGCGGCAGCGCCGCCGCCATGCTCGGCCGCCGCGGGCGCTGCTCCCTGCGCCCCTCGGCTGGGAGCACCTGGGGGGCCGTGTCGCAGCAAGAGGGGCGCCACTCCGTGGGCCGCGATGCTGCGCTCATACTCCTCCGCCACGCTGTCGCCGCCCACCATGCCCACAAAGTGCACGGCCAGCCCGGCGCCCACGCTGCCACCGCCGCTGCAGCCGCCACTGCCGCCGCTGCCGTTCTTGCTGCCATGGCTGCTGCTGGCGCCTGCCAGGCTGGCAAGGCACTTCATCACGTTGGCGGCGCTGCCGCCAGGCACACTGCATGGGGGCACGCATCACCCGCGCATCAGAAGCAGAGGGCAGGGTATCCGGCTGTGGGCTGCGCCGTTGGGGCTGCACTTGCCCAGCCTTACGAGGCCACACTCTTCCAGGACTTGACCTGCAGTCCTTGTGGTCCCCTCCCTGCTCACCGCTTCACGTCGGCCTGCACCTCTGGCAGCGCCAGCAGGACCGCCATCTCCTCTGCGGTCACAGGCACGCACCCGCCCGGCTCGGCGCCCAGCCGCTGCAGCAGCTCGTGTCCAACCCGTGCTACGATGTCCAGCACTAGGCGGGGAATTCAAGGAGAAGACGAGGGAAAGCTTGTTTGCAGAGCGGCCGAGGGGGTGGGCGGCGACAGTGTGGCGGCTGGTGGCACCGGCGGCAGGCGAGAGGCGTGTGCGCATTTGGCAATGCAACAGCCGTCGAATTTTTCACACAAACCTTGCACCATCCTCACCAGGGTCCCCAAGCCCGTAGACGCGCAGCATTGGCCAAGGCAGCGGCAAGGTGAGCGAAAGGGTGGTCCACCAGCAGTGGCCGCTGCCTGCCGATGATGAGCGGCGAATTTTAACGGCATGCATGGCCGACAAGCAGCAAAAGACCCGTCCGTGCTGAGACAGCTCTGCCACGCTGGGGCCTGGCAAACTTTCCCTTCATTCTTATGCAGTGAATGCAGTGATCATACACCAGTGGGCCTCCTCATCACATATAGACCCCTGGATCGCTCAGACTCGCACTTTCGAGCCGGTCCTTTGCACGACAGTGCGGCGCCATGCCGGGACTGTATTCTCTATGGATCGTGGGACGTAACGGAGGTCTGCTGTACAGCCGGGTAAGGCTTGCTAGCTTGGGCTGGCAAGACTGCTGGACGTCCTCTGCTCAGCCGCTCACCAGGCCGGTGCGACCGCCTGCAGGACTTTGTGCAGCTACCACCGATCGAGTTCAACGACAAGCTGCGCCTGGCCAGCAGCTGGTGAGCGCCCGCCTTCGCCGCGGCCAAGCAGCGCTGCGGGCCCGGCCACTGCGTCTGTGCCATCGCTCCTCCTCTCTGCTCACCGTGCACCTCTTTGCGCGGCCATCATTGTGCAGGTTTGGTATGTGTGGCATCTCTGCGCAGCTGTCGCCGGTTCCCGACAGCAGCGGCATTCAGGTGGGCCTCGCAGTGGAAGCCCCATGCCGGCTCGCACACCCTCCCCGTGTCGCTCCTCACTCGCCTGCTTCTCCCCCCCCCCCTGCTCCGCAGCTGATGCAAGCCGAAACGTTTGATCTGCACAGCTTCCACACACTGACGGGAACCACCTTTATGCTGCTCACCGAGCCGCACACGCCCGACGCAGCCGAGCTGCTGCGCACCACGTGAGTGCTGGCTGGGCCCGGCCTGCCGCCAGGTGCTCCTCCCTTCGACGGCAGCGGCATGGCGACAGAAGGCTCGGTGCAGCGGTTCTTGAGGCACCTGCTCATTGCATGCCCGCCCAGGCCGGGCGATCGGCAGGCGCATGCGCTGAGCATGCCTGAGAGCACGTGTTGTGCACCATGCCCCGACCTCTTTTGAGCGCTGCCTGGCCTGGCGGCATGCACTGCCCTCTCCGTGCTGAGCTGAGAAGCCTCCCCCGATCGCCCCCCCCCCCC
>KQ482063.1:1917760-1939140 GCA_001430745.1 Auxenochlorella pyrenoidosa | reverse complement strand
CAGAGGCAACATGCAACAAGGAACAGGCGCATGCGGCAGCGCGTGGCGGCCTGCCTTCCACCCCCTGCTCCACCTCGCAAGCCCCAACCGACCACATGCCCGTCTCAACCGGCTGACAAGCGTGCAACCTCACGCATCCGCCTGCAGCTGGGGTGGCGCCTGAGTGGCAACCGCGCGCCCCTGGGCCTGTTCTTCCACGCCGGTGGGCACCCACCTCCTGCTGCCTGTCGCCGCCTTTGTTGCCATCGATCCCTCCTGCCAGCTGTTAGCATTCCTGGTCCTGCAAACTGCACGCCCAGCTCCCGTCAGCTGTTGTCAGCTGTCGTTGCCATGTGCAGCCTTCACCTCCTGCTCCTCACGTAACCTAAAGGTTTGACTGCTCTGCCTCACCGAACAGGCATGGAGTCGGAGCGAATTAATCAGCTACGGCAATTTATCAAGCACGCCGCCGCCATACCTGACGTGTGGTTCGTCACAAACCAACAGGCAAGCTGCGGCGGTGGCTCCCCGTAACGGTTGTGCAGCCTGTTACACATGCGCAAGGCATGAGGGGTGTTGGATGGGCACGTGGTGTGCAGCTGCGCACGCTCCCTCCCATGGCTCCTGCCCCTCCTTCCCCACCTGGTCTGCGACCCCTGCAGCTGCTGGACTGGATGCAGCGCCCGGTGCCCGCCTCCCACGTGGCTCCCTCCCTCCACTGCTCCAAGCCAAATGACATATCAGGCCACGCCTGCTCAGCTTTCGTCGCCGACTGCAAGTTTGGCTCCTGGAGCAGCCGGCTGTGCCGCTGCGTGTGCATGGACGAGGGGCGGCGCGGTGGGTACTGCCGAGACCACGGGACGGGCGAGTGCAGCAGGCCGTGCTGACCAGAAGGGGGCAAAAAGAGAGTGTTTATACCACAGTGGTACTCTGACCTCAGCGTTGTTGTTACTTTTGAACTGCGACCGATGAGCGGTGAGATAGAGTGATGAGCCAAAGAGCAGAGCCACCAGATGTGTTGGTCACGATTAAGCTATGAAAAGCATGAGGTGATGTAATGATGATCACAGGACGAGATGAAACCAGTCACGTTGCCTTGTCGGCAGCCTGCCCCGGCGTGGAAGGCCGGGTGGAGGGCGGCAGCGCATCAGGCGAGTGCCCTGCTCGGCTCACCGCCTCGGCAGCACCAGGCGTCCCAGGCAGCTCCTCCAGCGCTGCCTCATCGCTCGCCGGCACTACCGCAGCGTCTGCCAGCGCTGCCCGATCGTCTGCCTGTGCTGCCCTGGCGACTGTCGTTGCTGCCACCAGACTGGTAGGTTCCGCCTGCTCCCTGCCGTCCTGCATCGGCTCCCCAGCATCAGCGGTGGCTTCTTCGCCGTTGGTGCCACCAGCATCTGCGGATGCTGTACAAGGGAGGAGGGTGAGGGTGGAGAGCAGGAAGCAAGGCAGCACGGCTGACTCGTGTTGGCAACATGGATGTGTTTCATTGGTGCGCACATCCCACCAGCATGCAGGCCATGTGGCAAACGCACGGCCCTGAGACCAGAACAGCGCCCGCGGCTCTGGCTGCCTCCCACCTGCAGCCGGGCGGCCTGGTCCAGTCAGTTGGGCACCACCTGTGGGGTGTGCTCCTGCCAGGGTGGAGGGCTCTGCCGGCTCCAGGCCATCCTCCCTCAGATCGGCAACCGCAGCACCTGCATCTGCGGCAGCAATGGACAGGGACGTGGGGACTGAGCAAAGGGGGCCACCGGCCAAGCTGCCACAAATCGATCAACAGGGGTGCTGATGTTGTGCGAAAGCAGCAGCCAGGGCGCCTCTGTCCAGTGCAGCAGCCTGCCAGCGCTGCTGTTGGGCACGCCGACATGCGTGCAGCTATGGAGGGCGCTGGAGCTCTGTGATGCAGGCCAGGTCGCACCGCCTGCACCGTGCAGAATGCTCCGTCACTTTCCAGCACGCAGTCCAAGTGCGGTGCACAAAGCGGCGCGACAGCTCCTCAAATCAAGCTCGTGCCCAAACACTCTGGCCTCACAACTCACCTGCAGCAGGGCGGGATGCCGCCGCCTCTGGCCCAGCGCTTTTCGTGCCTGTGATGGGCGCCTTTGGTGCCGCCGCTGCGGAGGGCAGCGCTCGCCTTGCACCTGCTGGTGCGACCGTTGCGGCTGGCCTGGCTGAAACTGCTGCGTGCTGCCACTGCATCCGCGGCACCTGCCCCGGGCCTGGGTGCAACGCCTGACCCATCCACACGATGCCGTGCGGCCGGGGTGCTGCAGCCTGCCACCCAGCTGACATTTGCAAGGGGCTGCCTGCCCACATGCCCACCGGGCCGGGCATGGGCGCCAGCTGCCATGGCTGCCAGGCCGTGTGTTGCCACGTTGCCGCTGCCAGCGCCCCGGCATGCTCCAGCTGCTGCTGCAGCTCCGCGGCGTGTCGTTCCCAGGCATCTGCCTGCTCCTGGCAGGCATCAGCCTTCCTCTCCGCAGCCATTGCCCGGGACTGAGCAGAAGCCAGTTGGCGCTGCAAGGCAGAGATCTGCGCTTCTGCCGCCACTGCTGCACGCTGTGCTGCTGCAAGCTTTGTTTGCAACAGCAGGATGCTCTCCTGGCTTTCTGCCAATGCTTCTGCAGCGGTTGCAGCTTCAGACCGTGCCATTGCTGCGCTGCGATGAGAAGCTCTGAGCAGGTCGTGCATGTGCTGCTGCCTTGCAGCAGCTGCCTCTGCCTGCCGCTGTGCCGTCAGCTTGGCTGCCCTCGCCTCATCAACCGCTGCTGCCGCCTGCTGCTGCGCTGATGCTGTTTTGGTCACAGCCGCTTCCAGCAGCTCCTGCTGCTCTGCCAGCGCCTGGTGCAGCAGCTCAACAGAGCGCTCCGCAGCAGACGCTCTCAAGCAGCAGGCGCTGTGACTGCTGGCATGAGGCTCCCCTGTGGAGGCTGCTTGCACCAGCGACGGCCGCAGCGGTGGCGACGGCAGCGCCGCTAGGATCTCTGGCTGCAGACCTGCTCCACTCATTGCGACATCGCGGCAGCCCACATCGCCCCCTGACAGCGCTCTCACAGCGTGCACCGCGGCTTGGAGCGCAGCGGGGTTGGAGACTCCAGGCCATGATCGGGATGGCCGCTGGCTCCAGTATATACGGCAACAGTACGTCGAGGCATCATTGGGCGAAAAGCAGCGTTCATCGCTGAGCTCAGCACTGCTCAGCACGCCTTGTTTGCCGCATCTGTTCGAGATAATGGCCCCACAAGGCTTCTCCCGCCCTCTTCAGACTTTGGAAAAATTTTCAAGCCGCTCAGAGGCGCACGAAAGCTGCACCACAGAACAGTTTGCCTGGCGTTGCATTTCGGGCCTCACAGTGCCTCGCAGCTCTGGGCTCGTCTCAATGATAACTTGTGCACGCAGACCGTGAAACAACCACTGAATTCAATCGTTACGTGGTGGGGGCCAGCCCAGACTTCGCGGCGGCAGCGCCGCCGCGACTTCAGCCGGCACTGCCACTTCAGCTGCCGCCTGGCTTGCTCCTTTTCCTGATCTTGGGCACTGCTCAAGCACGCAGTCACAAAATGGGGAACTTTGGAGCTAGCACTGCACAGAATGAATGAACACCAAAAGAAGAAAGCAGCACAGTGGGGTGTGCTGCCTGCTACGACCGGCGGCTCAAGTTGCGCGGTGTGGCACTAGCATGAGTGGTAACGCCGGCTCCTCAGTGCTGTATCCCAAACAAATCGGCAGAGCAAGATGAGGTAAATGGAGACATGAGAATTACTGAAGAGGTTGAAAAGCTGAAGACGAAAGAGAGCTTGACCTGCTGGAATTTGTCCAAGCATGCAGTCAGGCGGTGGGAGGGGATGCAGCTGCCTCTCAGGCCTGGCTTGGCATGAAAGGCTGGGCAGAGGCACACAGGCGAGGCGGCGGTGCTAACACGAATGGCTTGGCAGATGGCTGCAGCTGCGGCAGCTGGGGCGGCTCAAATGCCTTGGCAGATGGGTGCAGCGCTGACTTGCGCACCGTTGCTGAAGCCACGGAACTGCCTGCCGCGGACACTGGCAGAGCATGCTTTGCTGGGCTGTCGTTCTCCCCCTCTGTCTCAGCTGCCGCCTCCCAGTGGCTCCCGTGCTGCTGCAGAGCTGCCATTTGCTGAGCATACCAGGCCACCTGCCACTCAGCAGCAGCAGCCCTTTCCTCGGCAGCACCCAGCTTGGCGGTCAGCTCTGCAAGCTGCCCGGAGGCGGCGCTTGTCGACTTCTCTGCCCGGACCTCTGCCACTGCCTCCCTGCCCTGAGCCATCGCTAGACGCTCCTGCAAGCGCCTTATGGCCTGCTGGCAGGCCCCCGCCTCCTGCTCTGCAGCTGACGCCCGCTTGCCTGCTGCAGCGACCATCCGCTCTGCGTCCGCTGCCTGCTCCCGCAGAACTGCCAGATCCGCCTCTGCTGCACTGGAGCCAGCAGCAGTCTGTCCCTGAGAGTCTGCCTGTGGCGCTCGCACGCTGTAGAGGCACTCCTGAACTGCTGCTGTCACCTGCTCGGCATTCTCGCGCTCACGGGCTGCCTCTGCCTCTGCCCTTGCAGCAGCTTTACGCTGCGCGTCTGCCTCTGCCTGGGCCTCAGCCAGAGCCTGGCGCAGCGCCACCGCCTGGCTGCGCAGCTCCTGGCACGACTGCTGCGCAGCCTCGGCCGCTGCAGCCTGGCGCCTTGCAGCACCCAGCTGCTCCCGCAGCTCTGCAATGTCTGCCTTGCGAGACGACAGGATCTTGTTCAGCGCCGTCACGTCCTTTTTGCGTGCGGCGGTGGCTGCCGCGGCCTGCTTCAGAGCTGCCGCCAGCTGCTTCTGCAGTGTGGCAATGTCTGCCTTGTGTGTGGATGGAGGCTGCGCGGGAGGCTCAGCTGCCGCTGCCGCTGCTGCCGCTGCTGCCAGATTTGCCTGTGCTTCCCGCTGCACCGCCGCTTCCAAAAGCTCCTGCTGATCATCCAGTGCCTGGTGCAGCAGCGCCACAGCGCGCTCTGCTGCAGCTGCCCGGGGGCAGCAGGAGGCGTCGCTGTTGACGCGAGGGGGCGGTGTGGCGGGGGCAGGGTCAGCGAGCTCCACTGGCGATGGCTGAGGCAGGACTGAGCTCCCTGGGGCCTCCTCAGGCGCTAGGGGCGCAGCTGGGGGCATTGCGTGAGGCTGTGCCGGGCCAGGCCGGGTGAAGCGAGCGTTTGAGAGGGGCAACCTCCGTTTATGTGCTGGAATCACAAGCCAGACCCATGGGCCATCACCCAAATAGAGGAAGGCCGAGGATGGGGCTGGCCAGCAATGGCCATGGGATTGGGAGCCGGAAGAAAGCCTTCCCAAACTCGGGATCACTGGTCCGCCGTCTTGATGAGAACGAGATATGACCCTTGCAGGAGCGCACGGCAGCCAGGCAGCAAGCCTGGTAGGTCTTTGAGAACTGTGACCGGGCCTGCCGCCCCTCTGAGCCCCGCTCCGTCACGTCCAGCCGCAGCACCCACCGCAATCTGCTGTCATGAGCCTCTTTGCATTACATTTGCCAAAGTTTCCCATCATTTTTAGATGAATTCCATGCCTGAAATAGACGCATTCAATAAGAGGGAGCAGGGCTTGTGTGCCAGGCATGCGCGTGCAGGGAGTCCAGCGGGCACACAAGTTCAGGGTGCAAGGGCGAAGATAATGGGAATTGCGTGAGTTGTTGGCAATAAAGGCACGTGTCAAACATTGCGTCATAACCCTTCAAGTCTGCTTCAAGGACCGTTCAAGGACTGGACAGTGTACCGCACGTGCGGCACCGCTGCAGCAAACGGCTCGGCAAAGAGGGCTGCAGCACTCTGTGGCAAGTGGCCTGCTCGGATGCAGCCGACAGTGCCAGCAGCTGTTTGGCTGCCCACATTGCAGTCTGTGGGTCTCACCCCGCTGTTTTCCATCTCCTGACTGGCATGCTCTGCAGACGTGTATGCTGCACACTCCTGCGCGGCGCCATCTGCGTCAGACACAGCTGCCTCGGCCAGCCCTGCTGAGCTGGCACCGCATGCTGCTGATGCCCAGGCTAGTTCGACCCCGCCTCCCCTGCATGCTGCAGAGCGGCCAGGTGCTGCGACTGCTCCGCTGGCATTCTGCTCCTTCTGCTGTTGCCAGGGAACAGCCACTGCCTGGATAGCTAGGTGCGCAGCACCCAAGGTGAGCGCAGGTGGGCTCATTTCTCCACTCCACATGTGCTACAGCAGGCATACCGTCGTGTCGCAGTTGTATGCGTGCGCGTGGTCGCAGAGGCAGGCGCCTGCAGGGCCAGCAAGGCCATCACCAGCAAAGACCCTGAAGCTGGCAGAACTTCCTCAAGCACAAAAGACATGCATGCTCTGCGTGTTGAGCGTCTCTGCACACACTGCTGGCCTGCACACAATGCACTGCCGTTGGCATGCCCAGCAGCCTCACGAGCCCGGGCCAGTCAATGCGCGGGGTCCTTTCTCCCTACAGGCGCCTGCGCAGGCCCACCTGTGGGCGGCACGACCACTTGCACATCGCTGCCCCTGATGCTCTTGATGTCGGTGAGGAACTGGTCGTACCGCGCGCCCAGCCGGGACTGCCACTCCGGGCTTGCCTCCCCTGCATGGTCGCCGGCCAAGCAAGGGCATGTGTCAAGACGGCAAGGCATGCCTGCATTGCTACGGGCTGCAGCATGCCATGACCCAGTCTGGAGGGCCGAGGGCCTCTGTGGCCTGGCCACATGCCCAGATCAAGCAGGGCATGCCCGGTGGAAGCACGAAACCACAAATGCAGGACAGCAGCCTCGTGCAGCAGGGCAGGCAAGTCACAGAGCAGGCAGGGCAGCAGCACCCGCAGCAGCACCTGTGAGGTACCAGGAGCTGCCTCCATCCGCCAGGATCATGCCGGTCTTCTTCAGCGCCGCGCAGATGACCCGCGCCTCGGCCGTCGCCAGCCGCCCGCAGCTGAAGGCGGGCCGCAGGCGCGCCCGCATGCCCATCCAGGGGCCAGCGGGGTTGCCGCCGTCGGTCAGGTGGGTGGCTGGATACTGGTATGCGGTGCGCAGGGTGTCTGAGGTGAATCTGCATGCAGCGGGACAGCCATGCCGGGATTTAGAGCGGGCCTCCAGCCAGGGCCACCAGCACAGCAATGCTCTCAACGAAGTTGCAGCGGGGCAAGCAAGGCGTGCCGAAGGATACAGAACTTCCCAACTTTTGCACAGCAGCAGCCAACCCCCCCTGGCAGCCGGCCTTGCTGACCTGATTGCGTGGTCAATTGACCGCTTGTCCAGCACATCAGCTACAGTGATCAGGCCAGGCCAGATGGGCAAGCCTGCACACAGCAAGTGGGCGGTGTTACCATTGCTTCAGAAGGTGGCGCAATTCAAGGATACCCTGCTTCAGACAACCGTTGTCCGCGGCAGAGGTGGGGATGGGCGGTAGCTGGCTGCCCCTCAGGCTGCTGCTGCGCGCAGGCCAGCACCTGCTGCATCGGCGCTGGTCCAGCCCACGTGGCGCTGGATGAGCTTGGGGCTGCTGAGGTCAAATATTGCGCCGCTGCCACACCTCCACTTGCCTGCGGGCAGCCATAGGAATGGGCAGGAGAGTGGGTGCATCAGGTTGCAGGCGCCGCGCTTGTGGGTGCGCCAACAAGTGCCAGTTGCCGCTCCCACACCCTATGTCATGCAGCATGGGGCCCGGGTATGGGAGGCAGGCTGCACCCAGGCAATCCTGCGGCACCTGGCAGCGCGCAGCCCCGTCCCTGTGCTGAGCTTACCGGCCATGCTGGCGGGCGCCCTGCAGGAGTAGCCCTCGTAGAGCAAGCAGGTGTGGTTGTCCCGCACGAGCACGTGGCGGTCGCCAGAGCAGACGTCTGGGTCGCAGCCCAACCAGGCGCCCTCCACCGTGGCGTTGAGGGGGAAGGGGTACGCGCCGTGGTCGCTCTCGTCGTCCGACTCGTCAAAGATGATGGCCCCGTTGGCCGGGAAGCGCTGCCCTTTGGCCGGGTTGGTGTCCACATCGTTGGTGGGTATACCACTGCACAGCAGTGCGCAGAAAGGCGGGCACAGCGTGTCGGGGGCAGCGCGGGCGCCAGGGAGAGGCGGCGCAGCGCAGTGCGGCACGCCGACCCCGCAGGCAGGGCATGGCTCGCATACCCTGCAAAGACACCTAAAAGCGGCGGCGGCGGCGGCTGCAGCGCAGCACCCCTGCCCGCAGGGGCTCACTAGTCGATCATGCGGCCGCCGACCTTCTCGCCGCCGCTGAAGTCGGCATGGAAGCGGGTGTCAGACCCGATGATGCCGACTATGCTGGAGGAGCGGCTGTAGACGGGCCAGGTGGAGACGTCCTGGTGCCAGGGCGAGCCGGCAGGGAACATGACGCAGGAACCGTCGGGGTTGCGCAAAGCAGTGCGCGCCGTCGCCAGCGGCAGCAGCAGGGCCAGCAGCAGGACTGCATCATGCGGGCGGTGCCGGCTCATCGCTTGCGTCTGTTGACTTCCTAGAGTGCCTGCTCCTGGGGGGCAGAAGGGAGGGAGGGTTGACAGTGGGGATGCAGGGTGGGCCGGAATGGCGGCAGCGGGCCGGCGCGGAAGGTGGCACGGAAGCAGGCCATGGACGAGAGGCTCGCAAGGATGGCTGCCCTGCAACCCAAAAGGCGTCATCAACTTACTCAACAGCCGAGGAGCCGACGCCGCCGCCTTGAGCGACTTTCGGAGTTGGGGCGGCAGGCAGCGGTACCGTCGCACCGTTTCCTCGCTTCAAATGCCGCTGTGAAGATTCGGCGAGCTCAAATTTAGCGAGAGGCCTGTTACACGCAACTACCCAACAAGAACGGTCACATGCTGCGCTTGTGCTGGGGCGGCGTGTACATGCCGCTGCGAAGCAGTGCATGTTCTGCATGGTGATGCGCTGCAGCAAAGGCATTGCATGTCCCTGCATCATGCTGTAGCTCAGATGGAATGGACGACAGGGTGCGATCAAGCAGGCGAACGGGTTGCTGCACAATCTATTTGCCGCACTTGGGCATGTAGTCTGGGCAGAACTGCTGGCCGAGGAAGACAACAGACTGGCAGTTTAACGCTTCACCGCGCGCCCGCAGCTGCATTGTGGCAGGGTCATCGAGGGGGGTGTTGGCGAGCAGTCACATGTCAAGTTGGTCCACGCTGTGAGCTGATAACATTAGGCAACGTGCCATCTGTCACCAACACCGCTGCCGACCCGTGGCTGCGCCCGGATGCACGGCTCCACTTGCCAGTGGGCTGCACCACAAGCCGGGGCGACTAACCGCTTGCGCAATGGTCCTGTGGTTGACCGGGAAGTTCTGGATCAGGTTGTTCAGCCGTGTTGGGTTGGGAATGCCGGTGGGCACGCGGTACTTTGGGGCTGGGCAGGACGCGGCTGCGGGGTGCCGAGCAGGCAGGAGCACGGCAGGGGTGCCCTCTTCAATCGGCACGTATTAGCTCGGGTGCAGCAGGACAGGGGGCCGCTGCGCAGCAGATTGTGCAGGTACAAAGCTGCCACCATGCGCTGCAGGGGCACCCAGCGGCACCGGGAGCTCTCACTGCTGGCCGCGGTAGTGGTCAGCCAGTTGTAGACCGTGTCGTTCATCGGGAAGCTCGCCTTCACCGTTGCTCGGCAGTTTGCGCTGCGGGCAGCGGGGGTCGAGGCGGGCGTGCCGACCAGGCGGTTGCGGATGCAGGACCAGACCGTCACCAGACGGCCCTCTGAGTTCACCACTGCGCACCTGGCCCCCCACCTGCTGGCCATCGAACAGGTGGTGAAATTGTTGGACGCATCCGGCACGTAAGTCCCGCTGCCATAGAGCCTGCAAGAAGGATCGGGATCGTATGGGCGGTGCTCGTGTATCCCATTCTGCACCTCTCTGCTGCTGCGGTGCTCCTGCCGAGGAGCAAGCCGGAAGGTATCGGCGCAGGCATGCATCCATCGATGGGCCTCATCAGAGCAATCCCCAGAATCCCCAGCCTCTGAGCTTGCCAGCAGGTCCACTTGGAGGTGCTGTCCATCCATCCAACAAAGTTGTCAAGCTGTGGCAGGGCGCGGGAACAAAAGACGACATCAGCCTGCTTGCACCGGCGCATTGCAGGGCTGGACAGGCAGGAGTGCCAGTCCGGCCGGGATTGCCTGGCAGGCTCTGTCTGGCTGCACATGTCGTAAGGTTCCCGAGCCCCTCAAGCGCCCTCCTTGCCTGCTTGTCGTACAGGACCTGCGCCATGCGGCAGCCCTTGGCCAGGCAGCACAGCGACTGCGGGCGGGGCGGCGGCGTGTAGCGCAGGTCTTGCAAGACTGCACTATTTTTCCTGCCGACACAGCCGTACCACCTCTCTCATATGGCACAGAGCCACGCTACTCCACAGGCAGCCATGCATGGACTCTCCGACAAAAAACAATCATCCAGCATGATCGCCACGCCCACCTGGCACCACTGCATGCATGTGTCTGGCTCGGTGCAGCCGGCTGAGAAGGCCGGGAACTCGACAAGGTTGACAGCCACACTGCCTGTGAGTGCAGCAACCGCAAGCGCACGCAGTGAGTCTTGGCGGCACTGGCTGGCGAGGCGGTGCATGCTCCGCCTCGCAGCATGGGATACCCCACACATGAGCTGGGCCAACACCTCGACAACGGATACCGCATGGACATCCTCTGCTTCTGACAGCGTCTGCCTTGGCCGCCTCACCCAGACCGCCAAGGTCAAAGACACTTCTGCCGGCCATCCTGAGCGCAGAGGCCTGCATTGAGGTGGGGCGCCGGCTGGTGGCAGGCAAGCAGGGCTAGGCTGCCAGCTTTCAGCCCTGCAGCATGCACGGAACTGGACACAGGGCAGCACTGCCACACTTGCCGCACCTGGCAGCCCGACAGGGACGCCAGGGCTCCCCCAGTAATGCTGCCCTGCAGCTGCGTCCAACCTGCGCTGGGCAGGAAGGCTCATGCACGTGGGAGGTCAGTGGTGCAGCTTTTTGGCATCCATCTGCATGCTGGGTGGCGATGCAGCCCATGAGCCCCCTCTCGGCTCGTTTTCTTACGAGTGGGGTCTGTGCAGTCCAGCGGCAAGCCTGCGTTAGCGCCGCCGGCTAACAGCCATACCAGCATCAGCAGCGCCATGGCGCCTGCATGCAAGCGTGAGCAGCAGCCGCAGGAGCGGTGGGTGCGGTGCCCGCCGTTGTCGGACCGCTCCTGCTGCAGCTTCAAGCCTCTTCTCTGTGTCGACACATGTTGTTACTACGGATCTGGGCTCACCTGGCCTCCGCGCTCGGCAAGGCAACAACATCCCGCTTCGCGTTTCGCCTTGCGGGACAGACGGGCCTGCGACTCGCTGGAGGCTCTCAGTAGGAAGAACAAGGGTGTGTAGATGCAGGAGCAGCAAAGTCCCCAGATCTCCAGCTGCATTGTCAGCTGCCTGGTAGCAGCGCTGGGGTGGCACCGCTCCCGCCTCCCATCGTGGAGCACCATGGTGTTGGATGAGTTGGGCTGGCCTAAACCTCTTCCTGTCATTCAGATGTAATGTGTACATGGCGATGCGCGGTGTAACGGCATCAAACATGAAGCATAACTTGTGGAGGAGTGCGTGCAGCTTGCCGTTGACATTGCATCTCAAGGCAGCGCTGCGATTGCTCCCCGCCCCAGTCACTACGACCATGCTGCAGTTGCTCTTATTGGGCTGTCAGCTCTGCCTGCTCTACCTCTGCACTAACACATCATCGGCGGCTTCACCATGCAACCATGTCGCACCGACCGCGCCTGCACACTCACCATCAAATCACAAAAGACAATCAGCATTCTCAGAATTTTTTCGAAAGTGCTAGGCTGCTGCCTCTGACAGTCAACGCAGAAGGGACGCAAGCGCATCAAGTAGGCAGGAAAGGCAGGCAGACGGAACATGCATGCAGACTGCACATCCATGGTGTTCAAAGGTGCGGCAGGGCAGCGTGAGGGTTGCAGGACAGGGGGAGTGCCTGAAGTGCTCAGCAGGCACAGCGCTCGGTACCAGATGGAGGTGCTTGGCCCCCACGGGGAAGGGCTAGCCAAAAGGGTGGATGGCTTGCAAGGTTTGCGAATTGCCGAAAAATGTTGTGCAAGAGCCAGCCAGCCACGGCTTGCGCCGGCTCCTGTTTGTTGGATGGTGCTAAGGGCAGCTGCCTCTCTTTTTCCAGTTTCAGGCGCAAAAATCAACTTGGGGATCCCTCTGCAGGGGCTCTGCAGGGCGGTCTTGACCCTGCAGGCTCAGCCCTGCTGCGGCTCAAAAGGCTGCGCCGAGGGGCGCAGCAGGGGCGGGCTGGGTGCGCCCTCGTGCCCAGCCGGGTGCGCCGGTTTGGCAAGCGCCTCCTCCCCTTCCTCCTCCTCCACAGCGTGCAGCTCCTCCGGCCCGGGCAGCTTCACAGCCAGGTGCCAGGCAGCTGCGCTGGCTGCTGAGCTGCCATTCATGCCTGCTGAAGTTGGCGTGGCTGCTGCTCCTTCGTCTGCTCGCGCTGCCAGTGCAGCTCCAGCCTGGGGCAGCGGCACAGGCAGCGGCAGTGACAGCGGCAGCGACGTGGGCGCGCACTGCGCCTGCTGTGCATGTGCAGCCGGGTGTGGCAGGGGCGGCGGCGGGGGCGGCGGGGTCAGCGGGTGGGGCAGGGACGGCTCGCTGCTGGCGTGGCGCAGGGCCGGCTGGAAGCTGTGCAGCGGCTGGCCGGCGGCGGCGCGGGGCGTGGTGGGCGCAGAGGCGCCGCGGCTGGCTGACTTGGGTGGCGCCGCGTAGCGCAGCACCAGCGGGGCCGAGCCTGCGGGGCCGGGTCGTGTGCGGGCCAGGGGGGCAGCTACTTGGCCGGTGCTCGGCAGGGTGCGCTCGCCCACTTCGAGATTACAAGGCAGTGCAGTTGGCAGAGCTCGATGCCCGGCACGCTCCCCGCAGCTGGTCTGTGCAGACGGCAGCACTGCCCGTTGCCTGCCCTCTGCTGTGCTGCATAGCCTCCCCCAACGGGAAAAGCAGGCAACAAGCAGGCGGAAGGCAGCCGCAGGCAGGCGGCCACACACCTGCCAGGCGCGGCACCACGCGGTCGTCCAACGCCTGCATGGCGGCGGTGGCGCTGGCGGCGGCGCTGTAGTTGACAATGGCGTAGCCCAGGTCGTCCCTGGAGGGGTGCCGCCCCACGTACACTGCACCAGGGCCGGCGGGCATGTGAGCCGAGCAGGCACAGAGTGAAGGGCAGCGGCGTGGCTGCTGGCTGCAGGCGGGCGCGCAGAACGGATCTGCGCGCTGTGCAGCCGTGGACCCCGTCACTGCACGACACCACTCTTCCCCTCCCAACAGGGGGCAGCGTGTGCACAAGACCGGCTCGCCCCGCGCATTGCAACCCCCATGCCTCGGTAGGCTGGCCGGCATCACGGGCACTGCCCTGGCCCCGGCACAAGCTCTTGGCTGCAACGGGCCCCGCACCGACCCCGGGCCTCACCGGACTCGATCTGTCCAAACGGCACGAACTCCTGCCACAGCAGCCAGGGCCCGGAGGAGTCGGACAGCGAGCTGGGCAGGTTGCCCACCCACAGGTGGCGTGATGGCTGGCGGTCTGGCGGCGAGCCCACCTGCACCTGCCCTCCCTGCTGCTGCAGCGGCGAAGGGCTTGATTGCAGCGAGCGGCCAGAGCCTGGCTGGCTGTGCTGCTGCTGGCGGGGTGAAACAGTGGGCTGCCAGCTATCGGAATCACCGCTGGAGGAGGGGTGGTGGCGAGGGGCCGAAGGGGGCGGCTCGGGCGGCGGTGGCGGCTGCCAGCCAGCATGCCCCTTGCCGCCCTGCTGTCCGGGCGCTGGCGGGGGCGGCAGAGGCGGCGGCGGGGGCGGCGCGTGGTTGCCCCGCAGGGCATCGCCGCCCCACCACCAGCCCCTGTAGCCGCGGCCTGTAGCATACAGCTGCCGTTGCAGCTGCTGCACCTGGGCCTCTGCCGAGGCCGCGCGCTCGCGCGCCTGCCGCAGCTCGCGCAGCGTGCCAGCTGCCCTGCCCTCTGCGCTGCCCAGCTGCTCCTGCAGCGCAGCCACCTGGTCAGACAGCTCCCGCATGCCGGCAGTGAGGGCGTCTGCCTTGGCAGCCGCCTCCCGCGCCGCCGCCTCTCGTGCCTCTTCCGCCCGTTGTGCAGCCGCCCGCGCCGCCTCGGCAGCGCCCTGCTGCTCTGCCAGCTGCCGCTCTGCAATCTCTGCCCTGCCTAGGGCCGCATCCAGCAGCCCCTGGCGGTCCTCCAGCGTCCGGCGCAGCTGCGCCAGCGCGGCGCCGTTGGCGGGCGCCTCGCGGGCGCCCTGCAGCGCCGGCCCGGCAGCGGCGGCGACGGGCTCCAGCGCACAGGGGAGCGCCGGCGGCGATCCCGCGCACCCCAGCGCCTGCTGCAGGCCAGGCAGGCCCCAGAAGGGGTGGCCAGCCATGGCCAAGGGCAAGCTGGCGCTCCAAGGTTGCCTGGCGGGGCGGGTCAGCAGGCTGCAGGTTGCAGCCTCTAGCCAGGCAGACCTCTTGGGCTGCCCCGGACCCCGCCCCTAGGACTTGTGTGGAGCAGAGGATTGGGCAAAGCGCGGTGGCTGCTGGTTAGCTGAGAGAGGTGCTTTCCTCCCGGGGCGTGGGTGGCTGGGCACGAGGCGGCTTCTCGGCTGTCGTCCCCGCAGGCGCTGCCCAGCCAAACAGGCCCGCAATCCCTCAGTGGTAGGCAGGAGGGCCACAGGGTACAGGCATCACAGCAGAAGTGGTGGTGGGAGCACGGGGAACAGTGGGTCATTGGTGAAGGGGAGGAGGGTGTGTGCCTGTGGCTGGTTTTCTGCCTCCGGCTGGCATCAGGTGTCAATGCCCTGCTGCCGCAGCTGCTGCAGGTCTGCCAGCGCCTGCTCCACCAGCCGCAGGTGAGCCAGGATGCCCGCCAGCTCAGCGCTGCTCGCATCTATCCGGCCCTGCAGGTGCTGCCGCCGCGCAGCCGCGGCCGCGGTCGCCTCATCCAGCGTCAGCTCTGCAGCAGGCAGCAGCCGGGGGGAGGGTGCTTGGACGGGGGCGCTGACAAGGGCCGGTCCCTGCTGCCGGTGTGGGGGCTGCAGCCGGCAGCAGGACCACGGAAGCAGGCTCGTGTGGGTGCCTGCTCCTCCCCTGCCCGTGCAAGACTGAATGCCACGGGCGATCAGCACCGAGAGCCTCTTCCACAGCGTGGCCAGCCTGCGCACCACCAGTGGCCCCGCCCTCACCTGGGTGGAAACCCAGCCCCACATGCACGCAGATGCGAGCGGCATCCGGCACTGCAGCCTGGGCATGCAGCCCTGCCCCCAGCGGCACCAGCGTCGTCAGCGACTGCAGCTGCTCCTGTGAGAGGGAGGGGCCGGAAGGCAGCGAGGGTCATATGAGGAGTTTTGAAGGTTGCATCGCAGGTTTGGGACTGATGGGCAGCTTGGAAGGTGGCAGACAGAGAGCCGACTAAGCGCTGGCGGTGCTGGCTGGCAAGAGGTGCATGGCAGCGAAAGCACCGGCATGCATCAGGGCAGATGCCAGCTCAGCTTCGTGCGCAGAGATAGCCCGCTTCACATGCCCCCGTGCTCGCGCCGCAGCACCGCCAGCACGGCATGAAAAAGTCGGCGGCCCCACGCCCTCGGCGGCACCCAGCGGCGGCGGCAGCAGGCGCCGGCTGCCGCATGCCTGGCACCCACCCGCTGCAGCAGCGCAATGTTGTCCTGCAGCTCGGCGTACTGCCGCTGCTGCTGCAGCAGCTCGTCGCGCACAGCGCGCGCCGCCGCCAGGTCAGCCTGGATGAGGTCAAATGGGAGGACAAGCTCCGCGATGAATGCGTCCAGGTGCTGGGGCAAGCATCGCCCCACAATGCTTGATCATTCGGGGGGGTGCGGTCTCTGTCGGCGCTGGAGCGAGATATTGCATGGCACAACACATGCTCGCCCACCTGCAGGCGCTGTCGGAAGCGCTCGTAGTTTTGCAGCGCAGCAGCCGACGGGGGGCCTTCGTCCACATCCTCCATGGCAGGCCCCACCGCCATGCTGCCTTCGGGTTAATTGAGTTGACAGGGCGGTGGCGGTGGGTGGCGGCGGTGGCAGTGGCGGCAGTGGTGGCAGCAGCACACAACAGCTGTGCGAAGCAGCTGTCGCTCGGTGTTTCTAAGGATTGCTTATGGAAAATTAACCAGTGCTGGCACTGGACTGACGCCCGAGCGCTGAAAGAGGCGATGGCAAGTCGGCTAAATGGGAGGGTTGAATTGTTTACTGCGATTGTGATCAATGCAAAGCAGAATGAGGCGCCCAACAATCGGCAGATGCAGAGAATTGCCCAGGAGCACTGCCGACGATATGCCTGACTCGCTCCCATGCCGTCCTTGGTAGTTTTTGAGGGCTTTCGTCGCTTTGAGTACTCAATCTATAACGGTAGCAGTGCTTCGCAGGACTGTCGAAAGCTTTTCAGAACAAGAATTCGGCCTGGGAACGCCTGGGGCGGACAGGGCGCGAATCTCATACTGAGGATGTGCCCCTGAGGCCCAAAAATTAGCGCGGTGAGTGCACGGCTGCACATGCAAGGCAGACCATTTGGCACCTTGCTGTTCCCTCATTTGGCCGCCCTTGCTGCACTGCAGGCACTCCAGGAGATCTATACGGCGCAGGAAAAATGGAGAGCCAGTATGCCGCGCAGCTGCAGGGTGGGCTCGCCGCCGCTGCTGCCACTGTCACCTGCCTCTTGCCGCTGGTGCCAGTGCTTCCTTGCTGCCGCCATGGCTCGTCGATTCTGCAAGCTTCGTTCCTCTGAAAGGCCAGTGTATAGACCGAACAACACTTGTTAGCTCTATCCTGTGTGTGCGCATGTCCTGCCGCGCCGCCGGCAGCTTGTACTTGCTGCCACTCCCTCTGCCCACCTCGCTGTGCACGCCCCACGCACCCCGCCGGCAGACATCCTGCTGTCCTGGGACTACTGGGAGCTGGAGCGCAAGATGGCGGAGGGCGGGGGCCCCATCTCGGAGCTGCCCACCATACCCAAGCAGTTTGCGCTGGTTGAGGTGGGGGCCAGCGGCCGCGGCGGGCGCGCATGCCACGCAGCTGTTCTGTTTGCTGCGGGAAGCATTGGTGCAGTGCTGGGGGCTGGATCATGTACACAGGCGTGTCTGGATGGGTTGTCGGGCCAGCATCCGGCCATGGCGTCGCATGGCACCGAACACCTGGGGTGGGGGGTGCACCTCACTCTCCGCAGGACTATGTGCGCGTCTTTGAGCCGCTGCTTTTGGAGGAGTGCGCGGCGCAGATGCTGCGCGGCCAGGAGGAGGGCCAGGTGCTCACCTCTCAGGCAAGCAGGCAGGGGGCAGGGGCTGGGGCGACGGCGGCTGCTGTGCTGCAGTGTCTGTCACGCATGGCACCTGGCGGTGTACAGCGAGGGCGCAGCAGGCGACTGGGGAGGCGTGCAATCGCAGGCGCACGCCGCGCATGCTGAGGTAGCCTGCCCAAGTCTGGTGCGCCCCGGTTGCCACCCCCGTGCAGCCAGCGGTGGTGGCGGCTGTCACGCCGCGCGTCGAGGATGAGTCGCTCATTGTGCGCCTCACGCTGCCGCCGGGCGTCAGCAGCACCTTCCACGACAACGACATGCTCATGCTCAGCCGCGACAACCCAGAGGTGCGGGGGGCGCGGCCCACCGCCAGGCCGATGCCTGGGATGTTGAGTGGCCCCGCCTGCCCGCCCGCCTGCCCGCCTGCCTGCTCCACCTGTGGCAGGCTTGATCGGTTGCACGCTGCAGTGACCTTGCCACCTCCCTCTCCTGAGAGGCAGGCCCCCCCCTTGTGGCCCGAACGCCCCCTGCCCCCCACCCCCTGCTGCTGCCGCCACCGCAGGAGGATGCTGGTGACGAGCTGCACCACGCCCTGGGCTGCGTGGAGGGGCACGAGGGCGACCAGTCGGTGCGCGTGCGCTTCCGCCTCACAGACGCCGCCCAGGCGGGCAACGCACGCGGCCTGCAGCGGTGAGGCCCGGCACTGCGCCCAGGGGCTGGAACGGGGCGCGCTGGCAGCGCTCCCTGGCAGCACTCGCCGCCTGCCCTGCCCTGCCTGCTTTGCTTGAGCGCAGGCTGCCGGTGTGCTTTGCGCAGAGTGCTGGGCCCAGCCTGACAGGCTGCCCCTTTCATGGACCTGGCCCCTCGGGTGTATCCCCCCTGCGCCTGCAGCGCCCGCAACATGCGGGCGGCCATCAGCAAGGTCAACTCCCGCTGGTTTGTGCTCAAACTGTCGGGGATGAGCACCATCATGCGCGAGTGGGCGGCGCTGCACTGCATCGGCCACCTGCCGCTGCGCGACGTGCTGCTCTCCGCAAAGGTGCGCTGGTGTAGTGCCCGCCCTGCCCCCGCCTGTGGCCTGCAGACGTGCCCTGGGCAGGGCTTGTGAGTGCGCCAGGGGCTCCTAATGCCACGTGTGGTCCCTTTTGTGCCGTAAGTGCAGAGATTGCAGGGACTGCACCGCCCACCGGTGCTGCCTTTGCGCACTGGTGAGCCGTTGCCGCCGACCCGCTGCCTGCCCTCGGCCCTCCCGCCACCCCGCAGCCCTCCCAGAGCCTGCTGGCGGCGCGCGGCAAGCTCGAGGTGCCCCCCCAGATGAAGGCGTCCATGCAAAAGACGTACAACGACTCGCAGGTGCGCGGCATGCAACCCGGCACCGTCTTTTGAGGGTCGTGCGCAGGCGCTGCCGCGACGCTGATGCCAGCACGCGAGCCGGGTGTGTCTGGCTCGGTGCGGGGTGCCGTGGTTGCTGTACCTTGCGGCACGCGCTGCGCTGGTGACGGCGGGGGGCCCTGCGTGGCGGGCCGGACGGCGCCAGCCTGGCCAGGCAGTGCTGGAGGGCCCTGCACAGCGGGCCCACCGCCTCCTGACAGCCTCTTGGCACTCAGCCCGACCCTGCACCCGCCATGGCCCCCCCCCTGGCCCGTCCTTCCTCCTGCCCTTGCCCGCTGCAGATGAAGGCGGTGACAGGCGGGCTGGATGGCTCGCCGGTTGTACTCATCCAGGGCCCGCCAGGCACGCTTGGGAAGGTGGCGGGCGACTGCAGGGGTGGTGCCGCACGCATGCGAGCTGGCCTGTGGGCACGGCCACCTGCCTGCTCCAGCCGTGCCCAACGTGCCGCTTGCTCTCACACACAACTGTGCGCCCCCCTCCTTGGCCCTCCCTTGCAGGCACCGGCAAGACCAAGACCATCCTGGGCCTGCTGTCCATCATCATGCACTCGGCGCCGCGTGGCGCCTTTGCCTCGGCCAAGCCCGGCGGCGGCGGCGAGGCGCTGGGCAGCCCCACCGCGGCGGAGGCCGAGGCGCAGCCCTCGCACATCAAGTACCGGCGGCTGTCGGCGGAGCGCAAGCGCGCAGCCTGGCTGGAGGCCAACCCCTACCTGCTGGGGGTGCCAGACCCTCGGTGAGCCACGCCCAGCGGGCGGCGGGGGGCGGCTCTGCGGCCGTGGCCGGGTCCGCGTGAGGCGCCCAGCGGGCGGCGGGGGGGGGGAGCCTCTGCGGCAGCGGTCGGCCCCGCAGGAGGCCGTCCCCCCCCCACTGCTGCGCGCTGCTGCAGTGGCCGAGCCAAGCCAGGCCGTGTGCTGGGCACAAGCGCTCGCTGCTGTCCTTGCTGTCAACAGCCCTGCGCCTGACTGCGCCTGATAACCCCACGCCTGCGCTGCCCTGCCCTGCGCGCTGCAGGGAGGAGGTGGTCCCCCCCGAGCTGGCCGACTCCACTGACGCCTTTGGACTGCTGCGCCGCTCCATCCCGCGCCGCATCGGACGCAACGACGGCCCCAAGGCCCGCGTGCTGGTGGGGCGCCGCCGCTGCGGGGCGCTGAGTTGCTGCTCCAAGTTCCTGCAGGGCTTGCGTCTGCTGGTGCCAGTGCATCCACGCCTGCCCTGTGTCCATCCATCTGCCCTATCACCCCTGCTGGCCCCCCCTCTCTCCATCCCAGGTGTGCGCCCCCTCCAACTCGGCCCTGGACGAGATTGTGCTGCGCCTGATCACGGTCGGCCTGACAGACCAGGACGGCCGCGTGTTCACGCCCAACGTGGTGGGTGCCCGCCTGCAGCCAGCAGTGCATGAGGCAGCGCAGTTGCGAGGCAGGGCTCGGCTGGCAGGGCCCATAGCTGGGAGGGGTGCAGGTGCTCCGGCTCGCGCCGGTGCAACGTGCAGTGAGGGCGGCCCAGGTGCCTCGCTCCCTGCCCGCCCCCTGACCTGCCTTCCGCCTCGTGTCACGCCGCCTGGCCACCCCCTTGCTGCCCCGGCTGCCAGGTGCGCGTGGGC
Organism: Auxenochlorella pyrenoidosa; assembly: GCA_001430745.1. Lineage (NCBI taxonomy): Eukaryota > Viridiplantae > Chlorophyta > Trebouxiophyceae > Chlorellales > Chlorellaceae > Auxenochlorella > Auxenochlorella pyrenoidosa. The sequence continues at coordinate 1,918,933 of KQ482063.1, read as the reverse complement.
GTGAGCATTCACCACAGCGTGCAGAGCGTGGCTCTCGACACCCTGGTGGACCACCGACTGGGCGGCGACGCCAGCAAGGTGGGCGGGGGGGAGGATTGGAGACAGCAGGGGCGCCGCAGGAAAGATGGTGAAACAGCTGGCGGCCGGCTTGGCTTGGGTGTCATGCGGCGGAGCACGTCGCCGTCGATCATCGGCCCGGGGGGTCTCCAGCCGGCAGGTTGCGCGGCGCGAGGTGTGCCGGGTACTCGACCGCTTGCTGCACGGCTCTGACGCCCGGCGCGAGCCTGGGCGCACACCTGCCTGCCTGCCTCAACATGCTCTGCCTGCTCCGCCCCCTCCGCCGCCCCGCAGAACGTGGCGCGGTGGGAGAAGGACCGCCTGCGCATGCAGATCCTGGAGGAGGCCAACATCGGTGGGGCGGGAGGGGGGCCAGGCAGGCCGTAGCTGCGCCGTCTGTTTTCTCAGCTGGCTGCACGCCGGCCTGGACCCTCAACGGAGGGTAGGGCCTGCGGGGACAGCTGTCCCAAATGGCCCTCGCTGCACCTCTTTTCAACCCGCGCCGTGCAGCCTGCTCACGTGCCCGCCCGCCCGCCCGCCCGCCCTCCCACTCGCAGTCTGCACCACGCTGTCCTTCAGCGGCAGCAGCGCCTTCACGCGCCTCACCCGCAAGTTTGACGTGGTGGTGATCGACGAGGCGGCGCAGGTGCGGGGCGCGGGCGCCCGCCCACCTCCCCCACACCCTGCTTGTACGCCGCAGCCTCCCCGCACTTTGGGAACGCCGCTGCGTCGTGTCGTACTTCAAGGCCTACCCGTGGACGGATCACGCCCTGCCCCGCTGCGCCTTATCTTGCCCCACAGGCCGTGGAGCCGTCCACGCTGGTGCCGCTGGCCCACGGCGGCGCCAAGCAAGTGTACCTTGTCGGGGACCCCGTGCAGCTGCCCGCCACCGTGATGAGCCAGGCAAAAACCCGAGGGGTTGGGGGGGGTGGGGGGGCATGCTGAGGGCTGCTCCCACGACGCGCGGCTGCCACTCCCAGGCGCAGCATGCCGGAGGGAACAGAGCGGTGCTGCATGCGGCTTTGGCGGCCCTCTGCCAACAGCGGTGGCACGCTGCCGATTCGGGGCTCCTGGTCTCACCCGCTGCTGGCCCGCTGCAATGTCGCGTCCAACACG
>KQ482063.1:1892318-1916835 GCA_001430745.1 Auxenochlorella pyrenoidosa | reverse complement strand
GCCAGATGTACCGCGAGCTGCGGCACCGCCACTCCTCGCTGGTGGGGGCCAAGCCCTCGGTGGCCGTCATCTCGCCCTACAAGGCACAGGTGGGCGGTTCTGCCCTTCCCCCCAGGCCCCGCCCCGCCTGCCTGCCTGCGCCAGATCCTTGCCCTTGTGGCTGTGTACTGTGGGTGCGGGGCCGCGCGACATGTGCCAGCTGGTCGGCCCTGGTCTCTGCCGCTTTGGGCCGGCCGGCCACCACGCGCCTCACCGCATGCCACCCTGCCGCCCTGCCCACCCCTGCCGGCCCGCAGGTCAGCCTGCTGCGCCGCCTGTTCAAGGCTGCCCTGGGGGAGGAGGCGGCCAAGCTGGTGGACATTAACACCATCGACGGCTTCCAGGTGTGTGTGTGTGTGTGGGGGGGTCCTAGGAGCGGGGCGGGAGCCTGGGGTGCGAGAAACTGATGGCCGGCCACACAGAGGCAGCAGGGCATGGGCACAGCTTTGGGCGCCCGTGCTAATTGCGCGGCCGCAGGCTGCTTGCGCGTGAAGCACCGAGCCCGCAGGCCATCCAAGACACGGGCCGCAGCCGTGCTCTGCCAGAACACACAGCAGTGCACACCACAAGGGCTCAGATCCACCGCGCCTCCCCTCCCCCGTCCCTCTGGCACGCCGCAGGGCCGCGAGAAGGACATCGCCTTCTTCTCCACCGTGCGCTCGCAGCGCGGCAGCCGCGGCATCGGCTTTGTGGCCGACGAGCGGCGCATCAACGTGGGCCTGACACGCGCCAGGTGCGCCGCCGCCCCGCCCCGCCCGCCCCCTGGCGTTGTGCCGCCCTCCATGCAGGGTCAGGCTCCGGCCTGCTCGCTGCTTAGGAGAGCAGTGGCATGGTGTAGCGGCATGCAGGTGGTGGGTGTGTGGTGGGTCCACCGTGCAGCTGGGACGGCCCTGCTCCGACCTCCACTCCTTGCTTTGCCATCCCCCGCCTGGCGGCCTCAGGGCCACGTTGATAGTGGTGGGCCATGTGGAGTCGCTGCAGACCAACCCCCGCTGGTCGGCCCTGGTGTCCCATGCCCGCAAGGGCGGCTGCATGTACAAAGCGGGTGCGGGCCTGCCTCCAGGCAGGATGCGCTGGGGCTCCGGGGTGCGGTTGGGAAGTGCGCTGCTCAATGCAGTGCCCCTTGCTGCATTGCCTTGTTGGCACATGCTGAGCGCTGTGCACCACAATGCTCACGCCTGCTTGCTCTCCCGCGTGCTGCAGCCAAGCCGTTTGCCGACTGGGTGACGCAGCTGGCAGAGGGGCAGGTGCAGCCGGTGCCGCCCACAGCAGAGGACACGGCTGAGTGGGCGCCGCAGGTGGGGACACAGCGCGCTCGGCGAGGGGCAGCAGTGCGCAGAGGGGCGGGGTGGTCTTGCTGCGTGTTGCAGTGGACAGCCAGGGCGAGAGGGCAGGGCTGCTTTTTCACTCCAGCCCTGGTGCCTGGCCACCCCTCCCCCAGGCGGAGGCGCATGCGCACGATGCCTACGACTTCAGCGACGACGAGGGCGTGCCGCCCTTCAGGCAGGAACTGTCGGCAGCGGCCAAGCGCAGCCATGCAGCGGCGGCCGGCGGCGGCGGGCGACGAGGCGGCGGCTAGGGAGCCTTCAGCATAGATGCCAGCTTGCAGCGGCAGCAGAAGGAGGCCCTGCCGGTTGACTCCGCCGCAGGCAGGACCGCAGCAGCAGCAGTTAGAGCAGCAGCAGTAGGCAGGCAGCGAGTGTTCTCAGGCACCCAGTGTAGAGACAGCCTGGTGCTCGGTGTGTACTTGCCGTGTGGCCCCAGCACGCTTCAGTGTTTGAGCATTGGTTTCATTGCATGATTGCAAGACTCTCATTGGCACATGGTGCCTGAAGGGCCAGCACACGGCATCAGGATGCATACTCCAGCCCTAAAATGGACGAAAAATCGGCTAGGGTTCAACCACCGCTATCGCCGCCCCGCCCCGGCTCCCTGGCGGAACTCAAACAACAGCGGGCCGCCCGGGTTGAGCTGAGGGTGCGGCTTGCCGTGCAGGGCTTTGATGGCTGCTGCTGCCGCGTCTGCAGCAAGGAAAGCATGGAGTGAACATGCTATGCCTTGCTTTCCGCTCTGCTCAAAAAGATCAAGCATCCACCAACACGAGCTGCACATGCACGTGCAGGCATTTCCAGAAGAGAACACGCGGGAAAGCGTGCCGAGAACGGGGGGGCGGACACACCGCCGCACAAGCATGCATGTGACTGCGCACTTGCCGGCCCCATGACATGCTTGCAGCTGCGGAAATGGCCCTGCTCAGCCGCTGCGCTCGCACCTGGTGTGTAGAACTTCACAAACGCGAAGCGGGCCTCTGGCCGCTTGGTGCACTCCCGCAGGGCGCCAAACCTGCGGCGGCACGACCAGAGGGTGGGCAGGGCAGCCATGAGGCGCGCGTGCACACCTGGCAGGGCTCAGACGTGCCAAGCACTCTTGGTTCCTGGCGGGAGGCAGCAGGCAGGTTGCAGGCCAGTGCAGGAAGGAAGGAGGCAGGGTGCGCCCAGGGGCGATGCGGCGCCGCCTGGCACTCCGTGTCACGCCCGAGACCCAGGACGTGCTGCAACCACACAACGTGAGTGCCCGCTTTGCCGCAGCCGGGGCACCTAGCGTAACAACATGTGCGATGAGCGTGGCTCTCGGCCCGCCCCGCCCCGCCGCACCTGCGGCGGCGGCGGCGCGCTGCCCGGGCCCATCAGCCACTCCCCGCTCCGCCGCAGCTCCTGCAGCGGGCGGGCCCGCCGGCGGCAGCTGCCGGTGCGTGGCTCTGCCATGACGGGCGCCTCTGGGTTGAGCTCCGGCACCTGTGGGGATGCGGCAGGGCAGGGGGCGGGTGTCAGTCTCCAGGCGGGTGTCAGTCGGGGCGGGTGTCAGTCTCCAGGCAGCTCAGGGCGGGTGATAAGACATCCAACCACCGAGAGGACCCCTGCTTGTTGCAGACCCAGATGTCCTGCCTGCCCCCCGGCCCAGCAGCGCAGAAACCCCCCACCCCCACCCACCCCCACCCCGCCTTCCCCCCGCCTCACAGTCCTGCCGTGCACCGCCGCCATGGCTGCCTCGGCCGCCTCGACAGTGCTGTAGTGCAGCAGCACAAACCTGGGGGGCGGGTCGGCACAAGTGCGGCGGGGAGTGGGTCAATGCCCACGGCTGCGCCCCTGCAGGGCGCCTCCCGCTTGCTGCAGAGGACAGGACATGCGTGCCAGTGCCAAACAGTGGAACAGGGGCCTACCAGGCGTCCACGGGTCGCAGGCACTCCTCCAACGGGCCAAACCTGCGGGTGTTGTGAGGGGGGGGGCATAGGAGTACGCTGAGGGGCAGCCTGTGCTGCATGGCACAACAGCGCAGCTGCAATGCTGGAGAGAAAGAGGCGCATGGACACCAGCCCTGCCGCAAACCCCAGGCAGTTGGACTCGGGGATGGGAGTCGCTGTGCGCTGCACTCACTTGCAGAAGAAGTCGCCGATGCTCTGCGCCGGCAGGCCCGGCGGTACGTTGCGTATCACAAGGCCCGCGCCTGGCCGCTGCCCTGGCGACGCGCCGCTGGTGTCTGGGCTGCTCATGCCATGGCTGCCGTGGTCGCTGCTGGCAGCGCTGCTCCGCCCACTGCGCGCGACGTGGTGCCAGGCGTCTGAGTCGGCCTCCTCCTCCTCATTGGGGGCCGGGAACTTGAACCCCTCTTCCTGATCTCCATATGCTGCTGCTGCTGCCGCCGCCCCTTCTGCTGCGGCCAAAATCGTTGCGCCCTGGAGGTCGGGTGATGCTGGGCCGCCGCCATGCTGCTGCAGCAGCTCCTGCTGCTCGGGCAGCACATCGTTGCCGCTGCTGCTTCCAGGCGGCTGCAACTGTAGGGAATTAGGAATATTAGGCGGTAAGGGGCTCATATAGCCAGCTTTATGCGAGGCTGCTCATTGTGGGAGGGAGAGGGCGCACATGTTGCAGGCCAGGCTGCCTCCATCCGGCAAATGCAACGCCGCAGCGGCCCCCACCTGCAGGCCCAGCCGCTGCAGCAGCCACTCGCGGGGGCTGTCGCACACTTGCACATCCAGCAGCCCGCCGCCCAGAGGGTAGCAATCCAGCAGCCCGGCTGCAGTGGCTGCCACCACGTCAGCGTCGCCGCCGTCCTCCGGACGAGGTGGCTGCAGCAGCACCAATGCCGCTACAGGCGATACAGCCGCGCCACCAGCGCTGACAGCTACCACCCGATCGACATTGCAGAACTGGGCAACCAGGTCGTGCAGCTCAGCATGGCTGGTGCCGGCGGGCAGGCCCGCGACTGCAAGTGCTGGACCTAAGAGTGAGACGTGAGCGGCAGCTGTGGCGGCGGTGGCCTGCATGCCAGCTTCGGCCGGGCGCCTCTTCTACCGTAATCTGCAGCCGCCCAAGTGCTGCGGCTTCGGGAAGCAAAGGGCACCGCGGATCGAGGCGGCGAGGTTGTGCGCTCCAGTTGAACACAGCAAGGGCCGGCTCTGTCGCGATCGGGAGCGCAATGCCAACTCAATTATTGAAAGTTAGTCTGTGGAAGGACCCGTGGCGTCCCTTCTGACAAGGCATGCCGCCGCCGCCACTTCCTGAGACACGCTGCCCGCTGCACCTCGTCAGGTGCGGCAGGTGCTGCATTGGTATGCGAATTGGCGCATCCGAACATTCGTGCCAGAGGCTCCAAATGTTGGTGGCAATCGAAGCTGTCCTGCTGACAACAGAGCAGGGAATGCAACAGGGCTGAGCAGCTCGCTGCGGAGCACGCATTGCAACACGCCAGCTGTGGCACATCGGGGTGCAATCACGACAGGACCAGTTAGTTGATACCTTGTGCTATCGGGGGGAAGGGGGGTTGTTTTGCCACTTCTGTCAGAAGAGGAGGCAAACTTTTGTAGGCAAAACATCATGACAGGAAGCCTTCAGCACGTGCTACTGGACAGCAGCACTGAATTTTAACAGCTATAAGCCTGTTACAGCCTGCCGTAACTGCTGTTCTCTGCGCTGCGGCAGGAGGCAGGCGGCAGGCGCCACCTGGCTGTACCGGCGTACAGCTGCTAGGGCGGCGGCACTTGCTGCCGCCACGGGCCGGAGCCCGCACTCTGTGCTGTTTCCAGATCGTCTTGGCCCCCTGCCTTTGCTTTCCCACCCGCCCACCCTGCAGCGCGGCACGCTGGCGGCTTAGGCGGCTGCGCGGCATGCACCTGCACACAGCAGGGCGCGACATGTCGCGCAACCCGCTGTGCATTGCAGCACATTCAATCCCTCTCTTGTATGCCCTTTCCTCGTGCTTGCATGCCCCCTCTCCATGCTCTGCCACCCACTTGTCCAACACTGGTGGGTGGCCTGTGATCCGACCACACCGCCCCGCCTACCAACGGCCAATAGCAGCAGGGAATGAGCGTCAAAATTTTGGGTGCCTCAAACAACTTTGAGCATCACTCAACGAATGGCAGCTTTGTTGGTCTCTGCCTCAGTGGGCACTACTGAATGAGTGAGAACCGTGAGGCCCAACCTCGCAGAAAATCTTGCCAGATGCCAGCGTGTCTGGTGAATCATTAGCTGCCAGTGAGTCATTCATCGCCTTGGAGTTACAGCAAGAAGAGCGCGCTGGTCAGGTGTTGGATCAGATATGACACTGGCGCGGCCACCACAGCGGCTGCGGTCGCCGTGGCGGGGGCCCAAAAAGGGGGCCACTCCCCGGGTGTCTGTGTTTGCGATCTCTGTCCCGGTGTGTATCGAACATCGGTATCTATGATCACCGATAGATAACCTGGGTAGTTGCGCGCGTTCAGCAGAAAAACTTGGGTCTTGGCTGCCCCCTCGTTCGGAGTTTCCTCGCCCACTGCTTGAAAGCACAAAATCCTTTAGCCGCGCCAAAACACGCGGCGTGGACTGCTGCCGCCCAACTTGGGCAGAGAGCCCGAACCCTGCCTCCGCCGCAGACGAGCCCAGTCCGCCACCATGCAGGCACAAGCATCGATAGGGAACATGCTCAACGAGCAACCGCAGTTGCTCCGATACCACCTCACAGATAGCACCACGCTTCTCATCCAATGGGGCAGCATCACCACCTTTACAGGCGATGCCGTAATCTGTGCGGGCAACAAGCGCATGGAAGGCCCGCCGTCGCATGTGTTCCAGCTAGTGCAGCGGAACATGGCACAGGCAGCCTGGTTCCCCTTTGGCAGCGGAAGCGGCTCCATATTTGAGGCAGCCGGCCCTTCCCTGTCCGCGGCCTGCCTTCAGGTGCGGGCAGCATGCCGCCCGCGCTGCTGCTGGCTCCGGATGCCCCGCCGCGTTGGGGCCAGTGCCGCCTCTAGACGCACAGCACTCCTCAAAGCGGCTCCCTCCAACATCCAAGCCCTCATGCCCCTGGGTTGCCATGCGTGCAGCTTTCCTGTGTGCCGCCCGAGCCCCCCCCCACCCCCACCCCACCCTCCCAGCAGGTGCCGGAGGTGGAGCCTGGGGTGCGCTGCCCCACAGGGGAGGCACGCCTCACCCATGCTGGCAAGCTGGCTGCGAGACACGTGATCCACACTGTGGGCCCAGGTGAGCGGCGCCGTGGGGGCAGAACTGCGCTGGGCGGCGGCCAGGTGCATGCATGTCGGTGCGCATGTCACGCGCCGCGCGCCGACTCGCGTGCTGCCTGCCGTGACTCGGAACCGGCTGGCACACGGGGCAAGCAGGCCAAAAAAAGAGTCACAGCCGTCGTGGCACCTGTCACAACACAACCGATGCCAGGCAAAGGCGCGGCCCCCCGTTCGCGCAGTCTATACGTTTCCTGCCGAGTCGGCGCCGCTGCTGGAGAGCGCCTACCGCTCCTGCCTCATGCTGGCCAACGAGCACAAGCTCAAGTCAATTGCATTCCCAGCCATCAGCTGCGGCGGCTCTGACTTTCCCACGGGCGAGGCTGCAGAGGTGAGGTAGTGCAACAGAGGGAGGCTTTGGTGCTGGATTTCTTCTTCTCAGCGTCAGGCTTGCTCAGGCTTGCAGGGCGGGAGGGCAGGAGGAGCCGGTGCTTCAGCACAGTGCTCTGTTGAATGGACCCCAGGCGCGTGGCAGCTTGGCTCAGCCCCTCCAGCTTCCTGCCTGCAATCGCTGCGTACTGCGAATGCAGCCTGCAGGGTCGCAGCGGCCACTGCCTTTTAGCGGCTGGCTTTTATGGCCTGCCCGTATCTGTCACTGCCTCTTGGCTTGGGCCAGGCCTCGCACTGATCCCTGCCCGGCGTTGCCGCGCCTGCTGCAGATCGCGCTGCGTGTGTGCGCCGAGTGCGCGGGCGGTCTGGAGGAGGTGCACTTCTTTCTGTGGGGCCGCAAGGAGCTGGTGTCCTGGGTGGCGCAGGCGAGGGCCTCCTTCCAGGAGCTGCCGCCCCCGGCGGTGCAGGTGGGCGGCGCCCGGGCTCCCCCCTTGTGCGCACGTCCGGCCCTGTGCCGCTGCCGCATGTGCTGTGCTCAATCCCGGTGCGGAGCACTGTCGAGCAGTGATCCATGTTCTGCACCTGCGCGTCATCGGCCGCCAAATGCTCGTGCATTCCAGTGGCCCCCCCGCCGCATGCAGCCTGCTGCCCTGGACGAGCTGATGCGGGCAGCGCAGCAGGGCCGCCGCCAAGCAGTGCTGGACCTGCTGCAAGCATGGTCGCTGCAGCCGGGGGGTGGCGGGCGTCTGGCGCCCGCCGGCAGCCAGCAGCAGCCGGGCAGCGAGGGGGATGCAGATGCAGATGCTGAGGAGGAGGGCGAGCCATCCCCCACCAGCTCATCCCCGCGCGACCGCGGCGCCAGCAGCAGCCTGGGAATAGGCACGCCGACGCAGCAGCAGCCCGGGCTCGCTGGGCTCAGTGCAGCAGCCGACCAGCCGCCATCAGCGCCGCCGCAGCAGCAGCCAGCGAGAGTAGAGCTGGGTGGGAGGAGCCACAGCGTGGATGTGGGGCGCTGGACCTTCAACTACAGCGACCTGAAGAAGCTGAAGCGGCTGGGGGCTGGCTCCTTTGGCGCTGTGAGTGCGCAAGCTAGTGGAGCGCAGCCAGCGTGCAAGTGGGCGGTTAGCCTTCCCAGGCGCGTGCAATCTCCAAACTGATACCCCGCGCAGCGGCGGAACGCAGAGCGCCACCCCGCCACCCCCGCGCCCGGTGCTGCCCGATGTGATCTGCTCCGCAGGTGTGGATGGTGTCCCACCACGGCACCACCTTTGCGCTGAAGGAGCTGCTGGGCGCGAGGCAGGCGGAGGACGGGCAGGGCGGCCCCGCGCTGACGGCGCCGGAGCTGCACGCGTGGCGCAAGGAGGCGGAGCTGCTGGCGGGGCTGAGGCACCCCCACGTGCTTGCGTTCATGGGCATCGTGGTCTCCCCTCCCTGCATTGTCACGGGTGAGGACGGCTGGAGGGCCATGCGGTGGGAGGGAGGGTTGGGGATTGCAAGGCGTAGGGGGAGCGCAGTGCTAATGGGGAGCCAACCGTGGAGCACTCCACCCAGGGTGCGCTGGCGGGGGGGTGCGTGCTCTTTGCCTGCCCGACATGCCGCCCTGCAGGAACCACCGGCTTTGCAGGGACCCCCCATGCTGGCTCCTTGCACCCCACGCCCCAGAGCTGTGCACGCAGGGCTCGCTCTGCGACCTGCTGCGGGCCGCGGCAGGAGGGAAGGCTGAGGCGCAGCGCCAGCTGACCTGGGTGCGGCGCCTCGCGCTGGTGAGCTGCAGGCCCTGTGGCCGCTGGCTCAGCCACCCAGCCATCTGTGCCCATGCAGCCCATCCTCTGGCAAAGGCTCGCCAGCAGGCTGGCTGGCGCCACCGCGAGTTGCCTGCTGGGATGCCTGTTGCCCCTGCCTGCCTACGCTTGCACCGACCAGCCCCCCCGCTGCCCGCCCGCCCGCCCTGCAGCTGTGGGGCGTGGCCAAGGGGATGCACGCACTCCACAGCCACGAACCCCCAATCATCCACCGTGACCTGCGCTCCCCCAATGTCCTCGTTGACCGCGGCGGGGTTGCCAAGGTGACCCGCACGGCGCCGGGCAGGGGTGTTGACTGGGCATTGCTCATTGATGGCTGTCAAGCTGCTCAGGGGATTGCGCTTCGCCGCCCAGACGTAGTGCTCCAATAGAGAAGGCAGCGCGGCTGTGGATGGCCACAGCATGCGGCTCCCACCCGCCCGCCCGCCAGGTCGCCGACTTTGGGCTGTCCCGCTTCGCGGACGACTCTGCGGGGGCGCGCTCCAAGCCCTCGCTGGCAGACTTCCGCAACCCGCGGTGGCTGGTGGGTGCTGCTCCTCAAGCACCCGCCACTGGGATCGCCTGTGCAGGGCCTGGCGGCCCCTGAGATGGCGGCCCCTGAGATGGCGGCCCCGCAAGTTTGGCCCAGAGATGCTCCGTTACAGGCACAAGAAAGGATCTGCGATACGCGGCGCAGGCAGGCGGCCCGGGTCTAGCAGCGCTTTGATGCGCCCCAGCCTCTCCAGGCCCGCCCCCCTCCCCCCCCCCCGCTGCAGGCCCCGGAGGTGCTGCATTCAATCATGCACTCAGACATGCACCCCGCCAGCAAAGCCTCCGGTGGGCGCCTGGTGGGGCGGCACATTGCGGCTGCTGCACCGATTGCCCGAGGTGCCTGCTGCATCAGCCCGCGCCTCGCCCTGCACTCTTGCCCACCTGGGGGACGCCACGCTCCCACCGCAGACGTGTACAGCTTTGGCTGCGTCATGTACGAGTGCCTGACCTGGCGTCACCCCTTCGGGGGCGTAAATGAGTTCCTGGTGGGCGCGCCGCTGGTGGCTTGCCATGGGATAGCTGTTGTTGCCTTGAGATAGCTGTTGCCAGCTGGTGTCCTCCCTGATTGCTTCCTGACCGTCTCGGCGGGATTGGCTGGTGGAAACGTGTGGGCAGCCTGGTTCAATTGCGCTGTCTGTGTTGGCTGGAGGCAGTTCTGCTTGCCTGCGCCCCTGCAGGTGGCGCACCGGCTGCAGGCAGGGGAGAGGCCGGCAGTGCCCGCGCGCGAAGCGCTGCCGGGCAGCGACACGCCGCGGTTTGCTGCAAGTGGGCGGCTGGATGCTTTCCAGGAGCTCATGAGGTGATTGCAGGGCCAGCACATTGGCTATAGTGGCGCAGGCCGTCGGCTTGCGGCAGACCGGACGCAACGCCCAGTCTTGTTCCGTGTTGGCGTAGCCCTGCACTTTGCTCTGGTGCATGCTGCGCAGGGCTGAAATCCTGTGCAGCGGTGGGTGCGAAATGCCAAATGATACGCCTCTGGTGCCGCAAAGCCTTGTCCACGCAGGCACTGCTGGGCTGATGAACCTGAGAGCCGCCCATGCTTTGCAGACATCGCCACCAGCCTGAGGCAAGCAGCGTCCAGGCGCTGGAAAGTGGGGCCATGCGCGCGACGGCGCTCTGCCGTTCACGGTGCCTGGTGCCAACCTCAGGAAGCATGTGTGCTGCTGCACCACTCCTCAAGTCATCTTCTCCGTTGCTGCGCCCAAACCTGCAGGGATCTGCTGCATGCGGAACAGCAGGCAGGCAGCGCAGCTGCGCCAGCAGCAGCTGCGACAGCGGAGCGTTGATGGCGGGTGGGGGCGCGCGCCTGTCCGCCTGCCTGGCGATGCGGGCCTGTTGGACACCTGCAACTGCCCAGCACAGGCACACAGCGGCGGCAGATCGCGCTGGTGGGTGCCGGCCGCCTACGTTCCCAAGACGCGGCAACACACTGCTGTCTGAGCGGTGGACCGCGTCACAGAAAGCTGAAGCGCAGTTTGTTTTGAATTGTCTACAACCCGCCGCGACACAAATACCGCATCCAATCTGCATCTGCTCACTATTTGAATGCAACGGGCAGGCAACCGACTCCGCCTTGCACACTGTGACATCATGCAGTAGGTCCTATCCCTTCAGCGGGCACAATATGGTCTAAACCTTGGTTTGTGTTCTCCAGCTCTTGTTAGGTGGATGTCTGGGGCGGCGTTGCAGTTCACTGCTCCTTGTACCCGCTGCCGCTGTCAGAGCTGTCGGGGTCACTGTGTGGGATGCCGCTGCTGCTACAGCAACAACCAGAACAGCACGCATGCATTAGGAGCCCCTACAGCCGGAAAAACGATGCATGGAAAGCATAAAGAAGCAGGGGTAGAAAGCCTTGGACCGCTTTTGCCATGAGCCCGAGGGGAATGGCGACTTTTGTGAACATGATTGGTGCTCAAGGCCTACTGAGCCTCCTTGTCTTCCTCCCCTGCGGCTGACAGCCCCAAGGCTCGTTCCCCTGTCACCCCCAGCCTATCTGCCCTCCACAACTCCCCTTTCAGCGCCCCCCAATCCCAGCATGCCACCAAACAGGCCAGACGGCCCTGGGGAGGCAGCAGCCGCTTGGCCGCCCCCGCCGCCGCCCCCGCCCGTCCGCTCACTGCCCCCGTCCATGCACAGCGCCACCTGCGATGCCTGCTGCGCCCGGGCTGCGGCTGCTGAGCGCTCTGTCCATCTGCTACACCAGGCCCTGGAGGAGCAGCAGGGGCTGCTGGAGGATGCGGTGCAGCGGGCGGCGGCGGCAGACAACCGCGCCGCAGCGGCTCAGGCGGTGAGCCAGGAGATGGCCACCTCGCCCCTGCTTGCAGCACATACCAGCATACTTTGCAGCTGCACAGCGACGGGAGGGCAGACAGAAAACTGGAAACTGACTCCAAAGCCTCCTCACGCCTCCCATGCTTGCAGGTGCGGCATTCCGAGGCGGCGTCTCTGCAGGAGCAGCTGGCAGCCGCGCAGCGGCGGGCCAAGGCAGCAGAGGACGAGTTCAAAGCGCTGCAGGCACGGGCGGATGAGGCCAGGGAGCATGCCGGAAGGCAGGCAGATGCAGAGGCTGCCGCAAAGCTGGAGGAAATGCACAGGCTGCAAGACGAGCTGGCGGCAGCGCTAGCGCAGGCAGCGGCAGCAGAGGCCAGGGCAACCACCGCAGAGCATGAGCTGGCAGTGGCGCAGGAGCACCTCACGGAGCAGCAGCGGCAGCTGGGCGCGGCGGAGGGCAGGGTCGCCGCTTTTGAGCAGCAGGCAGACAGGTGGGCATGGCAGCTGGTGGCTGCCAAAAAGGAGGCGGCGGCTGCAGAGGAGAGGGCCAGCAGCGCCTGGGGAGAGGCGGAGGCGGCCCAGCAGCGCGTGATGGAGCTGAGCAACCAGCTGGGGGCCACCGAGGGCCAGGCAAAGGCTCTGCAGTGGCAGCTGTCCTGGCACGCGCAGCAGCTGGCCACGCTGCAGCAGTGGGTCAGCCACTGGCAGGCCGCGCCAGGCATGCAGGCCGCCAACCCCCGGACGGCAGGGCAGCAGGCTGGGGCGGCGCGCCTTGTGCCAGGGGCCGCAGCCTGGGCGGGCCCACCCGCAGCAGCATGGCAGAAGCAGGGGGGAAGCTCCTGGTCTGTGCCGCCGGCTCCGCCATCACCCCCCCTGCCTGGCTGGGTACCGCCACCACCGCCGCACCAGCCTGGCCCGCCCAGTCGTGCATCGGCACAGCCAGGGACGAGCAGACTGGGGGCAGCCTCAAGCCAGGCTGGTGAGATCGGATCGCCTGCGGCATCAGTGACAACAACAGAGGAGGCAGAGGACTGGGAGGCGGCGGTGTCAGCGGATGCAGCACCGACAGAGACGCTGGCGCAGGCTGCAGCAGCAGTTGGGCATGAGGTGTCAGAGCCAGCAGAGGCAGAGGCAGAGGCAGCAGTCTCAGCAAGCACGGCAGAGAGTGAGGCAGGCACGGCAGAGGCGCCTGCAGGGCAGCAGCGGTACCTGCTTCTGCCCGCTGGCGAGGAGGGGGTGGCCCTGCAGCGCCAGGAGGACAGCGCGCTGCCCTTCTTCTGGACAGCCAGCCAGGAGGCGCTTTGTGAGGCAGAGGAGGAGGAGGAGGATGTGTCTCTCCACTACCAGGGGCAGCAGCAGCAGCTGCAGCCGGCGGGGGGCTCCCGTGGCTCATCGACCCCAGCGCTGCCGCCTGCCTCAGAGGAGGAGCAGGGTGCAGTGCCGGCAGCAGTGCCGGACCAGATGGCAGCAGCGACTTGCAGCCAGGAGGTTGAGCAGCAGGGTGAGGAGGACGAGGGCTGGGCCACAGCTGCGGCCGCGCCAAGCCCCCGCGCCTCTGGAGAGCTGGGATCAGGCGGTCCAACACCAGAGCCAGTGGAAGAGGCGGCGGCAACAGCAGAAACGCCGCCTGAGGCCTCAGCAGGGGCTGCAGCGACGCAAGAGGGCACTGCCGCCGACCTGGCGGTCGCTCAGGCGGCCGGCACCTCGCCTGGCGCAGAGGCGGGGAGCGGCGAGCCAGCCGGCAGCGCCAGGCGTGCGTCCAGCATGAGCAGCGAGGTCCAATCTGGGCAGGATAGCGCTGACGCGGCAGACAACAAGGCCTCCGGCAGCTTTGACGGCGGGGCGGCAGAGCCCCAGCACGCGCAGGGCCTGCCAGCGACGCCTGCTGCTGCCAGCACAGCTGAGCAGGCCGAACCCTCTGCTGGCGCTCCGAGCGCGTGCACAGCGCCTGCAGCGCCCTCCCACCGGCTGCGCGTCTCCGCCAAGCCCTTCATCCCCCGGCAGGCGTGATGTGCGGACCTGGAAAGTCGTCGCCCTGGCGGAGGTCAAACCAGGAAGCAGCGGTGCATCGCTTGCACTTGAAACAGCGTAACAAGACCTGCTCTTGCTCATTTCCCAAACTAGTGTCGTGATGCCTGTGCGCGTGTGTGCCACTGCACTTACATCCCTGTTAGCTCGTCTTCCCTGAAAACCCTGGTGCCCCACACGGGGGGGGGCCTAAGTTACCAGGCAGTGTGCTGCTCTTTGGAGGCCAAAAAGGATATTCATTGACAGTAGCATGCAGCAGAGGCGAGGCAAGTGCCCTGTACAAGCAGAGCTCGGGCTGGCAGGCAGGGAACCAGTCAATGCAGGTCTGAGCGGGAGGGTTGAGAGCAGTGGAACAGCGCTGTAGTCGTCCGGGCATGGGTACAGTGCGGGCTACACTGAAGCCCCCTCCAGAAATCCCCAGCGTCCCGGTTGTCTTGGCTGCCCATGCGGCCACAGCGCTGGATGCCAGCATGGCTGCTGGCGAGCGCACACAGCCCTGCTGCCAGTCAGGCTGCAGCTACTTTTGCCGTTGCAGCGCAGGCTGCCCGCTTCAGGAGCTGCCAGCCCTGGACGATGCTGGCTGTCCCCTTCTCCATCACACCCATCCGGTGCAGCGGCGGGAACCAAAAGGTGCCTAGCATGACGTGCACTGCGGCAGGGGGAGGCAGGCATGAGGAGACGCCCATGGCGGTGGATGATTGACAAGGGGGTTATGGCACGAGCATGTATGAGTCGGGCCGAGCCCTGGCAGGCTGATTCACCCGTGCGCTGCGTGCCGCTTCCACCCGATGGGGTGCATGCCAGCCCCTCCTCCATCCAGCTCTGACTCACGCAGAATCTGGAACAGTGCAATGGCCAGCGGGGTCGGCACATGCAGTCCCGTTTTCCTGCACGGCAGCAAGGTGGCGACTGCCAGGCTCAGGGGTCTGTTTCCATCAAGGCCCTGCCCCTGTGCTGACAACTCTGGCATGGCCTTTTCGATAGGCAGGACTCTTGCTGCCTGTGCCTGTCCCTCTTTTCCCTCACCTAAGAGCTTTCTTGCCCACATTCTCCGCCACAATGATGCCCCCCCAGGCCACGAAGTGCCAGAACCACAGTAGATGGGGTGTGTGGGTACCAGACTGGTACCTGCGAGAGAGTTGGGAGAGGCAAGCTGTCGAGTAAGAAAGCGTGAAAATACGCAGTGAACGGGCATCCTAACATGAGCACAGCAGCAGTTTTGGGGCCCCAGCTGCTCTCATACCCCTGCCTTTGGCGCCAACCCAAGCAGGCAGCACCCACCAGAACAGCGCCTCGTGCACCAGGCCAGATGCGACAAACACTGCAAACACAGCGGCCATGCGGCGCATGCGGGAGAACCGCGGGATGCTGGCGCCGGGGCGCACCACAAGCCGGCCCTGCAGGCGGGCACACCATCCAGGTGTCTGTTAGCAGTGGCATGGGCGTTAGAGCGTTCAGTTGTCAAGTTGAGCTGCCTGTGGGGGTTCCCAGTCACATGGGCTGGGTGCAGAGCAGCACAGGCAGTGCAAGGGGCGGCACATGTGACACATGCACTGCTGCCTTCAATCAGGGAATTGAGAGGCGCGGGGTGCCAACGTTGTTGTGGATAGCTCTGGCTTGCGGGCGTCCCTTGTGGCCGAGCCTTGCATCAAGCAGGAGCGAAGTGCCGTTGGTCCCAAGCAGTGAACCGGCTGTCGGCACCTCCTTGGATGCCGGCACCTCCATGCCCCCCCCCCCACCCCCCACCCACCTCCATGATTGGGTCGTAGATGCAGGCCCGCAGGATGTTGGACACCACCAGGTTCCACCGCTGGTTCCAAAAGTCGGCGACTGTGGTGGGGAGGGACGCACAGGAGGGCGCTCGCACACAGGCAGGGAGGCGCGGGGGCGAGGCGCACGAGGCCCACCAAGGCTGCCGCGAAGCGCTGTGGGCCCCCCTTGCATGCGCAGCGTGCCAGTTTCTACAGACCAGACGAGTGGGAAGGGCTCACCGCTGGTGGCCCCATATGGGCTGCAGGCAGGGGAGCAGGGAGCCAGGAGGGCGCAGGCTCGTTGACAAGTGGGGCGCACCTTCTGGGAGGCAGCCGAGCACCTGAGTGCATTCGAGGGGCACACGCAGCAGGCAGCCAGACCCTCCTAACAAGGCACCTCGCACCGCCCAGGCCCACCCACTTTTCAAAGTGCCGGCTGACTTTGATGCCCAGCAGCGCGCTGGCTGCCGCTCCCAGGCCGTCAGCGGCGATGGACAGGATCATGTACTGGCTAAACACTGCGGGGAAAGGGTACGGACCTGGACGGAGTGCATCGGCAATGAGGGTGCGAGCAGGTACGTTGTGGGGCCTGTGCTAGCAAATTGCAGCTGAGCGCGCGCGGGGCAAGCCGCGTGCAGCAGGCCGCCTCCTGTCCGGGGGTTGCATTGCCCCCACCCCCCCACCTTCCAGCACCAACTGTGGCAGGCGGGGCAGGGTGGTGGTTTGCAGCATGACGCCCGTCCAGACGAGGGCCACCGCCTTGAGCAGGAAGCGGGCCAGCAGGTGGGCGGCTGCAGGGCAGGGGCACAGCCACTGAGCACGGTGCTTGGAAAAGTAGTTGACAGGAGCGAGCTCGACGTTGCAAGAGGTTGGGCGCGTCCAACCCTGACTACAAGCCAGCGAAATTTCAGGAGCACGGATCCTCGGAGAACAGGCAGTACAGCAGCACTCAAGGGGTAGGAGCAGGGTTTGCGGGCTGGCAGGCCCAACGGGCTGGCTTGCAGGTGGACAGGCAGGCAGGCAGAAAGGCAGGGCGGGCAGGCGGGCGGCAGGCGCGTGCTCACTGGAGTAGGCCTCTGCCAGGTGGCTGGGCACCGGGCGGCGCGCCTCCTGGGGCTTGGCCTGCGAGGCCCCCTCCAGCCCCTTTGCTCCAGGCTGCCCTGTCCCTTCTCCTCCCTTGCTCTCTTCCACTTCCTCCTCGGGCTCTGCAGCATGCGCAGCAGGAGGGCAGGACGGCTGCATCAACCCTGAGCAGACAGATTTGCACCCCCGATCTGTAATGCCGCGATGCTGTTGCGGATCGACATGCACCGTGTCTGGCTCAACGTTTCAAGCCAGCAAATTGGTAACTTGACACTGCATGGGCCAAACCCAGCCACACACCTGCTGCCGGAGTGATGGGGAGCGTGTACACAGCAGCAAACTGTGCAGGAGACAGCCTGCCGCCAACCAGGGATCCTCGGCCCATGATCCAGCCTAGCACCTGCAGCCAAGGGGGTGGACACAGGAGTGAGCAAAGCTGCAGCGAGAGCAGTGAGAGCAGTGGGGAGGATGGAGGCTTTGTTCTGCTTGTGTCGGCCCCGGCAGCGTCTGCGTTGCGTGCCTTCATGTTGGAGATGAAAGCGGTGGCAATAGCGCAGGCAAAGTTGGCCAGCGTCTCTGTATCTCCGTCAAAGAGGAGCGGGGCCAGCAGGTTGAGGACGAGCAGCGGCAGTGCCGCCACCAGGCGGCTGCCGCCGGGGGTGCGCCATCGCTGCGACGACAGCGCGAACCCAGACAGAAAGCCGTAGGCGATCCACAACAGCTGGCGAGCCGGAAGGCTCAGTGGGGGGAGCAGAAGGCCGGTCGTCATCGGTGAAGCGGCACAGCCCGCTGCCGGCCTGCGAACGTGCTGAGAAGAATTAAGAATACCTTAATCAGCGAAGATGAGGGCAGCAAGATGCGCTTCAACCGGGTTTGGTGACCTATGGCTGACCTCTCGCCGTCTGCACCGTCAGCACAGCATGGCCAGCCCTGAATCTACGCTGTTTCGGGCATCCTGGCTCCTTCAGTTGTCTTTAAGGCGATACCTCTCCTCACAGGGAATTTTTATGGACCTTGGATGCAAGTCATAACATGTACTCAGCAACACACACCTCTGCCGAATGGCTGCTCCAGCTAGGACAACACTTGCAAACACACACCCAAGCTGCCCCTAAAGCTGCTAGGCATGCAGACCCTTCTCCTTTCCCCAGAATTTTGAATGTCATGGGAAGCCTTGCTGCCTTGCAGGCCTGAAATGTGACTCTTCAGCGGATGTCCTTACATCTGGGGAGCAGGAGAGCGAGGGAGGTGGGATGGAAGAGGCGGGATGCTGTCCTGAGCTAGGTAGCGGGGGTGGCGGCCGTGCCGCATGCTCAGCTGCACGCCGCTGGGCTGCAGGCTGGCCGCAGGCTGCGGCCCTGGCACCACCGCCGCTGCTGCTGCTGCTGGTGCTGCCGCAGAGGCAGCCGGAGCTCAGTTACTGCAGGGATGAGAGGGGGATGGGGGAAGACGGGGAGGAGGTGAGCAGGCACAGGGTCCGAACAGCGCTGCTGCCCAGGCTGTGCACACTGCTGCACCCCTGGGCTCCAACTACATCCCACATTGAAGGAGGCAACAAGGCGAAAGCATGCATGGCAAATCAAGCGCAGGCGGGGAGACAGACAGGCACGGCCCCTGCAGCGCCACCATACACTCCCCAGGTCGTTCCCCAAGCCACCCAGCGCGAACACGCATTGGGAACTCACCGCGGCTTCTCCTTCTTGCCGCGGAAGAGAGCCAGCAGGGACACGCCTGACACCTTCACCACCTTGAAGCGCACACCGGGGATATCACCCACGGCGTGGCCGCGGCGGCCGAAACCGGCAATCAGCACCTCGTCCTGCGGGTGAGGAGGACGCAGGGCAAGGAGGTGAGGTGCGAGGGACAATGATTCTATTGCAGGGAGAAGAGGAAGCGCGGCGACCAAGAAGGTAGGCTACGGCCTCGGCGCGCGCGTGCAACGCGTGGGCGCGCCATCGCCGCCGCCAGCCGCAGCGCCACCTGCCCCCTGGGGTGCTGCCCGCTGAAGCAGCAAGAATGCTGCCTGCGCACTGCTGCATGTTGCTTGAGCAGTGGGCTGCCCTGAAACCGCTGCCAGCATGCTGCCAGCATGGCTGCCGCCATGCCGGCCCTAGGCGGCTGGCGCCGCTTGTGGGCGGGAGCACAAGCCGCCTGGAGGCTGTGGGCTGGACTGGCACAGCTGCACCCTTGCAGAGTGCTTCCTGCACATGCTGCAGGCTCCAGCCTCGGTGCCACAGTGCTGCAGTTCCGCGCTGTCGCTGGCAACCCGCCGCTGCCCGGGTGGCAAGCTGCCTGCGGCGGGCCTGCAAGCCGGCCGGCTCACGCTGGCGGACCCCAGCCGTTAATTCTCCTGCTGACTGCCCAGCGGCCTGCCACAATGCCCCAGCTTGCACGCGCATGCGCTGCAGTGACCGCAAATGTCTCTGCTCACGCTGCTGCCCGCTGCCTCCGCTGCTTGCCAAGCGAATGCTGGGCGGCCCCTGCTCCAGCAAGTCCACGCTGCAGCTGCTGCGGCATCTCCAGCGCCACCAGCTGGCGCAGTTGGGCAACCCGCCAAGCGACAGAAAACAAGCAGGCAGCCACGCAGGCAAGCCACTGCCGCAGATCGGCAGGCACTTTGTCGCGCCGCTAGCGCTGCGTCCGCCTTTGCGGCCCTCCCACCCCCAGCCCCCTCACGTTCTCCTCAATGAAGTTCAGGCAGCCGTCGTTGGGCACGAAGGCAGCGATCTTCTTGCCGTTCTTGATCAGCTGCACACGCGCGCACTTGCGGATGGCAGAGTTGGGCTGCTTGGCCTCAATGCCGCTGCGGGAGGGCCAGGGGGCGCGAGGAGGGGCGCGACGGTGTGAGACATGGGCACACCTGGGTGCATAACTCCGAGCCCTTCCTGCATCATGCCCAGCCTGTCCTTGCCAGTGCAGGGAGCCACTGCCTGCAAATGGTGGCGGCTCGTGGGCCCCATCCCCAGCCGCCGCTGTGCTGCCACTGGTGGCATGAATAACTGGCTAGCCAGCCCACGTTTGCTGGCCGACTGCTCCATTCTCTGCCGCTGCGCCTGCTGTCACGTCCTGCTGCCCAGCCAGGCTGCCAGGCTGTGCCCTGCGGCTGGTATGCTGCCGCAGACCCCGCGCCTGCTGCCCGTCGCCGCCGCTGGCAGCGCCCGCCCGGTGCCCTCGTTGCTCACATCTTCTCCAGCACAATGCCCTTGGCGTGGGAGGCGCCGGCGAAGGGCTTCTTCCACTCAGAGCCCAGGTTGCTCTTCTTGTAGTCCTTGTCCGCCCAGCGCTCCTCCTTGCGGTGCAGCCGCAGCTTGCGGCCAGCGCCCATACCACGCGTCTTACCTGCACCCGGAGAACATGCGGGGTGCAGGAGTCAGCTGGGCGCCGCCCCAGACTGGCATCCCGGCCACCGATCGCTGCAGGCCGACTCAGAGGGCAGCGCCGCTGCAGATGGACCGGGAGAACATCTGCAGGGAACCAGGGGCCTGCCCAGCCTCCTGGAGAGCGCCGCCCCCCATGCCGCTCTCCCCTCCGCCGCCCTGGGCCCGCCGCTCACCCATGGTTGCTAGCTGCTCTGCTCCCCTGGGTCTGCACGCTCGTGAAAGAGGCCCCGGCAGGCCTGGGGCATGCCCTTGGCCCGCATGCTGCCCCGGGCAGCACGCAGCACGCCACTCCCTGTAGGGACCCAAAACGGAATCTGCTGGTCTAATTGAGCGTTTCCTACATATAATGTGGATCAAGGGATGGGCTTTGGCGCTCGGAAGGGGCCCTCCGCTTGGGTCTTTGCAACTCGCAAGTTGCAGCTTGCAGCGGCACTTTCTGTGCTCTGGACACCCTTTTACATCTGCTCACACGCCATGGGTGGCCAAAAGGAGGCGTGAGGGGTCGCTTGATTGCGGCAATGCAATTCTGCCGTGTCACCCACCCCTAGCGGCTCCCGCTGGAGCACTGGGCAGCTCAAATTCAATAGCTCACAGCAATGCAACAGGGAGTGCAGCTCATACGCATCCACATTGAAAATTTTTTCGTCTGATAAGTCACGGATCCTGCTAATGGCATTTTCACGCACCAATGACACGCAGTAGCGGAAGTGTTGACCAATGACTCCTCTGGCTTGGTTGGGTGCCTGACCAGCAGCGCGCATGCATTACATGGGCACCACATCTGGACCATGTCAGCATCCCACTTCTGCCTGATGCAGCAGTGGGGCCATCCCATGTAGGTGCTAACCAGGGTTCCAGGCCGGGCAGCGTGAAGTCTTTGCGTCGACCGGCGTCCACTCTCGTGGCACTGAAGACAAGAAGCGCATGTTGGTGGCGCAGCGACTTGTCTGCTTGCTAGTCCATATCGTGCGTGTATACTCGTGCTCAGTTTGTTCAAGGAGCCAGCAGGCTGTTCCTGCACGGGTGTGCGGTCACTGGCGGCAGCATGACGCAGCGCGCAGCTGTTCATCCAGGGCATGCATGCCGAACGACCGTCCGCTTGCTTACTCGGCGCGCACCCTGTGCATCGAGCCGCACATGCTGCTTCTGCGCTTGCGGCCGATGCTCACTTGCTGCACCGCCCGAGTGGCACGCCCTCTCCTGTCCCTCGAAGCCAGCGCAGCCAGCAGCCTTCCGACCAAGGTCTCCATAAGGTGCGGTCTGCGCTGCTAAAGCAGCCACTGACCGCTGCTGCTTCTGCCGCCGCCGCCACTGCTGCCTGCTCCTGCTGCTCGCTCAATAACGTTTTGTGTCACCCTGCAGGGCACTGCAATCCTCATCTAGCTTGTGCCTGCACTATACTCCAGCCGCTGCAAAGCATCACCAACCTGTGCCCCAGCAGCGGCGGCCACGGCACCTGCGCGCCAGCCGCAGCCTGCGCCCGCCGGCGGCGTCTATTGCGGCAGTGCCTGCAGACCCGCAGCAGCAGGGCGAGCAGCAGGGGGAGAACATGCAGCCGGCAGCAAAGAAGCAGCGGGTGGACGGTCAGGCAGGCAGCCAGCAGCAGCAGCAGCAGAAGAAGCGGAAGAAGCCGCCCAGCCCGGAGCTGATGGTGGGTGCAGCCCTGGGGTCCCGGGCGCTGCTGCCCAGCCCGCAGGCCCCCCTTGGCCGTGCCCTCCGCTCCCATCCTGCCCAATTTGGGTGCCACCGTGTTGTAGCTCACCCCGCACCCCTCGCGCTGAGTCACACGCCAAAAGTGCCTGAATGGCTGTCCATCCCCTGCACCCACCGCTCCGTCACCCCGCCCTGCCCTCGCTGCTGCAGGCCCGCATGGCCATCCACCAGGCCGCAAAAGCCAACGACCTGGCTGCTGCCCTGGCAGCCTTTGACCAGGCCAAGGCGGACGGGCTCAAGCTGGGGGCCGACCTCTACGTCTCGCTGCTCTACCTCTGCGGCGGCGGCGATGGCTGGGAGGAGCACCTGCAGCGGCGGTACGACGCAGGCGCTGCCGCCGACGCGCCGGCAGCGGGGCAGCACCAGGAGGAGCAGCAGCAGCAGCAGGAGGCGGCGGGCACCGCAGCTGGCAGCGCCGCGGGCGAGGCTGGCGATGCGTTGGTCGCCGCAGCCGCTGTACCTGCTGCCGAGCAGGCAGGCAGCCAGGCGGCCGAGCAAGCGGAAGGCAGCGCCGCGGCCGCCGCTGATGCCCCACCAGCGCCGCTGCCGCAGCCCGATGCTGCGGAGCGGCTGCGGCGGGCGGAGGAGCTGTTTGCAGAGATGAAGGGCTCTGGGGGCCGGCTGCCGCTGAACGAGATGTGCTTCACCGCCCTGGCGCGGCTGGCGGCGCAGCGGGGGGACGCCGACCGCGCGTTTGAGCTGGCTCAGGCAAGCAGGGCGCGGGGCTGCTGCTGTGCGTGGCGGGTTCTGCCTGCGAAGAGTCCCTCTCCTGGGGGCGCCAGGAACCGCCAGGCGGGACAGACAGACAAGCCGAGGGGTGGGTTGTGTGGGCAGGCCGAGCTGTGCGAATCGGCCGCATGCCCGGTCTGCCAGCCGCCCAAACCGTGCGCTGGTGATGCGGCGGGCCTCACCGGCGCATGCCTCATTGCTGCCTTCTCCCGGCTGCCTCTCCCTCCCGCAGGAGCTTGTGGCTCAGGGCATCGACCCCAAGCTGCGCTCCTTCACCCCCGCGCTTATCGCGTATGCGGAGCAGGGCAGCGCGGACAAGGCTTTCGAGGGTGGGTCCAGCCTGGCTGCCGCCAGCCGGTGCCGCGGCAGCGTGCGCCGAGGCAGTCTTCTGTCGAGTGCCCATTGGCAGCTTGTTGCTGGCTTCAGGGGTGGGCTGTTGTCACACTGCCTGCGCCGGTTGGCTCACCCAAGTTGGCCTGCTGGCCTGCTTGCCAGCCCCGGCCCTTCCCTACCTCTGCCAGCCCACACGCCGGCGTCCGTCGCGTCCGTTCCCGGCGTTTCCTGCGCCCATCTACCTGTTTCCGCCCCCACCCACCTGCCCCGCCGCAGTGGACGCCGCCATCGCCGAGCAGCAGCTGGACCTCACAGAGGCCGAGTTTGCGCGGCTGCTGCAGGCGGCGGCCGCGGGCGGCTCCTGGGAGCGCGCCGCCTCAGTGCTGCGGCGCGTGGGTTCGGAGCTGACGGCGCTGCAGCCGGGCACGCTGGCCCGCGTGCGCGCTCTCTTCGCGTCTCCCGCCGCGGGCGCAGAGCGCAGCGGCTGGCAGGTGGGGCCCACCACGGTGGGCCCCACGGGCGAGTGCTCGTCCTGCGGCGGCCAGCTCAAGGCGCTGGACCTGTCGGCCGAGGAGATGCGCACCTTTGCAGAGGGGATTGCCGCCATCGCGGAGCGCCAGGAGAAGCGGCCAAACGACTTCCAGCAGGTGGGCGGCGGGTGGCGCGGGGGACGGTGGGGTGGTGCCACTGCTGGCTCTGCCTGCATGCTTGCCCCGGGCCTCCTGCCTGGCGCTGACGCAACAAACCACGTGCGGCGGTGCCACGGCGGTGCGCAAGCCCTCTTAGAGCACCCCTGGGCTCAGCCATTCACCTGCCGCTGCCCAAGTCAGGCAAAGGGCGTGCGGCCGCCTGTTGTGTACCGCTTGCATACCCTCACTGCTGCGGCCGCCCTGCCCCTGCTGCCCGCAGTTCAAGGAGTGGCTGGAGCGGCACGGCCCCTTTGGCGCGGTCATCGACGGCGCCAACGTCGCGCTGTTTGGCCAGAACTTTGAGTCGGGCGGCTTCAACTTTGGGCAGATCAAGTGAGGCGCCGCGGCGCATGGCATGCCGCCGGCGTGTGCAGAGCCGGCGCGTGTCACAGCGTTCCTGGACCAGGACCCATGCCGTGCATGCCGCATGTGCTTGCTCCTGGTAACACAAAGATCTGCTGGGCATGGGCTGTTGTCCTCTGTCCCGTCTGTAGTGAGACAGCCTAGAACATGGCCCCCTTCCCTGGTGCCCTGCAGGGCTGTGATGAACCACCTGGCTAGTCGGCACCCCGACCTCAAGCCCCTGCTCATGCTGCATGTGGGACGCACCAAGGCGCCCCAGGTGGGCGCCGTACTGCCCGCCTGGCCTGCCCACAGCATCCCGGGCGAGCCCCAGTATGCCGCTCAGGTGTCGGCGCACTGCGCAAGCGCCCTGCAGCATCCAGCCCCGGCTTTATTCCGTCGCTCCTTCCCCCTCCTCGTGCCCGCTCCCACGCACCCGGCCTCCCGCACGGCTCAGCCCGCGCCGCGCGCCCCGGCCCCGGCCCGCCCTGCAGGCGCGCGCCCCCGCCGCCCAGCAGCTGCTGCGCGAGCTCACCGAGGCGGGCTCCTTCTACGCCACCCCCGCCGGCTCCAACGACGACTGGTACTGGATTTACGCCTCGGTGACCGCGGGGGAGCGCGGCCTGCTGGTCAGCAACGACGAGATGCGCGACCACATCTTCCAGGTGGGGGGCGGCGGCACTTGATGCCACGGGGCCCGCGCTTTTCAAGGCCGCCCTCACCACATAAAGCCAGGCTGCAACAGGGCGTGCCAGCTGGGCAGCACACAGGCGTGCGGGAGGCAGGGAGAGCCGCCGCGGCCCTTCAGGCACGCGGGTGGGCAGGCGACGGGAGCGGGGCGCACGCTTGCATGCTGAAGAGCGGTGGCGTGAAGCCCGCCGGCGCAGCCGCCCCGCCCCGCCCCGGCTGCATTGCACCCTGAGCCTGCCCCCTTCTCCAA
>KQ482063.1:1869351-1886625 GCA_001430745.1 Auxenochlorella pyrenoidosa | reverse complement strand
CTTGGTGAGCCGCGCGGCGCGCCCGTCGAGGCGCAGCAGGTGCACCGGCTGGTCCGCCTGCGCCTCCTCCATCTCCCGCTTGGCCTCATTGCGCGCCTTGTTCACCAGGCTGCGCTCCTTCATGCCCTTGACCACCGCGCGCTGCTCGTCTGCGGTGCAGGGGCACGGCAGGTACGTGCGTCAGGGGCTGCGAGGGGTGCCCGCCGGGCTGCAAAATGTGCGTGACCTTCGCCCCGGCTGTTTGGTGCAGTTTTGAATCACATGGGGATGGAGCGCTCAGGCACTGGCCAGGGAGGGCATGTCAGCTGCATGGGAGGGACGCTGCTGGCATGCAGGACGACGACATGCCGATGCTGCAACATGCTACGTGGGTTGCCAGCCCTTGCCAATCGGTTTGAACTTGCCATAGAACTTGCTCATCGCCCCCTTGAAGGTCTTGAGGCCGCTCATGGCTGCGTGCTGCTAGCGTGCACAGCTGGAGGGCCTCTCCACAGGTGAGAACGGACGACTGCACGCAGTGGGCAGCGACGGCGGCGGCAGCCTGGGCTGAGCAACGCGAGCGCCGGGCCCCATCGAACACACCCATGCATTGGGTGCTGTCAGCTTCTGCTCAGAGGACCAAGGAAGCCGGGAGGGCAAGTTGCAAGGTGCCCACCTTGCCCGCGCGCTGCTGCTGGCAGGGTTTTGATAGATTTCGTAACTTCCAGGTTATGTGCACTATAAACTATCAGCAGCTAAGTTATTAGCAGCTGTGGTGAGCTCCCTGCTCTGCACACTGGCCCATCGAGGCCCCCGGCAGGCTGCCGCCTCTTCCAAATAATAGTGAGCACGCCGGATCGCTTTTCAATCGATGCCAGGTGTCAGAGAGGCAGCAGCACGAAATCAGCTGAGCACGCAGCGCGCTAGCCCATGGGCGCGGGTGGCTGACCCTGCCTCAAACCCACGTCCGCTGTGGGGCCTTGTGGCCCTTACCGCAGACCGCCGGCATTATTACGCACCGCTCCCTTGAACCCTGCGCCTGCCCACCTGCCAGGAACGCCAGAGGTCACGATCACTGGCTTGAAGAGGCTTGGGCAATAAACCACAGCAGCCAGCCATGCTGCAGGCAGCAGCAGCCCGATCTGCGGCGGTGACAGTGCCAGTGGCGGCCGCCTCTGTGCCACGCCTGCCGCGCCTGCCTGCTCGAGCGCTGTTCACCGCAAGCACCATCTACCCTGTAGCTGGTGCCATGCCACGGCTAGGACGTATGGCCCAGTGCAGAGGGACGCCAGCGACAGCCACAGGACATGCCGCCCGGGCTGCCGCGCCGGCTGTGCACGCCCGCCACCAGCGGCAACCGCAGCCGGCGGGCAGCCAGCCCGCTCCGCTGCTGTGTCGCCGGCAGCTGGGCAGCAGGCGGGGCAGCCGTCAGAGGCGGCCGCCGCAGCGTGCAGCCGACATGGTCCGCGGCCTGGCGGCTGGGGCTGACGAGGGGGACGACACAGGGGCGCTCCATGTGGAGGCGGCGGCGGCGGCGTGGTGGCACCGGCTGAGCAGCCCGTATGACCGGGAGATTTTCCTGCTGGCCATCCCTGCGCTGTTCAGGTGGGCTGGGCGTGGGGCCGAGCAGCGGGGACCCGGTGCGGGGGTGCAGCGGGGCTGTAAGCCAGCCTTGCAAGCCAGCAGACCATCAGCAGTGCGGTGCTCCAGCAGCTGGGATGCTGGATGCTTGCACAGCAGTGCAGCCAGCACGGCGTGCCAGCCTCGTCAGCAGAACGCACCATTTCTTTCATTTTCCGCCCTGCACTGCAGCTGCCTGCCTCATGCGGGGCTCTGGCCTGCGCTGCATCTTGCGTACATGCTACCCGCTTGCCTGCTCACCCTCTTTGTGCCCGCCTGCCGTGCTCAATGCTTCCCCTCCCCCTCCTGCCCTCTCCCCGCTTGCGGCAGCGTGCTGCTGGATCCGATCATGGGCATGGTCTCGACCGCCGTCATTGGCAGCAAGCTGGGTACCGCGCCGCTGGCAGCCGTGGGACTGGTCACCATCTGTTTCAACTTCTCAAAGTGAGCAAGCGCCTCTGCCGTAGGGGTGCCATAAGGGCGCGGGTAGGGAGGGCTTGGGCAGCACCAAGGGGCCGCTTGTGCTGATGCCATCAACGCAAGCGCCACGCAGGGCCGTTGCACCGAGAGCAGCACCCTCATTGGACCCGGCTCGCCATCAGCTGCTCAGCCATGCCTGCTGCCAGCCTGTGGCAGGCCGCCAATCGCAGGCCACCCCCTGCCCGCCACTGCTCCGCAGTTTCATCTGGAATTTCCTACTGTACACAACCACCCCACGCATCGCGGCAGCGGCTGCCCGCAAGGACGACGCCGGGGTGTCGCAGATCGCCGCGCATGTGAGCCTGCTGGCTGGCCAGGGCGGTCGGCACCACCACTGGCACGCGAGCTGTAGCGGGCACCACGAATGGGCCTGCCGGCGCGCTCCACCATGCTAACAGGAGCCTCTGCATCCCAGGGCACAGAGAGCCCACGCATCCCAGGGCCTGCTTCGGGCGGCCAACACGCCCTGCCCGCCCACCCTGCCCCCCGCCCGTCCACAGGGCCTGTGGCTGGCGGGCGTGATCGGTGTGAGCATGACGCTGCTGCTGTCCACCCAGTGCCCGCGCATCTTTGCGGCCATGGGCGCCGCGCCCGAGGTCGTCGGCCCCGCGGTGGACTACATGCGGGCCCGCTGCCTGGCCTCCCCCGCCATCCTGGGCTACTATGTGCTCTCCGGCACCTTCCGCGGCTTCAAGGACACGCGGTGAGTGGGTGGCCGGGGACGGTGCCGATGGCTTTGGAGAGGGCGGGCGCGGGGTGGGCGCGGCGGGGCGGGAGAGGAGGGCGACGAGGCGCAGTGATGGAGGCAGCTGGCTTCTTTAAACCCCAAACCCTGAGAAGCATTTCACCCCCCAACCCCAACCCCCACCTCGCCCCCCACCCCCCGCAGGACCCCCCTGGCGGCCGGCATGTTCAGCAACGTTTTGCACCTGGGGCTGCTGGTGACGCTGGTCTTTGGGCTGGGCTGGGGCGTGGCGGGCGCCGGGCTGGCCACCTCCATCTCCCACTGGGCGGGGGCTGGCCTTCCTGCTGGCCACCGTGCTGGGCCGGGGGTACATGAGGTGGGCGGCACGCTGCCCTGCCGCTGGTGTGCAGCGGCCAGGCTGTGTGCAGCGGCCAGGCTGTGTCGAGCATCTCTGCTGTGTGCTCTGGTTGCGGTGGTTGCTTGGGCACCCAGAGGCAGCTCTGGCTGTCGCAATGATGTGCAAGCACCCCACCTGTCAAACCCGCCTAGGACGCATTCTGCCGCCGCCGCTGCGTGCCAAGCACCTGGCCTGCTGCGACCGCGCTTCCCGCAGGGCGACCGACCTGGCGCGGCCGCCCACGTGGCGCGAGGTGGCGCCCATGCTGCGCAACGGTCTCTTCCTCTCTGCCCGCTCGCTGCTGGCCATGGGAAGCCTCATGTGGGCCACCCGCCTCATTGCCAGCTTCGGTGCTGTGGGCCTGGCAGGTGAGGAGCCGCCCGAGGGGCAGGGTCGTGCAGGGGGGCGGCACGCCCGGCCCTCCAGGCAGGCAGGGCGCAGGGGTGCCCAGCGGGCAGGGACTGGCCTGCCTGGCGCTGGCTTGCGGGCTTGGGTGAGGGGCAAGGCGACCCTTCTGCGCTAGCTGACGACCCAGCTGTTGGTGCGCCTGCCGTCCCTCTGCAGCCCACGAAATCCTGCGGCAGATCTGGGTGTTCAGCAACCAGGCCTTCACCTCGCTGGACATCGCCACCCAGGTGCGCGCTAGCGGCCGGTGGGGCGCCACGCCGCCTTCTGCGACAAACTTGCAGCCGCTTGCGCCCGGCTGCCGGGCCGTGCGCCAGCTGGACCAACCGTTGGCCCAGCTGGAGCCGGCCACCGGCCCGCTCTTCCACCCAAGCCTTGTCCTAATTGCTGGGCCCCCCCCCCCCCCGGGCAGTCCCTGGTGGCGTTCCACCTGGGCAAGGCCGACCGCCGCTCCGCCGCCGCCGTTTTCCGACGCACGCTGTGCCTGGCGGTGGCCGCGGGGGTGGCCATCCTGGGCCTGCTGCTGGCGGGGCGGGACAGCCTGCCGGGCGTGTTCACAAAGGACCCGGCCGTGGTGCACCAAGTGGCAACGGTGAGGCCCGCCAGCGCCTTTGCAGCCTGCTGCATGCATGCTATCCAACTGTCCGGCAGCAACGACTGCGGGGGCGCAATTCCACCAGCATGGTGCTGCTGCCGCCCGCCTGCGCGCTCCCACTTGTGGCTGGCAGGGCAGCGCAACCGCTGTCACCTCGCGTCGAGCGCTCGGGTCCTGCTGCCTTGAATGGCTCCCTCACCTCTGGCCCCGCCGCCCGCAGGTGCTGCCGCTGATTGCCGCCTACATGCCGCTTGATGCTGCTGCCAGCGTCATGGATGGCGTGCTGCTGGGCAGCCAGGAGGCGGGTTGGATGGGGCGGGTAAGGGGGCGCTGCCGTCTGGGTGGGCAGGGCGGGACGTGGTTGGCTACATAAGCAGTTGCAGCCGTGTGGGAGGAGGAAGGTGCTGTCGGGCCCCCTTCTGCTGCACCTGCCTGCGCTGACGCGCCCAGCAAACCTGGCGCTGTGGCTGCAGACGATGCTCTTCACCGCGGCTGCCTGCGCGTGCGGCCTGGTGCTGTGCCAGCGCATGCACTGGCCCATCGTGGTGGTCTGGTTTGTCATCAAGGTGAGGGGCCGGGCTGTGCCTGGCGTGTCCAGGGCTGCCAGCATGGGTCTCTGCCGCCACTCTATTGGGCAGCTTGGCATTCTTGCAGCAGCAGGTGGCTGGTTGACGAGGCATGCTGCTCGCCCCAGCATGGCCCGCCACCGCGCTCCTGTGCTCGTTGCAGTTCCTGACCGTCGGTCGCCTGGTCGGCAACACCTGGCGCCTGTGGTCGCGCAACGGCCCGCTGGCCGGCGAGCTGCGAGCAGCACCTGCAGCACCTGCAGCGGCGCCAGCAGCGCTGTAGCCCACGGCGGCTTCTAGGAGCGAGATGCGTGCTGCTGCTGCCCTGCTGTCTGCGCCCTGTGCGGGCCCCGCACCAACGATTTGACCCACATTCACCATCATCTGATCAACGTCCTGCTGTCCCGTATTCCTTTCTCCTCCTTTTGTTGCGCCCGGCAAGCTCAGCTTTGCGCTGAGGCGCACGTTGTACCCTCGCAACACCCGGCGGGCAAATCTCTGTTTTGGATATGCCGCCTCCCCATTCATACCGTCATTGCACCCTGTAATCTCCCTCTGAGCAGCACGAGAGGGATCTGGGTTGGCTTGCATCAAGGGCATTAAGGAACACTGGCCGCGCATCAGACAGACCTGGACAGTCCTTGCTGCCTCTGCCTGTCAGCGCAGACTCAGTGCGGCAACTTTGTAGCCCTCCCGCGCCAATTCTCACGGCACGATCAAAAGGCAACTGCAGGGAAGGCATGAGAAGTCACGGGAGCCACATGCTGCCTGCCGCGCAAGACGTGGTGGCCTGAGTTGCTTTCAGAACTGCCGTTTCAACGATCATTTGCTCTCTCCCGCATTTGATGGGACGCGCACGGAAACAGCAAGCCCAGCAGACAAGCAAAACAGAGACGGTGAGTGCTGCGGTGTACTCGCTGCGGGACCCTTCTCCATTCTGTCACCACGCGCCTGCGATCACGAGCGCCATTTCGTCACCGCAGGTCGCCCCCGTTTCGCCAGCACAGACCCGTGTTCTCACCAGCACCGCCCAGGCACCAGCGCTTCACAAGGAGCCCTCTCGAGCGGCATTCCCGGCAGCACTTCCCAGCAGTCTAGCCGGGGCGACCTGGCAGGTAGGCGCAGGAGGCGGGCGGGCCCTGTCCAAGTCTGCGCCCACTGGGGGAGCTGCGGGGGGCATAGAAACCCGGTGAAAAGCGCATTGGATGTGATCCGAGCGCTCCTCAGGCAAGGTTGGCGGCGGTCTCACGATCCGCTGCTGTGCAGGGAATTCTTTGGAGTGGAGCCAGGCCCCTTGGCAGGCTTGTGTCTCCTCAGCTGGAGTGGAGTCCGGCACTTGACGGCGACCCAGCGGCTGGGGGCCAGCTCTCCCTGCACTTTTCCCGCGTGGTGCCCGTGACTGCCTCCGCCGCCGCCGCCGCGAGCAGCAGCGCAGGCAGCCAGCCGCACGCGGCAGTGCAGCCAGCTTGTGAGCCGCTCCGCCTGCCCGTGGACGAGGACTTTGTGGAGCGGTCGCTGCGGGTGCAGGTCTTTGGGGGGCAGCAGACCGGCAGCAGCTTTGCGGCGCCCCACGCCTTCAAAGCAGAGGGACGTGACCTCGCTGCTGCGCTGAACGTGCAGCGCCAGTGGCAAGAGTACCAGCAGCGTCACCAGGAGTCCCGCTCCTCGGCTGGGCAGCCAGTGAGCGAGTCCAACTTTGCTCATAGCAGCACCCTGGCTGTGCAGAGCGGTGAGCCCTGGAACGCAGGGGTATGGAAAAGCACCACCGTGGTTCTGGAGTGGGTGCTGGCTGGCCTGTGTGAGCAGCTCGAGATTGTGGTCCACTGAATGGCAGGCGCCCGCTGTGCTGATGTCGGATGGCATGTACCCGCTCTCCCACTACGCGTTCATCCCACGTCAGCGGGCATCCTTTCACCTGCAGGCGACGGTTTGGAGCGTCTGCAGGCCATTTTTGACGTCACGGGTGGCGCGTGGCTCAAGGTGTGCAGCATGCTGCTGGGTCTTCCGCAGCAAGTGGCAGCACCCTGTCACCCCAAGCGTCCAGCCAACCCACACCCCTCCTGACCCTACATTCAGCTGTGGCCACGCCTGCCTGCAGGGGATAGTGTGTCGTTTTCTGGTGGCCGAGGCGGCAGAGCCGCAGCCAGGCACCACGGAGCTCGTGAATGGGAGGGGCGAATCGGGCGCAGGCTCGACGGAGCGGGGCAGTGCTGCTGCAGCGCGGGCAGGGGCGCCGGCAGTAGCGGCAGAAGACATGGCGGCACCACTTGCAGCGGCTGCAGGGGCCGAGCACGGCCCTGTCTGCTGTGCGGCTGCCAAGCAGCAGCAGCAGCAGCAGCAGCAGCAGCAGCATGAGCGGCGACCGAGGCAACGGTCGCCTGCCGAAGTGCAGGCGCGGCCGCACAATGTGCATGAGCAGCCAGCAGCGCAGGTGCCCGATGCGCCGGCATCACTCGCTGCGGCAAAGGGGGATGGCGCAGCGCCGCAGCAACCCACTCCAGCACCGAGAGACGGGAAGACCAAGCGTTCGGGCAGCCGGCAGGCAGTGCGTAAGCCAAGTCACTGCCACACTCTGCCAGCTGCCAGCGGCAGCAGTAATGGGGAGCCGGCTGTCGGCATCGGGGGCTGCGCAGCAGGGCAGCACATGCACGCCGCCCTGGCAGAAGATGGCAGCAGGGGCAGCAGTGCAGCAAGCGGCGCCAGCCTGAGCAGGGGCAGCGGCAGTGCGGCCCACGACGCGCAGCCCGCCAGCCCGCCAGGGCCCCGCCAGTGCAAGGCTGGAGCAGATGCCAAGCAGGCAGTGCATCCCTCAGGGGAGGACGACGTGAGCAGCGCAGCGGGTGCAGCAGCGGGCAGCTGCAGTCGCAGCCGAGGCAGCGGGCGCACCCAGCGCAGCGGCGGACATGAGGCCAGCGTGGCGCGGCGCCTCCCAAAGCTGTTCCCTGGCGTGGACCAGCAGGCGCAGGCTCAGCCGCTCGGCAGCTCCCAGCAGCCGGTGCCGGAGCGCACCAGAGCACATGGCAACGCCACCGCAGCACCTGCCTCGCCGCGATCTGTACAGCCGCGGCCAGGCAGCCAGCAGTGGCCCGCCAGTGCTGCAGGGTCAGCCAGCAGCAGCCAGGCAGGGCCTGGCAGGGTGCACAGGGGCGGCGCGGCTACCAGGGGCGAGGCTGCACCTGGAGCAGCCGACCCGGCTGCTGTCGTGCCATCAGCAGCGGCTGCAGGCCGGGCCATGCCACGGTTGGCTGAGCGCTCTCGACAGCAGCCCCATGCGGCCCGGCGGCTAAGCGAAGCCCGGCCGGCAGCAGGCCCTCTGGACCTGCCACACTCAACAGCGGCAGCATGTGCTTGCGGCTGCGATCACGTGCCTGCCATGGCCGGGCAGCCACAATGCGGCAGCATTGGCAGTGTTCCCTGGCCGGCAAAGCAGGCGCTGTCACCAGCTACCCCAGTCTGGCAGGGTGCCGCCGACAGCGCTGACGTTGCTGCCGAGGCCGCTGCGGCAGCAACCAGTCAGGCTGGCTGCCAGCAGCCAGTGTGGCAGGGCGCTGCCGACAGCGCAGATGTTGCTGCAGAGGCAGCCGCTTCTGCGGCATCAGCGGGCAGCAGCGGGAGCAGCAGCCGACCAAGCTCGCCTGCAGAGGGCGAGGTGTCAGAGAGCAGCGAGGGCAGCGAACGCAGCCGCCTGTCGCAGCTTTCCTGGCAGTCGTCCGACAGCGTCTTCCTGCCCACCCGGCCGTCTGACTGGGGGCTTTCGTACAACTATGGGCATCCGTGCCCCCTGCCCTTCACGATGTGGGAGCCTCAGAGTGAGTGCAGGCCGCGAGGAGAAAGACCGCGAGGCTTGTTGGCGCTGTTGTGCTGTGGGCTTGATCCCGCTGCAAGGCACTCGCTGTGCTGCAGAGGTTCAAGTTCTTGATGGCCCTTCCCCTTCCCCCTCCGTGCAGCACCTGGCGCGGCGCAGCCAGGGCATGGGCAGCATGTGCAGCCAGCTCCGGCGCAGCGCTCCATGCCCCTGAGCGAGACAGCGCTGCGCTCTGCCCGGCGGAGCACTGGCTCCTTTGCTTCTGCTGCCAACGGCCGCAGCACACCGCTGGGCGGCAACGCCAGCGGCGGCGCCATGTACTCTCTGCCAGCAGCGCTGCACCGCGGAGCAGCAAGCACGCCGCTGCTGCCGCTGCATCCGTACCACCAGCGCAGCGGCAGCAGCGGCAGCGGCAGCAGCCAGGCCAGCGCTGAGGGCGGCAGCACGGCGTCAGCCCCCGGGCATGCGCTTCTGCTCCGGCCAGCAGAGCAGCATTGGCAAGCGCACTCCATGAACGGCTGGCCTGAAGCCTTTGTGGCTGCTGCGCACCAGCAGCCCTACATTCAGCTGCATGTGCGGCCGGTGCAGCCGTCCCCCTTTGTGCCGCGCATGCACGCTGTGCCAGCACGGCCGCAGTGGGGTCAGCAGCAACTGCAGCAGCGACTGAGCGGCGCTGAGCCTTCAGCTGATGCTTTCTGGCAGCTGCACCGCCGCAGCAGCAGCATCGCCAGCAGTGGCTGGCAGCAGCACGCAGAGGCCGCGCAGCAGCATAAGCTGCAGGTGTCAGCGCGAGGCATCGCCGCAAATGATGGCGGCAGCGGCCACCTCGGCTCGCTGCCCTCCAGCGCTGGCTCCGCACCACGGAGCGCACCCGCCAGCGCTGCCACCAGCCCGATGCCGAGCCGTGCCCCGCTGCGGGGGATGCCGTCGAGTGCGCCGCCGCCACCACCGCTGACGGCGCCAGCGGTCGACCTGCAGGCGAGGCATCGGCCCGGTGCTCCTACCGAGCGGCTGTCGCACGCTTGGTGCATGAGTATAGACGACCAGATCTGGCCAGGATGCAGCCCTGCAGGGGATCCACCAGACAGCGCTTCCCTGCGGACTTCTCTGCTCCTCTGCAAACCTGCCCCGCAATTTCAGTCTGGCCTTTGCCCTGCCACTCCCGTGCTGCAGGTGCCCGAGGCTGCTGAGGATGGCCCCGACCTGGAGCGCTTCCTGCAGGCTGCCACCCCGCACGTGCAGCCGCCGCCCAGCGGCCTGCAGGACCTCACGCTGGTGAGCACCTCGGCAGGGGGGGTTGCCCATGTGATTGCGTGTGCACTTGCTTTGCGGGGCTGCGCTGCTGGAATGGAAGGGGTTGTCCGGCCTGGCAGGCATGCGCTGTGGGTGCCTTCGCGCGCCTCTGCTCGCACAGCCAGGGTGAAGGAGGAGAGTGCTCTTGAACAGAGCACGGCAAGCACCCTTCCGGCGATGGGCACTTCGGACAGCTCAACCTGCTGTTTTCCAAGGGTGCCACTCACGGGCTGCTCCTTGCGCGTGCTCGCAGGCCGACCTGTGGCGTTGGTACGAGGGGCCCAGCACCATGGGGTGTGAGGTGTCCACCATCGGCGGCCCCCGCGGCCCAGCCACAGCCTACTACCTGCCCTACCTCTCGGCAGTCCAGCTGTTTGTGCCTGCCACCGCGGACGACGAGGCGGCAGTGGCGGCGGCAGCGGCGGCAGCCCTGCAGCCCGGCGTCGCCGCCCAGCCCCCTCCGCAGCTGCTGAGCTACCCCAACGGGCTGGACAGCTGGCCGGAGCGCATGCGGGCGGCGGTGCAGTGGGGCGAGGCGGCCAACATGCGCGACCGCGTGCCGCTGCACAGCCGCCTGCTCGACCTGTGCGGCCAGGCTGGCGAGGAGCACCCGCTCATGGCGACCCGCATCGCCGACCTGCATCCCTTCTCCTGGTGAGCCCTTGAGAGAAGCCCAGCTGCCAGGCGGTCGTTGCGCAAGCGCTGACTGCCCCCCAGGGTTGGCAGTGCCTTGCTCGCGCGCGTCCTTTGCTTCGCATTGCTTCCCGCAGGCTGCATGTTGACTGCGCGCCGCCCACATCTGCCCGCTCCTGCTGCCGCACTGGCCCCAAACCCCCACCTCTGGCTGCCCGCAGGTTTGCTGTGGCCTGGTACCCGCTGTACTGCGTGCCCGAGGCGCCCCTCACGGCACGCTTCCTCACCTTCCACACGCTGGCCTCGCTGTGGGAAGCCGCCAGCGAGGCAGCCGCCAAGTGCCGGCAGCGGCAGGAGGCGGCGCTGGCAGCGGCGGCAGCCGAGGCGCAGCGCCAGTGGCTGCAGTCCGCAGCGCATGCTGCCGCGGCTGCGGCGGGGGCGGCAGGCGAGGCGCGCTCTGCCGCGGGCGCCACCACGCCACGCGCGGCAGCAGGCATGTTTGGCAGCCCACCAGGCATACAGGGCTCGCCGGGCGGGGCCTCGCCGGGCGGGGACCGTACCTGCCGGCCCAGCTACAAGAGCATGCTGGAGGCAGGCCTGCCGGCTTCGGAGCAGCCACCGATGCGCGTCACCGTCACCTACACAGCCACCCCCACCGCGGTGTGCAGCTTCCCAGGCTCGCCTACCTGCTCAGATGCCGGCACTCGCACCACCCTCGACACCGGCAGCAGCAGGGCGCACTCTGTGGATGGCGTCGGCAGCGGCTCCGCCTCTGCCCCGACCCGCAGCCGGCTGGCGCTCAGCAGCGGCGCCGGCAGCGCGCCGCCTGCCAGCAGCGTGGGGGGCGGCAGCAGCAGCGGCGGCCACCCCGCCTCGCTGTCGGCATCTACAGCAAGCAGCGCTCCACCCTCCCCGCCTGCCTCGGTCGCCGGCGATGCCGCTGAGCCGATGCCAGTGCCAGTGGCGGGGCTGGCGTGGTATGCCACGGGGCGCGACGAGAACTGGACGGAGACGCTGGTGGCGGTACAGCTTCCCCCAGGTGGGCGGCAATGGTTGTGCTGGCGCACCTGTAAAGCAGGGCATAGGCTCGCGCACATGCCACCCCGCTGGTCGCTCTCGGCGCAGAGGCCGCCATGTGTCGCACAGCTGCAAACGTCTGCACTCGCTTGCACACGGGCCGCAAGCTCAGCACACGTCTGCGCTGTGCCCTTGGTGTGCTGCCGCCAAACCGCTGCAGCCTCCGCCCCTCAGACGGCTTACACCCCCTCGCCCTCATGTCCTTGCAGGCACGCCGGCTGCGCCGGGAACCGCCCTGGCCGGGGGCGCGCGCCTGCTTGGCTCCTGGCGTGGCGTGGTGGTGCTGGCGCGGTCCTACCCTGTTGCCAAGGGCGGGCCCCTGGGCTGGGAGATCCAGCAGGAGGAGATGGCGCAGTGCGCGGAGCGCCTGGCAGCTGGCGCCGGGCTGGTCGCGCTGCGGCCGCGCCTGCCTCGGGCGGGGGCGGGTGCTGACGCTGACGCCCCAGGGGCCACCTCTGTTGAGTGGGAGCGGCATGGCCGGCTGCCGGCTGCCGCGCTGGGCGTCGTCTGCCCCGACTACGAGTTCTTCTCGGCCAGGTCGGCACAGTACTGCTGAGGGCTCGCAGCACCCTTTTTGCCAGGTGTCGGCGCTGCAGAGCCCAGTTGCCTGCGTCCACTGCGAATTGGCACCCTGTGGTGCACCAACACATCGAGCAAATGAGGTACTCCTGAACCTTTTTCCTTTTGGCCCTCCTCGTGGGCACCCAACCCTCGCGCATCCTTCGAAACCATCCCTCTCCATCGGTACTGATGCCAGCATGTGGCATGTTTGCACCCAGGATCCGGGTCCGCGCAGCAAGCAGCTTGCCAAGCAGGCCTGCATTCCCCACTCCTTGGCATCGCACTGGCCTGCTGCGCCGCCTTCCCGACGCTCCGATCCGCCGCCCTGCCCCTCCATTCCTCCTTTTCCATGTGCATGCCATCCTGTTACGTCACCCGCGCATGCCCGCGCCCCACACAACCAGCATGTCTGTCATCATCCCTTATGCATCCGCTTCTTTGCTTCCCCTTTGCTTTCCCTCTGCTTCAAAAACTGCATCAGCAGGCCCTCTGCCCGAGCAGGGCGGGCGGCCCCACATCATTTTTTAGGCCTAGACATCCGCTCGTTCCTTCAGGCCGACCCATGCTCCCTGCCTGCATGCTCTCTTGCCCCTTCCTCCCTCCAGCTTTTCCTGCGTTCAGAGCCACGTAGCATGCAGGCAGCTCATCCGAAATGATGCATCCCGGCACTCTTCTTTTCATTCTGTCCTCATTTACCAGGACGGCTGTCACTCGCCTGTTTCTCGGCCCCCTGATCATGCTGGGCCCTCTTGAGCGTGCTTGTCGAGCCATGTCCTCTACTGAAATGTCGCCCAAGGCAGCGGCCCCGCACGGCTCACGCATGTAATGTGTATACACTGACCGACAGGCAACAAAGCAGCTCGGTCTCATCTCAACCTTGGACGCCTTCTTGTGGCCATCGAGCACTTGCCCCACTCACACAAACAACAGTCGTCTTCACCTGCCGCCATGCTACCTGGGGGACAGCCAGTCAGCGAGAGGCTTGGAGGGGAGGCCCCCGAGGCCCTGGCAGGCGCCCAGGCAGGGGAGGTGTCGGCCCTGGAGCAGCGGGCGGCCATGGCAGACCTGTACGAGGCCCAAGACCTTCCCACGGGTGTGTTGGGGCATCTGGCGGCTGTACTTTTTGCCACAGCACTATGGCAAGGGTATAATGGTCTGTGAAGCTGCAGCCGGTGAAGTGGCTGTGCCGGCATGCAGCTGCAAGGTCACAACGCCAGCCATGTGGCAGCCTTTGCAGCCCCGACTGATCCACTTTACTCCGACATGCATGTGCAGGCGGAGCAGGCAGCATGGGCCCAACATCATGTGCGATGATCGGTGCGCAGGCGGGGTGGGGCTTGCAAGCCGGCGCAACGTTGGGCCAGCCTGGTGTGGGAGGGTGCCGAGCGATGCCCCTCGGAGGCTGCCCCTTGCCCAGAAGACATGCCTGTCCTCATGGGACGAGTGGCCCATGCCTCTGCTCCCTGCAGGCCCTGCTGGCACCAGCGTGATAAGCCAGGGCGTACGCCGGCACCACACATGGCACCATTGCTGGTGGGCGGGGGACCTGGGCCAATGCAGCTGAGCCGCAGGGTCCGACGGGCATGCGAAGGGAGGGAAGGGGGCTCTACATGCTGTGGAGGGCCAGCAGGCTGAGCAGCCTGATCAAGCCTGCCCAGGTAGTGGGGCCCTGTTCAGACAGCGGTGCTATGTCTGGCCGCGATGGGGACATGCACTCAATGTGATCATCCGCGGACAGGAATGCTCATCCCTTCTGCGGCCTTTCTGCAGGCTCTGGCACGGGCACTGGCGCCAAGCCTTTGGGGGGCAGCAAGACTGGCACGGGCAGCCCCTAGCCGGATTTACGACCCTTGGGTTAAAGCTGCCGGGCGACCACGTGCTACCCTTGAGCATGCAGGGACACAGCTTTGTGTAGGCATCAAAAGTTCCTCATCGTCAGTCCTACTCTGCTGCTGCGCTGAGCCACCGCACAGCGGTGCAGCCTGCTGTCTCATGCAGTGGACCACCTGTGCCCGGGCTGTTGTTGCAACCTAAGCAATCATTCATCCATTCGTTGCGCCTCTGTGAAAATCAGATCTTCAAGGGGTTTCACTGTCAGCAGGAGGAGTGGGCAAGCATGTCCGAGGCCCCGCTTACAGAGGCCGCCGCGCACGCCTCAGGCGGCGCTACAGGTGGTGTGAAGGGAGATGGATTCGTCAGCAAGCAGGTGCGAGCCGCACAGCAAAGGTTTGTGGTGTCGGAGGGCTGCCGACACACACCCTGCAACCCCCCCTGCACTGTTTGCTGCAT
This sequence comes from Auxenochlorella pyrenoidosa, assembly GCA_001430745.1. Taxonomy (NCBI): domain Eukaryota; kingdom Viridiplantae; phylum Chlorophyta; class Trebouxiophyceae; order Chlorellales; family Chlorellaceae; genus Auxenochlorella; species Auxenochlorella pyrenoidosa. The sequence goes on along the minus strand of KQ482063.1, from coordinate 1,872,240 downwards.
TCGATCGCTCTGGGTGCCCCTGCAGACTCCCTTGGAGATGCGCCAGGTCAGTGACAAGCTGCCGTCCGGGGCACTGGGCGGCGAGGAGCAGCAGCGGTGAGTGTGGTTCCAGAATGGCTGCAACTGCAGCTACAGTTTGCAAGTGTTCACTCTCCTTGGGCAAGCGGCTCTGAAGACAGGCGTGATCAGGAGGATGGACATGCTCCGTGCATGCTTGTGACCCACCGTGTTGCCTCAGCTGTACAGGTTCGTGGTGCACGCATGACCTGCCTCCACTCTCTTGCCAGCTTGCAAACCCAGCCCCACCGCCCCTCCTCCTCCTGACTTCTTGCAGGCCTGCACCCCACAGAATCGAGCCAGAAGGCGATGGGGTGGAGGTGCTGATGGAGCCGCTCAGGCAACACGACCCAGGTGAGGGGGCAGCAGGAGGCGGGGCAGCCCATGCCAGCTGCCGTCCCTGCAGACACAGCGCAGCACTGCTTTTTCGTGCTGCTGGTTGACAGCGATTAGGCTGTCCCTGTGCAGAGGAGCGCCTGCGGGCCATCGCGGACGCCCAAGCCGACACGGAGATTGCGGCAGCCAAGGCGCACGCTGCCGCCGTCAAGGCGCATGCGCAGCACTGAGCGACGCCGGCAGGTCAGGCAGGCAAGGTTGCATGCTGCTGCGTGCGCAATATTGCAGAGAGCAAATGGCAAAGGTTCTTAAATAAAGTTGTGCATGCTCTTCCGGCGCGTCGCCGTGGCAACCATTAGCGAATAGCACACGTGCGCAAAGAAGATCCCGGTCGTGCGGTACGCGTGTTCTCCTCTGTCTTCCTCGCTCCAATCAAGAATGTAATTAATAATAGCAGCCACAACTCAGAGTTGTGATTTGTTTCCATGCATGGGCAGAGCGCTGCAAACAAGTCTTTGCCCGGCAAGGTCGGCACAGCATGGCGCAGGGGTGGCAGGAAGGGTCGCATTCAAAGCTGTTGGTCGTTTGTATCGATCGCTTTGCTGCTGTGTCGCGATCACCAAGTAGGGGCAGGAACGGCGCCCAAAAGCACGGCTGCGCAGGTAAGCAGCCTTGGTCGTGTTGTTCGGTCCTCCTCGGCCTCCGCGTGCTGCAGCGCGCTTTGGGAAGCAATACTCGAATATTAGGGAGGCTGGAGGGGCGCACCGAAGGGCGGGGAGGCTTGAGGGCGGCAGACGGAGCAGGCGGCGCGGGTGGCGGCGATGCGCACCCAAGCTCTTGTATTCTGGGCCTTTGTATAGGCCTTCACTGTCTACCCAGTCCATGTCGCAGGCCAGGGAGTGTAAACGTGCAGCTAGAAGAGCAGCAGCGGCAGGAGTGCTTGAGCGGCTGATATCTCGGATGAGGCGAGTACGGCTTGCCACCCCAGCGGCGGCGGCGCTGCTGCTGCTCCTGCTCGTTTCGCCCCAGCCAGCAGCAGCAGACCGCGGTGACGCATTCCCGGGCTACAAGGAGGAGGGGGCGCCAGCAGAGTGCAAGAATCAGCTGGCGGATGAGTACTGCGAGGCGAGATGACGGGAGGGGAGGTAGAGATGGATGCGCTGTTGTTCGCCAGCTGTACAGGCTGCCTCGCTACATTCATCCTCGGCAGGATGTGCCAGGCGCTGTCCCCCTGGTCTGGCGGTGCGTGGCCTGCGCACCACATCACCAGTCATCCTGGACTTTTGCAACTTGGGTGAGGGCCTGCAGCCGAGAGGGCGCATGCATGCCTGCCCCAACTGGCCCTCTCAATCCCGCCCCTTGCAGGACTATAAGAAAGCGGCGATGTGCGGCACAGGTACGCAGTCACACAAGCTGATTGGTGTGCGCCTGCCAGTGGCCGGGCAGGCACGTAGCCGGGTTGCAGCCTCGTGGCAAACCCATGCTGCAGCAGCTGCCTTCAAGGGCTTTGCCGCAAGCAGTGGCCAAGCCGAATCCCCTTGTGCTGCAGGGTATGTCAAGACAGCGTGTCAGAAGACGTGTGGGGCGTGCGAGGGCTGAGCCATGCAAGCCCTGGGCGGCTGCTTGACGTGGTTTGATAGGCCACCGGCCACACCAGTTCTTTGTAAGCGTGCAATAGGCTGCCCCAAAGGGATGGAAGGCATGTGTGCAGGCCAGCGTTCGTGACCGGTGACAGCGCAGCCCAATGCAGATCTGTTTGCAGGGAGGTGCGCTGTGAGAGGAGCCACCATGATTCCGCCCTGGCGCCCCTGCCAGATCCACACAATTGCCAGGCACCGCAGCGCCCCAGCCACAGTGATTGAGGCCGCAGCACCGACTGCGCAGCAGAGCAGGTGCCATACTGGGCTGACAGCGCAGTCAAGGCTCATAAACAGAGGGACTGCTCGCTGCTTGAGCAAGGCCAAACCGCAGTACTGCTGGAACAAGCATTCAAAGTGGCTAGTGAATGGGTGGCCAGCGTTGGTCGCTGGCTAGAATGCTGGCAGGAGAGGAGGGCACAAAAGAAGCAGGATATAAAAGGGAGTGGCAAGTGTCGGGGCAGGCAAAAGTTTGAGATGGCCACAGAAAGAACAGAGATTTAAAAGGGGAGTGCTGCAAAAATATCATGGAGTATGTGGGAAGGCACGCCACCGGACACTCAATCGCAGGGCAGAAAACGCCAGCATGCACACGCAGGTGGCTTGGCGCCGCGTGCACCTCCACTTTGCCTTAGCTGGCTGCTGCCGAGCGCAGCATGCGCCCCACCGCCTCGCCCGCCGCCCGCCCGCTGCGCCACGCATTCTCCACCCCGCTGCCCACGGCCACATCGCCGCACAGCGCCAGCCCCTGAGCCGGCAGGAGCAGGAACTCTGCTCCCAGCGGCTCTGTGATGAAAGCTCGGCCCCATCGCTGGGCCTGGCAGTAGGCTGGCTGCGGCAGCGCGTAGCCCTGAGGGGG
>KQ482063.1:1854129-1868305 GCA_001430745.1 Auxenochlorella pyrenoidosa | reverse complement strand
GCTCGGCTGCCGCGCAGCTGCCAGCGCGCGCCGCCGCTGCCGCTGCCACCGCCGCCCACGCGATCCGCCGACTGCACCGCGCAGCCGGAGAGCAGCTCAAAGGGCGGCCTGCCCTGTGCCCCGTGCCGCTGCCTGCCTGCCGCCTGGAGCTCTGCTGCCAGGTGCTGCATGATGGCGTTGTTGCTGGGCACGCCAACCCAGCGCGGGCCGCTGCCGCCGCCGCCACCAGGCAGGACCGGCCGGCCAGCGCCGCCTTTGCTGCTGCTGCCGGGCTCGTGAGGATGGAAGGCGCCGTCTGCAGGGGCAGGAGGGCACCACGTGCTGGTTTGACTTGCCCTGCACACTGCAGCACAACGGCAGCCGGCCAGCCAGGCAGTGGACAGGCCAGCGAGCCGCACGACCAAGAGCGCGCGCGGCCAGAGTACCAGCAGGCGAGCATGCCGGGCAAACGAGGTACCGGCCCTGCGGCCATGCAGAAGGCCCAGACAAGCCGCGCTTGCACTGCAAGCACTGCAATATTCAAGCTGATCCCCTGGGTGCTGCTCCTGGGCCGGCCCACCGCCACCCCAGCGCACCCGCGGCGATGCGGCCGTGCCGGCAGCGCCACTCCTGGGCCACCCCCGCCGCCGCCCAGCCGGCCATCTCGGCCTGAAAGTCACCGGAGCCGGCCGTGAAGAACTGGGCTCCGTGGTCGAAGCTGAGGGGATGGCCTGCAAGTTGAGCATCAAGGCTGCCTTGGTGGCAGCACGGCAGGCAAGGTCCGGATGGCAGTGCATGCGCCCACCACCTTGTGCCTGCCGCCGCGCTGCAAGGAAAAGAAGAGCACCCACCTTGCTTTCCCCACGCCAGATGGTGGGAGGTTACCCTGCACAGGGAAGAAGCAGCGGAGTGGTGGGCAGCGCAGACTGACGACCAGGACACATGCCTGGGAAGCGCAACCCAGCTGTCCGCACCTGCCGCCGACGCCGTGTGCGCCGGCATCAATCACGGTGCAGGCCACCCCCTGCTCCAGCAGGGCCTTTGCCGCTGCCAGCCCCGCCATGCCGCCGCCCACCACTGCCACGCGTGGCGCAGCTCTCCCTGCGGAACGGAGCCTGGCGCCCAGTTTTGGCAGCTGCGCTCAACAGGTGGCGGCGCCGCTGGCGCAGCGGCTGGGTGCCTGCTGCACAGCTTGATGTGTTAGGTGCTGGCTGCGCCTCAAGCCGCACGCGGCTGAGAGACGCAAGAGCTCGGCTTGCAGAACGAACTCCACCTGAAAGCGCCTCTGTTGAAAGACTGGCTACGCCCCGCCCTGTGCTGCCCACGATACATGCTGTGGCTAAGGCGCGCCTCATTGTGTCGTTTTGGGGGGTCGAGAGAGCAGCAGGCGCGCTGCGGGTATTGGGTTTTCCCCAAAGTGTGCTTGTACAGGCCAGCAGCCCTTCTCTGGCAGTGCTTGCGAGTGATCACGGTTCGGACCTTCTGAGAATTATGCGCACCGAGCTGAGCTGGAGCTGAGCTGGGCCAGCGGCGGCCGCCAATCGTGGCCGCTCGTGGCGGTGCCATGATGCGCATACGGTATCACGGGCAGTGTCGTGGCCCAAGAATGCCACCCTCTAAACCGGCATCCGGTGGAAGTCGTGCAAGCATGGTCCAGCATTGGAACACAGCGCTGGAGAACCAGGTAGCTGCGTAGAGCCTTGTGGCCCAAGCATGTCTCTGAGCCCTCAACACGTACAGGCATTGCAACGCGCACCTCCGACTAACATCTGTTACAAGCCATGGAAGCTAGGCAGCACAACCAGATGCAACCAGCACCTTAGCTGCGGCTGTAGTACGCATCATGCCCCTTCCACATTACAAATCAGTCCTGCAAATAGCCAGCTGCAGCTGATTCCTTCGTGCAGTATGAGCTGGCGGAGCCCCTGCAGGACCTGCTTTTTTGTAGCCATGACAGCGGCCATTAATCTTTCATGCAGCCATGTTCTTGAAGCCCGCCCAGGCGGCATTGTCGATTCTCTTGACCATCGCCTTGATCTGCTGGCCAGGCCCCAGCTCGTGCAGCTGGTTCTTGCCTGCGCAGCACACGTGGACCGACAGGATAGGGAAGCTTTTGGCGGCGACAGGGATAGGCAACAAGCGAGGTTACGGTACAGAAACTGGCAGCAGCCAGCCTCGCGCGATTCCTGCACAATACTGCCGTGGTGCTACCCGGCAGCACAGCAGCCGCCCTCTCACCTGCTGCCACCAGCTTGCGCACAGTGCCCTCCCACTGCACCGGCTCCACCAGCTGGCGCGGAAGCAGCGCCGCCACCTCGGCCGCACTGCCAAAAGGCTCCGCGGTGACGTTGGAGTAGCAGGGGATGCGGGGCTCGCTGATGGTCACGCTGGCCAGAACCTGCAGGGCCGGGCAGCTTGGGGCAGCTTTGCCACCGGCACTCACTGCTGCTGGGGTGAATGAAGCACTGTCTCCCGGGTGCCTGCTCGTAAGCCTCCCTCCCTGCCGAACCTGCCAGCCGCCATGCCGTCCCTCCGCTGCAAGCCCATCCCCCTGGCGCGCACCTCGGTGAGCGCGTCGCGCGCGGGCTGCATGAGCGGTGTGTGGAAGGCGCCGCTGACCGCCACGTGCGCCGCCTTGAGGGCGCCCTTGGCGGTGGCCTGGCGGGCAACCTCCTCCAGGGCCTCCTTGTGGCCTGCGGGGCGGCGATGGCAAGAGGCAGGATGGAGGCAGAGGGGGAGTTTGGCTGGTGTTGGCGCGGGTTTTGTCGGAACGATGGCTGGTGTGCTTGGCGGCAGCCAGGTGCCGCAGGGCGCCACGGTTGACGCACCACCGAGCCGCCTCCAGCCCTTCTGGTAAGACACAGCAGGTCGGCTTGGCGGGAAGCTCACCAGACACCACACGGCCCTGGGGGAATAGGAAGTTGGCCAGCTGGCAGACGTTGCCGGGCTGCGCAGCGCGCACAGCGGCGCAGATGGCCTCCACATCAGCATCGCCCAGGCCCACCACTGCAGGGGCCGGCCCCCAGATCGGGTGAGGAGGTACAGAGAGGAGAGGACCATCAGCGGATGGCGGAAAAGGTTGCTGCCATCAGCGACCTGCGCGCTGCGCTTGAGCAGTGCATTCGCACAGAACAGCAATCACGGTGCCAGCGGCTCGGCTTGCACATGCGCCCATTCTTCCAGGCGCCTCTGCGTTGTGCTGAGCCGGCAGGCGCCTCACCCGACAGCATGCCGTGGGGCTTGCCCAGCTTGGCCGCTGCCGCCATGCTCTCGGCGCGCACCTTCACCACCTGCAAGTTGCGGCGGTGACAAGGGCAGGGTGGGGAGAGCATGAAGGGCAATGTCCCACCCAGGCCAGTGACTGCCAGCTGCAGTCGGCTGCACAGGCTGTCTGTCATCCCAGCTGCTGTGCCCATCCTGGTGAATGGATGGAGGCGTCGCGTTGCGCAGGCGGCGCACCCACCTTGAGGCCATCCTCGAAGGACATGGCCCCCGCAAACACCAGGGCGGTGTACTCCCCCAGGCTGAGCCCCGCGCAGGCGGAGCAGCCGTCCACAGCAGAGGGGTTCTGCGCGCGCAGGCGCTCCACAGCGGCCAGGCCGGCCACAAACAGGGCAGGCTACAGGGAGGCGCCGAGGGGGGCCAACAATGGGAACGCGAACAAGGCTTGGAGGTGGTTGGCTCAGCAGCCGTGGTGCGCACAATACCGCTTCCAGCAGACGAGATGTGGGCCGGGCTCATAGATGCGGGTCAGGCTGCATGCACTCCGCATGCCAATCACCATCCCCTGTCCACATGCGCGCAGGATCTGTTGGGGCAAAAGCCAGCGGTGCAGGCACCTGCGAGTAGACGGTGTCGTCCAGCTTCTCCTTGGGCCCCTCGTTGCACACCTGCCGGGCAATGACGCGGTACGCACATAGGGGTTCAGTGTGCGCGATCAGTAACGGCACCAGCCTACCCTACACAACAGCCAGCGCCAGCGCTCCAGCGCTGGCCTCTCTCTCGCCCTGCCCCCTGTGCCCCCATCTGGGATCTTAAAGCTGCTGTCGCACCTGCAGCAGGTCATAGCCCAGCACCTTCTTTGCCGTCTCCAGCATCTTCTTGACGGCAGGCAGCTCGGCAGACTCCTGCAGGGCAGCCAGGTTGCCGGAAAGCACAGGTCATTGGCACCGGGCTTAGGCCGAAGCACACAACGCAGGAAACAACCAGGAAACAACCGAACAGAGCAGGAAAACCCATAGTTGTGACTCCGGCTCTGCTGAGGGTCAAAGCGTAGGCTTGGCTGCACCAGCAGGCAGAGTTGGCTGTTGCCGTGCAGCATGCCATGCCGTGGACCATCCTCTCCCCAAACTTTCCAGCAATCCTTCCCTACCTTGAGCATGCCCACAGCCTGTGAGCCCTGACCAGGGAACAGGAAGGCAATGGGTGTGGCCGGCACTGGCGGCTTGGCAGCCGCCGCCGCACCACTCGCGGCAGCGGGAGCGGCAGCGGCGCTTGCGCCCGCCTCGGCCGCCGCGGCGCGCGCCTTGCGCCTCTCCTCCTTGGCCTTCTTGCGCTCCGCCAGGTCCCTGGCACGCCGCACCTCCTCTGCAGCGGTGGGACCGCACCAATGCACTAAATTACTTGCAATTTTTTGAAAGACATACTGGGCCTTGTCTTACCTTGTCACTTCAGGCATGGGATTGGCTGGGTCAAGCAGCGATTTGACGCATGGCCTGCAGTTTGACAAGCCAGCGCCGCAGGCCAGCAGAACCCTGCAGCACCCCCCCCCACCCCTTCCACGGCCCACCACCCACCCGGGTACGGGTGCTTGTAGGCGGGGTCCCAGCCCTTGACGCGGTCCAGACCGTAGTCGTACAGCGCCCACCAGCAGCCGACATCCGGGTGAGGCACCCGCCGCTTGGGCACCTTGGCGTACTTCTTCTCCAGCGCCAGCAGCTTGCGGCGCACCTCGCCGCCGTCGTCCTCAAAAGCCACCTGGGGGAGGCGGGGGGAGGGGGTCATAAGCTGGGAGCAGTGAATGTGACACTGCTGCGCAACCATGCTGCATGTTTCACGTTTGCATGTTCGAGCGGCAGAGTGCAGCCCTGGAGACACGATCTGGGAGGGGGGAAAGGCCGGACCGATTTCAGGTGCTGCCTCAGGGGGGAAGCGTATGCCCTTCAACAATACTGCTCGTTTTCCCCACCTCCACAGGCAGCTTGCAGCCAGGGTTGAGGTAGGGGTCGTAGTTCTCGGTCTTCACGGAGGGGTCGGCGCCACGGGACTGCAGAGGGTGGTAGGTGGCAACGCATGCCGGGCTGGGCGCAAGCAGGCAGCAGCGTGACCCTGCCAGATGCAATGGTACTTGACAGATGCTGCTTGTAGAGCGCTGCGTCTGCAGCCCTGCCGCCTTGCCCAAGGTGCAACTCTGCTGATGACGCTGACTCCTGGTGCACCCCACCCCAGCCAGTTGCCACTCGAGGCTCTTTAGGCAACCCGCACAGCACGTGAAGCCCAGTGTCGACACCCTCCCCACGGCTGCACATACAACAATCCCCCCTGCACCATGCACCGAGCCAGGGCCCAGATCCCCCGCCCCCCCCCCCTCCCCCTTCCCCCACCACCACCACCACCACCACACACACACGCGCACCAGCAGGTACTCGTAGATCTCCAGGTAGCCGTCGTAGTGGGCCAGGTAGGCGGCGCGGTGCAGCGGGGTGAAACCCTTCTCGTCCCGCTGGTTCACCTCGGCGCCGTTGTTCAGCAGGTGGTGGACCTGGGGGGTTGGGTTGGGGTGGGGTGGGGTGGGGTGGGGTGGGGTGGGTGGGGGGGGGTTGATTGGTGAGGAAGTGCTTGTGGGCTGTCGGGCTGGCGACAGTTGAAGGCGATGCAGCGTGGCAGATACTGCGTGCTCATGAGAACCTGCGCAGGCTGTAGGTGGCTGGACAGCAGCCCAGGTGGAAGCTGCGTGCAGCAGGGGTGCTGCCAGGATGCAGTGTTAGTGCCTGCTGCTGCTGTGGCCGGCCCGCGCTCACGCCACCCAGCGCCCACCATGTCCAGCTGCTTGTAGGTGGTGGCAAAGTGGATGGGTGCGCCCGCGCCGTTGTCCTGCACGCCAGGAAAATGTGAAGGGTAGGACTTAGAGCCCGATACGAAGAAGCAGGCTTCTGTAGCAATGGTGCACTCGTCACACAAGCTGCCTGGGCCCTGCTGGCGTGCCTGGGTGACGAAGTAGGGGTCGGTGTCCATGATCTTGGCCAGATGCTCCGGATCCCCCAGCCGGATTGAGGAGTAGAAAGCAATCGGAGGGTAGCAGGGCACAGGCGGGTACCTGCGAAGGCAGAAGGGCAAAGGGCAGGGCTGCGTCCGCCAGGCGCCAGCAGCGGGTGAGGGGGCTGTCGGGGGCGGCGGCTGGGCCTCCTCGAGGGCGTCGATTGCTGCGTCTCCGACCTCTGCGCAATATTCTTCAACTGCCGAGCTGAGAGTGCGTGTTGGGCTCCCACGCACCGCCCCGTTGCAGTCATGTCGCGCGGCATCGTGTTGACCGCTTCCTCTTCCTCTTCCACGCAGCTCAAAAGAAGATTAAAGTGTGTCAGAGGTGCTGGGAGCGCGCCGATCGGGCTGAAAGGAGCCCCTGGCAGAAGGACATGACCAGCCACTCAGCGTGCCTTCCTGGCAGGGCGTGCCGCAGCAGCTGCATTCAACTCAAGACAAGCCCTGGCACTGCGTTTGGAGTTAATGGAAGCTTTACACTGTGTGATTTCAAGGCGGATGGCAAGCATCGTTGCGTGGTCGTATACAGCAGAACGCAAGGCGGGGTGCAATCTGTGCACGGGTGCCAGTCGGCCTTGTTGGCGGCCGCCAACAAGCCGGCCAGCATAACAGGTGAGAGACGCAGTGCCCCTGTTCCACCGGCCGCCCAGCTGCCAGGGCGGGGGAACCAAGCTCCAGAGCCTGCCTAGCGGATGCCCGCCTGCTGAGCCGCCTCCTCCTCTTCCTCAAACATTCGCTGAGCCGCGGCGATGGCAGCGGCATCATCGGGGTTCACGTTCCATCCTGCAGATCCGGGAGACAAAGACGGCGCTCATGCTGCTGGCAGAGAGTGCACATCCATGCAAAACATTGCAAAGTTTTGAACAGAGATGGACACAGCATGATGCCAAGCACCTGCCTGTTGGCGCGTACTGGCCTGCAAAGCCCACCAGCCGAAGCAGCACCTGCAGGCGCCCAGTGCGAGCACGCGACGCGTACCTGGGATGAGGGAGGTGAAGAAGCCCACAACCAGGGCCTGCAGCTCGCGCAGCAGGCCGCCGCCGCCCTGCTGCACTGCCAGCTGGTCGCCAGCAGGCGCCGCCGCCCCTGCTGCGCCCGCCGCACCCGGCGCCGCTGCAGCAGGTGCCCCGCCCACTGCCGGAGCTTCCCCTGCTGCAGGTGCAGGCCGTGCAGCTGCACCCTGCTGCCCAGCGGGGCCGGCTGCAGCTGCTTCGCCGCCGCCCTCGCCGCCCTGCTGCTGCTCCTGCTGCTGGCCCTGGCCCTGCTGCTGGGGCGGGCCGCGGGGCTGCGGCGGCCCTGCCGGCGCGGGCGGCTGCACGCCTGCCAGGCGGTTGAGGAAGCGGCGCACCGGCTCGGTGGCGGTCAGGTACAGCAGGAGGCCCACCCCCACCAGCATGAGGAAGCGGCCCGGCGGGCAGTGCTGGTACACCACCACCATGAGCACCAGCAGCTGCAGCAGCGCGCGCATGTTGAGGCGCACAACGATGCGGGGGAAGGGGCGTGGCGCCTGTGCCCCGGCGGCGCCACCGGCGGCTCCCGGCTGCGCCGCAGCGGCGGCGGCGGCGGCTGCATCGTGACGGCGCAGCAGCTCGGCGAGCTGTGCTGGCAGCTGGCCTCGCTGCTGGTGCTGGCGAAGCATGTCGGCAAGTACACCCGGGAGCTGGCCTGCAGGCACGAAGGGCGGAGAGTGCGCACTAAGCAGTGTCACAGAAACAGCATAACAAACATTGGAACGCTAAAATGCAAAAAAAGCTAGGCCGACACAAGATGCCTCGCCGGCAGGGACTCCTGCTGCAGGGCCCACCTGGCTGGTGCTGGCGGCGGCGGCGCAGCTGGGCTTGGGGCGCATACTGCATCTGCTGCTGCAGGGTCGGGAGGGTGTGAGACGGGCGGGTAATGATGAACAGCTGCAAGGCATCCAAGGCAACGCACGTTGCATCACCGCGCACAAGAGCTGTCCTTTCTTTGTGAGAGGCTGTTGGGCTGTTGCAATAAACGAATGGGCACGACTCTGATGCTGCTGGCACCTGGGTGTCCCTTCCGCCCTGGGCGCAGCGCACATACACCTGCTGCCCCAGCAGCAGCCACAGCCCTCCCTTCCAGCTAGCCCACCCACCTGCATCTGCTGCTGCTGCAGCGCAGGGTTCAAGGCATGGGGGTAGAGCTGGTAGGGAGGATAGGCCATCATCGGGGCCGCCATCAGCAGCTGGCCCTGCAGGGAGGTGCGGGTGCGGGGCGCTCAGACTGGAGGTGCATGCAGGGGCCTTGCAACACCATGCCCATGACGCCTGGGCAGTAGTCGAGGTGCGCACATGGCATGCTGGCCAGTGGTGTACATGCCATGCTGCAAGAACCCAGCCAGCCAGCCATACAACCAGCTCACCGGCACAGCGCCTGCTACGCCCGCCTCGGCCCCTGCCTGCTGCTGCTGCTGCTGCTGCTGCTCGCCGGCCTGGGCCCCGGTCAAGTAGGCGGGCAGCACTGGCTGGGGCACTGGTATGAGGGTGGGCATGAAGGCAATGGCTGGCGGAGGATACATCGGGGCTGTCGGCAGGCCTGCGGCGCCGGCCGGACCACCTGCCGCACCATCGGCTGCATCGGCAGCTGACGCCTGGGGCGCTGTGCCAGAAGCGCTTGGCCCTGCCGGATCGCCCGTCGCTGCTGCAGCAGGCGCGGCTCCAGCCGCTGATGTGCCTGGTGCAGCGGACCCGGCAGCAGAGCCGGCAGCACTGGCGGCAGCCGTCTCGCCGGCACCCTGCTGCTGTATCACCTGCAGGGCAGCGTTGTAGGCCGCCTGCAGTGCTGGCTGGTACATGGCAAGGGCTGCCGCCGCCGCCGGGTTGGGCACCGGCATGGGCGCATAGGCGAAGCTTGGGGCCAGCATGGGAGCCATCGACACAGCTGCTGGGACAGGGTACCCCGAAGACAGGTCGCCTGGCAGCCCGGCAAAGCCGGCCGACAGCCCCGGGTAGCTTGCAGCAAAGGCTGGGCTGGGCGGCACTCCAGGCACCGCAGAGGAGGCTGCAGCGGGCGGCGCTGCTGCGGGGCTGGGTGCCGGCGCGGGCGCCGCAGTCATGCTGGGGCCAGCAGCAGAAGCGACTGGTGCATGAGGGGCAGCAGCAGCCCGGTAGGCCGGTTGAGGGGCCACATTGTGGCTGCCACTGGTGTTGCCGCCGGTGCTGCTGCTGGCAGCTGGTGGGGTCAAACCACTGCTGCCGGCGGGTGCTGCAGCAGGCGACCGCGCTGCTGGCTGGCCTGTTGCCGGGGCTGCTGCAGCCTTGATCACAATGTGCAGCGACTGTGGCACCGAAGCATCCACGTTCTGCACGCAGGGAGTGCGAGCAAGGCCCACTGAGCTGCAAATTTGGATGGGCTCAGGCTGTACAGGCTGTACGATCAACGACACCGAGGATGCGCGAGCGGGCTCTGCAGGGGGCGGACCTGGGCAGGCATGCTTACCGGCACCACAAAGTCAGATAGCACAGCATTCTGGTCCTTGAGCACCTTGCCGGCATAGATGGCCTGCAGCAGGGGCAGTCGAAAAGGGTGACACTTCCTCAAGCACCACTGGAAGGCAGGGGGCAGGCGGTGCCGCCGGTTCACAAGGGAGCTCCACCCGGCCCTGAACGTCTGCCATCGTCGTTTCACGCCTCACAGTGATGGTTGCAGGCTCGGGATGGCCCGGGTAGTCCGCCTGCAGGCGCAGCTTCAGGTCTCGCACCGTGCCCGAGGCGGGCACGCGGATGCGGGTGTCCTCCTGGGAAGGGCGACTCGGATTTTTGACGACGAACTCTATTTCTCCCGCCCCGACCGCGGCCATGTTGCCCCGACGCGATCGCGGCGTGACAGCACCTGCCGAGGATGTAGCGGGATTGGCCGAGAGAAATGATCAGCGCAAAGCGGCGCGAGACGTCCAGTCGGCAGCATTTGGTCTTTGCCAGCATCACCACTGCCCCCTTCTCACCTCTTTTCGCACATTTCGCTCATCGATCATCCATTCATTTACAATCATCTAGTGCCGGACCCTCCGATCGCTCAATAGCAGACGTGCAGCACCTTGGGTTGCGGTTGCAGGCTTGGAGCGGCGCCATCGCGCCACCATGGTGCTGAATGTGCGGTCCAAGCAGATCGGTGAGGCCCTAGGCAGGTGGCAGCAGTGATCCGCCGACCGCCCGCTGCTCCTGCGGCCTCCCGACGGCCTCGGCTGATTGCAGTATGTCCTATTCATCCGACGCCGCCTTGCAGATGCGGTTGTGCGCATGCTGCACTTCAACGCCCCGCCAGCGGCGGCGCTGAAGCCCGCTGCCGTTGCCGCCGAGGAGGACGTGTACAAGGTGCTCATTCTGGACCGTGTCACCAAGGTGAGGCAGTATGCGGCACGCAGGGTGCCAGGGACGCATGCAGGAAGGATGGACGCAAGGCCGGGCTGTGTCTGTGGGCTGGCTGAATTACTGCAGTGCTCAACGACGAAGGCCGCTGGCTGTGCGAGCATGTTCGAGCCTGTGCAAGCCTGCAAGGTCTGCTGGCTGCTGCTGCACCTGTCTCTCGCCGCCGTGCTCACCAGCCTGCAAGCCCGGCGCCATGCCTGCCATGCGCTGCAGGACATCCTGGCGCCGCTGCTGCACGTGAACGAGCTGCGCAAGCACGGCGTGACGCTGCACATGCTGCTGGATGCTGAGCGCCAGCCCATCCCAGATGTGCCAGCCGTGTACTTTGTGCAGGCAAGGGGCTGGAGGGTCGCCCCCCCATCCAGGCAGTCCAGCCAGCCGGCCCCTCTGGCACTGCTGTTTTGCCGCAACTGCTGGCTAAGATGCCACCATATGGTTGTGCCCGCTGCGGACAGACAGCACGGCACAACATGGCCCGCGCCTGGGGCTGAGTGCGGCACGGCTGCAAGCCCGGCAGCAGGCAGGCATGGCAAGAGGCGTGCAGGCCCGGGGCTGCAGGGGAGCGCCCACCCACCCTCGCGCGCAACTCCATCACCACCGTACCCTACCCCTGGTACGGTAAGGAGCGCCTCCTGAAGAACCTTCTGGCCCCCCCCGCCCCCTGCAGCCCACCGAGGCTGCGGTGCAGCGCATCCTGGAGGACCTGGCCCGGGGCCTGTACGACTCCTTCCACCTCAACTTCTCCACCCACATCTCGCGCCCGCTCATGGAGAAGCTGGCGGCGGGTGGGGGGGCCCGGGGTGGGGGGGGGCGGGGGCGGCACACTCGCTGGCCAGTCTGGGGCCGCCTGGATGCTATTGCTGCCCAATGAAGCAGGGCGTTGGTAGTGGGGGAGAGTGCGGCTGCAACGCCCAGCATGCACAGCACTGGCTGGCCTGTGGGGTGCACCTGTGTGGGCAGGCCCCTGGGCTGTTGCAGCGTGTGAGGCGCGATAGCCTGCGCTGTGGACGGTTGCGCTTGCACTCAATGGAGAGAGGCCCCTTCCCCGGGCAGGCGTGGTGGCGTCCAACAGCGCGGCCCGCGTGGCGCGCGTGTACGACCAGCACGGCCAGTTCATGGGCCTGGAGGGCAGCCTCTTCAGCCTCAGCCTGCCCGACACATACCTGCAGGTGCGGGGGGAGGCGGGCGGGGCGGAGGCTGCCGGCGCGGCGAGCGCAGCCGGGGTCGTGACGGGGTGCCAAGCAGGCTTGCTGGCGCGGTGCTGTTGCTGCTGCTGGCATGCCTGACCAATCCTTGCCGCCCCTGCTGCCCCGCCCCTCCTGCCCCGCCCCGCAGCTGAACGACCCGCAGGCGCAGGACAGCCAGATCGAGGCGGCGGTGGCGCGGGTGGTGGACGGCCTCTTCTGCATGCTGGCCACGCTGGGCGTGGTGCCGCTCATCCGCTGCCCCAGGGGCGGCGCGGCGGAGCACGTGGCAGCGCAGGTGCGGCCGGGTGCTGTCGCCGCTGTCGCCTGCTGTTGCACTGCGGCAACTGCCCAACCACTTTGCCACCCAGGCATGCGCCGACATGGCGGGCCGCCTGCGCACCCCTCCTGCCTGCAGCTGGACGCCAAGCTGAGGGACGCGCTGGCGGGGCGCTCCTCGCTCTTCTCCGAGGGCGGCGCCGGCGGCGCGGGGCTGGCCGCCTCGCTGCAGCGCCCGCTGCTCTGCCTGTTTGACCGCAACTTTGAGCTCAGCGTGGTGCTGCAGCATGCCTGGACGTACAAGCCCCTGGTGAGCGGCGCTGGGGGGGGCCCGCGCCGTCACTGCCAGCGGGCCGCGGCCAGTCTGCACGTCGAGCTTTGTGCAGCTGAGAAAAGGGCCGGCCCCGGGGCTTTTCTGTTCACGCGTCCTTTTGCGCGACAG
This sequence comes from Auxenochlorella pyrenoidosa, assembly GCA_001430745.1. Taxonomy (NCBI): domain Eukaryota; kingdom Viridiplantae; phylum Chlorophyta; class Trebouxiophyceae; order Chlorellales; family Chlorellaceae; genus Auxenochlorella; species Auxenochlorella pyrenoidosa. The sequence continues at coordinate 1,855,775 of KQ482063.1, read as the reverse complement.
TGCGGCCCGCCAGCCTGCCTGCCCCTGCCAACCCTGATGCAAACCCCTTGCACCTCCGGCTGCCCCCCCCCACCCCCAGGTGCACGACGTGCTGGAGATGCGGCTCAACCGCATCACGCTGCAGGACGCGGGGCCCACGCCGGGGCAGCCGGGCGGCGGCAAGAAAAGCTACGAGGTCGACGATGGTGAGGGGGCGGTCGCTGGCAGGAAAGAGGGTGGCGCAACCCAGAAGTTGCATGCATGCCTGCCAACCATGTCACGGGGCGGCGCTGCCGCTGTCACGGAACCGCCTGCCCTGGGAGCCGGGGCTGTGGCCCAGCCGCCTTCTGGGCTTGTTTGGGGCAGGGCAGGGCCCGTGACTGCCCCAGCGGGGCCCCCCACCACCCACCCACCCCGTAGCCGACTTTTTCTGGAGCGGTCACGGCCGGGAGCAGTTCCCCAAGATTGCGGAGCAGGTGGAGGTGGAGCTGGGCAAGTACAAGCAGGTGGGGCCCGCAGAGGGGTGTGCCCTCTACAACATGGGTCAGGCTGGGTTGAGGCAGGGGCTGGGTGAGTAGGCCTGGTGCACGTTGAGCGTGCACGTGACGCACGGGAATGCACTGGCGGGAAGGAGGAGTGGGCCAACGTGACGAAGGGGCCCAGGTGAGCTGGCCCGCCTCCCTGGCGGCTGCGGTGCCAGGGCCCGCCTGCGCACCCCCCACTCCCCGCATGCACCTGCCATGCAGGCGATTGAGGAGCTGAACCGGAAGACGGGGAGCCACATCGACCCGCTGGCAGACCCCAACGACATCATGCGCAACAACACCCGCTCCCTCATGTCGGCGGTCAGCTCGCTGCCAGAGCTCACAGGTGGGGCGCATGCGCCTGGACAACGCCTGTGTGCGCCGCCACCCTCGCGCTTCTCCACGCTGCGCTGCACAGCCCAACAGCGGTTGCACGCGCCGTCCCCAGCGCCTCGCCGCCTGCCCCCCCCCCCCCCGCCCCCCGCCCGCACAGAGAAGAAGCGCGTGATCGACAAGCACACTAACCTGGCCACTGCGCTGCTGGCGGCCATCAAGGCGCGCCAGCTGGACGCCTTTTATGCGCTGGAGGAGGAGTGCCTGGCCGGCAAGGCCGACGCGCCGGCGGTGGCCAGGCAGCTGCAGGTGGCGCCGGGCTGGGGGCGGCCGCGGGGGGTGGGCCGGGGCGGGGGCCGAGATGTTTCCGCACTGGCGGCCATCGATGAGGACTCGCCTTTCTTCGCGGCTCGCGTGGCCACGCTCCTGCTGGCCCTGCGACTCCTCCGCCTGCCAGGTTGTCACCAGCGTGAGCTGACTCGGACCCCCGCCTCGGCCGACCTGCCTGCAGGCCCCGGTGGGATCGCCGGCCGACAAGCTGCGGCTGGCGCTGGTGTGGCTGCTGACGTGCGAGTCGGGTGCGGCCCGCAGCGAGGGCGTGCAACACGTTGCGGGAAGAGTTCCCGCTGGGTTCCCTGGCACCGACCAGCCAGCATTTCTTGTGCACTCGCACCAAGTTTTCTTCGTCGCTGCATGCGCTGCGACTTGGGGGGGAGGGTCTGAGGGCAGCTGCCATGGGCCACCTCTGCCTGCCCTCGCATCTTGCTTCCGACGCGCGCAGCTGCACAAATGATTGTTATCAACAGGAGG
>KQ482063.1:1823717-1838172 GCA_001430745.1 Auxenochlorella pyrenoidosa | reverse complement strand
CGAGGGAGGGTACCCAGCAGTGAACCGCTGCCGCCCCTGCCGCCGTTTCCTCCAACAGGATTCACATGGCGCACGCGGTCCTCGTGCTCAGCTCGGCCACGTGTCACCCCCTCCAGCCCCACCGCCGCGCCCGGCGTGCCCGCTCGGCTGCCCCACCTGCTTCTCGTGCAGCTGCTTCTCCGCCAGGCACTTGCCCGTCTCCACGTCCCAGCGCCGCACCATGCCGTCCTCGCTGGACGACAGCAGCACGCGGTTCTGGTCGGACCAGTGCAGCCGCGTGATGCGGCCGCGGGGGCCGGTCAGCCGCAGGATCTGCGCAGGCGGCGCAAAAGCGGGGCTGGCAGGATGAGCAAGGCCTGGTGGGCAGCCGCGCTGCTGGTCCATGGCAGCGTCTCGGAGGTGCGCCGAGGCGATGCATGGGCACCTGCAAAGGCCTCGACCGCCGGGCAATGCCCTTTCCCCCTTCTTGGTTGACACAGCCACCGACGAGCGCCGGGGCCGCTGCGCGCCAGAACCTAGGCATCCCCGCTGCCGCGGCACCCACCTCCTCGTCCGACTGCTCCGCCGGGTTGGCTGCGATGTTGAAGAGCCGGATGGTGGACACCGAGTTCATGAAGGGGTCGGTGGACACCGCCGCCAGCTTCTCGCCCACGCTGAACCGGCAGGCGCGCGCGGGCTCGTTGAAGCGGAAGCGGAACAGCTCGCTGCCGTCCTCCATGGACCAGAGGCGCGCCGAGGAGTCTCCCGCAGCCGACAGCAGCACCTTGGAGTCGTCTGAGGGCGGGGGGCAAGGTGGGGCAGGCCGGAGAGCGGGCGGGGTCAGTGCCAGAGCGGCCATGCCCAGCCGGAACACTCTGGGCGCGCAATGGGGCCCACGCACAGTCGAGCGGGAGGACTGGCGGGTCCAGCATGTGCGGGATGTGTGCAACTATCCATGCTGGGCTGCCTGCTCGTACTGGCAGCGCTGTGGCCGCTGCGAGTGAGGCATCCTGCTGCAGCTGCTGCAGCCACGCTTCGCTCACAGGTCATGTCCACAGTCCACACCACGCCATTGTGGCCGTCAAAGCTGCCTGCCCGCACGCCATTGTCCGCCCACCACAGGTTGATGTTGCTGTCCTGCAGACGCCACATAGACGGAAGGTTTGATGAACGGGAGTGGACTGACCTCCCTTGCCTCTGCAAGCAGGGCATCACAGGCAAAGCCAGCAGATGCACTGCAACATAGGCCGGCAAGCGCACCTTGCCACAGGTCACCAGCAGGTCGCCCTCTGCATTGAACTGCATGGCACAGGGGGGGGGGGAAGGTTTGGTGGGGCAGCCCCATCGCGGCCAGCGGCAGGAGCGGCGGCAACGAGGCGGCGGCGGCACTCAACACGCGACGGCTCGGTCCCGCTGCCCCACGTCCTTCGTCTGCGCTATGTCGATGTTCCACTTCAAGATAGCGGCCTGCAACCATCCCCAGTCGCTAGCAAGCGTCATCATGCTCACCATCACTTGGTTTAGCGGCCGTGTGTGGCCCTGCAGCACGTAGGGCCTCATCTTTCCACGCTTGTTGCACCTACAAAGTCAATCGTAACCCGCTTACTGCTGCAGCCGTCTGTGAAGCGTCTTTCGGCCGAGGGCAGAAGTTTGGAGGGTGTGCTGGCTTGGATTACGCTCAAGGGGGGCAACAGAGGGCCTGAGAGGGTTTCTTGGAGCCGGAGGCGCACGAATGCATGCACGCCAGCACCAGAGCACGTGGCAGTGGCACTGCTTCCCGCTGCTGTTGGCCTTTGTCAGCGCATTCACATCCCAAGAGTGGATGCGACTCTAGATCACGATCCAATGTCGCCCCCCGATTTGCACTTGTGCACCTGCCCATCACTCCTCTGCAGACCGAGGGGGGAGGGTTATCGCCCTTGGTTTAATGCAATTTGGGACAGGTTGCCAACACAAGGAGTCCAGATTGACTGGCACCGCAAACCGACCGGCGGCGGCGTTGGCAGCGGTGTGGCTCCCCAGCACTGCGGGTCGAGTGGCACTCTCTGAATTTGCCGCAGCGTATCAGTTTGCAGAGTGGCATAGAATGTCTGGATGCTGACTGCTGTTTGCCACGACTGCACTCTGAAAGGCAGTCTCATCACCACAGCAATGCTCAAACCTTGATACAATTGCCCATTCTCGCATCTGGCAGCTCGAGAGGGACAAACATTCATCAGCCAGCTGTGACAGCAACCTGGATTGCTGTGCCTTTCAAGAGAGCAGAGCCTGCTGGTTCTTCTTGATAGCCTGTGCATGCTGGCTTGCCAGGACCGGACAGATCCCTGGATGGCTCAATCGAGACATGACGGATATGGCACAGGGGAGAGGGTGCATACGTGGCAGCGCTCATCGACCTGACCTCAATGCTGCTGCAAGCCGCCGTCCTTGCTGCACCTCAAGCTTGCGCTGCCAGTCGGCGATGTGCTTGCTCACCTCGCTGCACGTGTTCTTGATTCTCATGTACTCCACAATGGTAGGCGGGCCGCGGTCCCCGCTGATGCCCCCGCTACCCGTGGAGCAGCTGTTGCCAATCTCGCCGGGGCTGCCCTGCTGCTGACGCTGCTCCCGCAGCCGGCTGAACTCCCGTTCAAGGGCAGCGCACTCGCGCTGCACCCTGGCTGTCTCCCCGGCGAGCGCTGCTACCTGCTGCTCACGCATGCCAGCCTGGCGGGCCAGAGCCCCCGCTGTGGAGCTTGCGGCTGCCAGTGCCGAGCGGTGCTCTGCCAGCTGCTCCGCCGTGGCGACAACCTGCGCCTTGAGGGCCACTGCCTCGGCCGATGCGGTTGCCAACGCCGCCTCTGCCTGCACATTGACAGGGGGAGGCCGCGCCCTCATGCTCGGTGCAGGTGCAATCCGACACGCCATGGTCGGTTTGCCCTGGCGCTGGCGGGCTGCTGCCTCATGCACCTACGCCCTCAAGCCGAGGGCTGCTACCTCCACAACCAACCTGGGAGTGCTCGATGCGCTGCGCATCAAAGTCGCCCTTTGTGAGCGTGGATCCCAGGCCGGCTCGGGAGCTCAGCGCCACATCTGCGCGCGCCAGGCTGTTCTGCAGGGGCCACTTGCAGTTTGCAGGTGGGGTGGCGGCTGATGATGGAGAACTGACCTTGCCCACCTGACAGCTCCCTGCTGCAGGCTGCCACGAGGCCAGCCCTTGCCCAAACTGCAGACAGGCTGCACCACCAGGTCCACCCTGCCGCCCCTCGTTCCCACCTGCAGGAGCTCGCTGCGCATCTGGTAACGCTCCGCATTCGCGTCGTGCCTGGCCAGCACATCCTCCAAGAACTGTGCCAGCTGGGCCCCGTGCAGATCTGCCTTTGCCAGCTGCTTTGCTGTGGGCAACAACAGCGGTGCGGGCAGCATGGAGGCAGCAGCGCTGGGTGCTGTGGGTGAGGCGTCTGCATTCTGAGCGCATGAATCTGCTTCACATCCCTGGGGGCCGTTTGCCATTCCTGGCTCCGCTCCCGCTACCGGCTGCACCTCCATTGCTGGCTCCGCCTCCGCTGCGGGTTGTGTTTCTCCTGTGCCTGGCGCCGCTGGCGCGTGAAGAGCAGCGGGTGCTGCTGCTGCAGCCGACATCACTGCCGATCCAAGCGCACATGCGGCCTCTGCTGCCGGTGGCAGGGGCAGGTGCAGCAGGGAGAGCAGTGCAGCGACATCGCGTGCTGTCTCTGCGGCCTGCTGCCCAGCAGCGTCTGCAACGCCTGCCTGCACACATGCCAGCTCCAGCTCTCCCTCTGCTTGCACAAGTTCTATCTCCCGACGCGTGGCAGCCGCCTCTGCCACCAGCAGCTCGTGCTTCTCCGCCATCAGCAGAGGCTCCCGACCCGGGCGGTCATCGCCCGCACTGTCGTTGCCGACACCGCCGCCGCTCTCCAGCAGGCCCGGTGCCAGCCGCCGCAACAGGCTGGCCAAAAATCCGTTTTCCAGCTGCAGGAACTCCAACTCTGCCCCCAGGGGCTCGGAGTCCCCGGCTTCAAGTTGCAGCCCTGCCGGCATGCCGTTGACTCGCGGTGACAAAGCTTGAATGGAATCAAACTCTGCTGCAATTGCCAAATCTTGCTTGATGGGAGCGGTTCACACAAGAGGCAAGGAACAAAGAGCTGGTCAGCCTGCTGCGCTCGACATCAACTCACGCGACTTGCATGCAATCCGCACATGTTGCAATCGTCTCCTCTCTCGGTGCACTCCGCTCGTGAGCACAGGAGCGAGCCAAGTACACTGCTAGCACGATGAGCGACACCGAGCAGCAAGAGGACAGCAAGCTGGCGAGGCTGCGGGCCGAGGCAGAGGCCGAAATGCGCCGCACGCTGCCAGGCAGCCGGCCAGCCAAGAGGCAGAAGAAGGGCTCCAGCGGTGGTGGCAGCGACGTCTCAGCCGCCGGGCCGGCGGCAGCGCTTGGAGGAAGATTTGATTATGGAGCTGTCCAAGAGCTGCCCATCGGGCTCCAGGGCTTCCTGCTCACCTGCCCGCTACAGAGGTAGGTGGGCTCGGCTGTCAACGGGTGCACAGCTCCCCAATGAGCAGGAGATGTCCTTCCTCCAACCATCCGCCGTCGCGACGTCCCAAACTGTGCAGGGAGAACTCTGCCCGCAAGGAGGCCCTGCCTGTCTTGCAACGCTACCTCGCACAGACAAGCGCGGTGGAAGGTGCGGCAAGTGCTGCCACTGTCCCAGCCTCTGCGGCCGCGCCTGTTGCACCAGCCAGCCCTGCAGAGCAGCAAGGTGCCCTTGCAGCGGCGGCTGGCGAGGCATCACACAGCCTTGCGGCCATCAAGGTCGGTGCACGAGGAGTCGTAGCCTTCAAGTTGGTGCAGCCCGGCACCACTGGCAGCGGCAATAGCAGGAATGCAGCAGGCGGTGGATCAGGTGGGGACCCCACAGCAGCAGCGGCGCCAGCGCTGGACTCCACAGATGCTGGAGTCCAGGAGGCCGCCAGCCACCCTGCAGCAGCTGCAGCAGGCGCAGCACACGTGCAGCGGACCGCGGCGGCGCTGCTGGCCGACATCGCCGCCGGATCCCAGCCGCGGCTGGGGCACGTGCAGCGCGTCATCCCCGTGCAGACCACCTGCCGCATGGAGCGGGCAGCGCTGGAGGCAGCTGGCGCCAGGCTGGCAGCGCTGGTGGCGGGCGCACTGGCAGACGGCAGCGTTGGAGAAGGCGGCGCCGCCGGCGCAGCAGCAGCTGCAGCGCCGGGTGCCGCTGCCCAGCCTGCGCGCAAGGTGACCTTTGGCATTTCGGTCAAGCAGCGAGCGTTGGAGGGCGTTAGCAACAAGCCGGCTGCGCCCGCAGCAGCAGCGCCTGCGGCGGCAGGTGGGGAGGCAGTGAACGGTGAGGCTGGCAAGGCAGGTGCAGCAGAAGGACCAGCAGCCGCTCCACCCGACAGCGGCAAAGTCGGTCAACACCTGGACCGAGGCGCCATCATCTCTGCCCTTGCCGGTGGCTTTGAGGCTGCCCTGCGGCAGGCGCACGGCTGCGAGGCAGCTGTCGACCTGAAGCAGCCAGGCTGGGTGCTTGTGGTGGAGGCGCTACCAGCGGCCGGGGAGCTGTACGCGGCGCTGTGCGCCCTGCCGGCAGAGCTGTGCGTGCTCAAACCCAAGCTGCACATCAAGCCTGTGGGCAAAGCCTAGGAGCTCGCTTTGCTTTGCCTGGTTGCCATGCTCGCCCTCATGCTGCGCCACCACTCGGGGTGAAAACCAACCAAAAACTGCCAAGAGCATGTGTTACACATTTGCAAGTATCCCAGCTGATGAGGCAGGTGATGAGTACTGGTGGGCAATGAAACGATTTGTGGTATGGTACAGAACAGGGTGGCAAGCATGCAGTGATATCAAATGTGGGTGGGACACAAACTCACGACGCACCCCGACAGCAACGGTAAACTGAAACACACATGCACAGCTTTGGAACTGGGGGACTGCTGGGTCCACGGCGCAATGGGCTCATCCTTGCAATGCAACGTCTCCAGCAGGCAGGCTTGCCAGGGGGACAAGGGCCGCTCAGAACTCGGGCATGGCCACCGCCACCTGTTCGGCGCCCAGCCGCACCGCCGCCTGGCCGCCCTGAGCCCGCTTGTCCTTCTTGATCATGGCCTCCACAAAGAACTCGCCGGCGCGGTAGGAGGAGCGCACCAGCGGGCCAGAGGCGACGTAGCGGAAGCCCACAACCTCCTCGCCATACTTGCGCCTGCGGCAGGGGGGGGGGGGGGGCAGGGCCGGGTGCAAGTCAGGCAGCAAGGGCCTCCCCACAGCAGACTGCATGACTGCTGGCACCTGACACCCTCGCTCGCTGCCTGGGGGTGTCCCCTGCAGGCCCACACTGGGGCAGGGACCTGGGTGTTCGGGGCTCAAGGTGCCTGGACTGCAACGGCCAGGACTCCCCAAGCCACCCCACCAGCCCCAGCCCCAGCCCGGCCCGGCCCCGGCCCCACCCACCAGTGCTCAAACTTCTCGGGCGTTACAAACTCCGCCACCGGCAGGTGGTGCGGCGTGGGCTGCAGGTACTGCCCCAGCGTGAGGATGTCCACCCCCGCGTCGCGCAGGTCGTACATGGTGTCGATGACCTCGTCGTCCGTCTCGCCTGCAGGCAGCAGGGGCGTTTGGGGGCGGGCAGGTCCGGGCCAGGCTGGGGGCTTTGATCACCGCCCCGCAGCCCCGGGTGGCGCGCGGCAAGGGGAGCGGCTGTGCCTTCGGAGCACCGCTACGACAGCGAAGTGCCTGGTGTTGTGCAGGCAGGCCACAAGTGCCTCGAGCAAGAGTCGAGGAGGGTTGCTGCACAGAACAGTGCGAGGACTGAGCGCATGCAGGTGTACGGCGCGTGTGGCCTGCCTGCACAACAACTGTTCTGTGCAGCAACCCTCCTCGACTCTTGCTCGAGGCACGGCTGCAGAGCCGGCTGGACACCACGCCAGGCTGGGCGGGCAAGGAGCAGCTGCCACCCTCCCCCCCAAGTCAGCGCGGCGCCCCCTCACCCAGGCCCAGCATGATGGACGACTTGGTGTACACGCCGCAGCCCTTGGCAGCGCGCAGCACCTCGAGGCTCTGGATGTAGCCGGCCCGGGGGTCGCGCACCCGCTTCTGCAGGCGGTCTACCTGCAGGGGTTCAGGGCGTGTGTGTGTAGTGTGTGTGTGTGTGGTGGGGGGATCCTGGGGGTCTTCGGTGCGACAAGAAGAGAGGATGGGTGGACTAGGGCAAGGCTTAAGGGCAGCATGGGAGGGCGGGCAGCGGGGTGCTGAGGCGGGTGGAATAGCAGCATCCCGACAAGCAGGCAGGGTGGCAGCCTGGCTCGCCAGCCAGCAGCTCCGCCCAGGAAGCCCGGCTCACGGTCTCCACGTTGTGCGCAAAGACGTCGAGCCCGCTGCGTGCCAGGTGGCGAACCGCATCCATGTCGCCGCTGCGGGGGGGGGAGCACAACGCAGGGCAGCAGCAGCGCATGAGCACCCTTTGCTGCTCTTCCAAAGCACGCCCTCATGCATTAGCATAGGCGGGGTGCAGTCCTTCTGCTGTGCTGATGCGCATCGGAGCGAGGCCAATCGCAACGAATAATTGAGGTGCAAGTGCTGGGTGGGCAGCCCACGGTGCTGCCTCAAATCCCCAGCGGCAGGGGCCGACTGCTGTGCCTGCTCCCCCCGGCCCTCTCCCCCTACCGGAAGTCTGGCGTCAGGCACTCGATGAGGATGGAGGGCTTGAGCGCCTTGAGGGTGCGCACCTGCAGGGAGAGCTCTAAGCATGGCAGGTGTGGGCCGAGAACCGCAGCCAGCCCCGGCCCTGCCCTGCGGCGCGGGCAGGGGCCGCCGGCACCTCAAGTGCCGCCTGGCCCGGCCCACGCCCGGCCGCAAGTTGGATGGGAATATCTTGCCAAGAACGCTCGCCCAGACAGCAGCTTGAGCTGCATGGGGTCGGTGCGGGGGCGGCCCCGCGCCCGCGGCGCGCGCACCGTCTTGGCAAAGTGCTCGGCGCCGCCGTCTGGCAGGTCGTCGCGGTCCACCGAGGTGAGCACCACGTAGCCCACGCCCCAGTCGGCCACCGCCTGGTTCACAGGGCGGGGTCGGGGGCGGCCAGCGCAGGGTGGGAGGGGGTGCGCTGCTGCCACGCCTCGCGGCTGCTGCCAGTGCCTGATTCCTCCAGCCAGTGCCTACCACCTTCGGCCAGCGTCCCCCCCCCCCCCCCACCCACCCAACACCCCCACCTGCGCCGTGTGCTCCGGCTCCAGCGGGTCGGGCGGCGGCGGCTTCTGCGAGGTGTTGACCGCGCAGAAGCGGCAGCCGCGCGTGCACGTGTCGCCCAGCAGCATGATGGTGGCGGTGCCGATGCCCTCGCTGCCGCCGTTCCAGCACTCGCCAATGTTGGGGCACTGCGCCTCCTCGCACACCGTGGCCAGCCGCAGGCCACCCATCTGGCAGGACCACACGGGGGCGGGGGGGGGGGGGGGGAGGAAGGAAAGGTTGACATGGTGCCCTGCCTGATGCCGCATGCAGGCGTCAGGTGGGCAGGCTGGCCATGCACCGGGCAGCGTCAAGGTGCAGGTGGGTGTGCAGCATGCAGCAGCAAGCCCAAGCTGTTGCCAGGTCGCCCCGGCAGGGAGGAGGCGGGGAGGCCCCGCGCCAAGCTGCAGCGGCGTGGGCAGGGTTGCTGCCAGGGCGGTGGCCCTGCTGCTGTACTGCAGCCCCACCTGAGCCTTCAAGTAGTCGTACCGCTCGCCCTGCGCAGCTTTCTGCCGCAGCCAGTATGGCTTGTTGGACAGCGGCAGGCCCTGCGGGGGCGGACCTGCCGCCGAGGCCGCTGCTGCCTGGGCGCTGCCCGCAAGCGAGGGGTCTGCTGCAACCGCCATCTGCACCAGCTCGGCAAAGGCATCGCCAGCCATGAGACGCTCATATTCCGCCTGGTCGTCCGGTTGTGCTGCAGAAGATGACGGCGCCGGCTGTGAGCTGGGCATGGCCGTGGCTGCGACGCGCAGCCGCCGCCGGCGCTGCCGCTGCTCTGCTGGCGCCGCAAGCACTGGCAGATGGTGCATGCGGCCCGGCAATCGCTGCCCTGCTGCAAAGCTGCTGCTGCATGCTGCAATGCACATTCCAGCTCCAGCTGCCGTCATTCTGGCGGGTCGCTGGCCACTGGGTGTTGCTGCCTGCCGCTGGCAGGTGGCAGCAGCAGCGGCGGACGTGTGGGCGGGACTTCACTCCTGCAGGTGCCAGGAAACTCTTCGTCAGTCTCATACTGCCCATCTATACTCATGTACACAGGTGAGGCGGGCAGAAGCCCAAGGAAGGGCGCCAGGCCTTTGGAAGCAGAGCCTCACCTGCTCGACCGGCTGTTGGCGCTCGCTGGCGATCGGCTGCTGTTCCAGAGTGAATGCACCAGTTGTTTGGGCTCAGACTGCTGGGCTGGGAGCCCAATGCGGGTGCTTCTCTCTCCCTGCTGCGCGGCACAGCAGCAATGACTTGGATAGCTTGGCTCTGAAGCGCCCGGCACAGGCCGCAGTGTAAGCTTAACACAAGGGCGCGGGTCAAAAGCGGCGCAAACCGTCCCCAGCTGCAGGCACTCCACCCCGGGCCGGGCAGAGCAGCAGCAGCGCGCAGCCATGCAGCTGGGCTTCAGCCAACGGCTGGCCGTGGGCACCCAGGCCGAGGCTCTGCAGCGGGGGCTGCATGCAGGCAAAGGCAGGGTGGCAGTCTCGCGGCCACGCGCTGCGGCGAGCGTGGAGGCCCCCGGCACCAACATCCGGGAGGACGCACACAACCGGGGTGAGGGGCGGGCGCTGGAGATGCCAGGCAGTGTGCAGGAGGCGGCAGCGGCGGCGGCACCCGCGGCATGGCGGGAGCGGCGCTGGCAGTCGGCACCGCTGTGTGGCCGTGTGGTGCCTGGGCTGGTGTGGCAACACTCGTTTCGCCTTTACTCACCTCGACGTGTGTCTGGTGCCACTCTTGCTGTCAGCTTGGTGGCAAACGTCTGCCCTCGGCCTGATTTCGACCGCCGCCTGCCCCACATTGCCACCTCTCCCTGCTGCTGCAGCCGACCCACCTGGCACGGACGCCTTCAACGCGCGCTACGTGCCGTTCAAGGCGGTGCAGGAGGGCAAGGGCATGGCCAGCAGCGAGCAGTACAGCCTGGACGAGGTGCTGTACCGTGCCAACGACGGTGCGTTCACACGCGGCTGGCCCGCACCGTCCCACTGCCGACTGGTGCATGCTGCACTGGCAGGGACGAGGGGGTTGACCCCAGAGCTCGAGCTTCAGCGCAGCCGACGACTGCAACTCGCGTGCCACCCTGCCTCCTGGTTGCCACGCTTGCGCGCCCGCTGAGCTGCGCCGGCCCCCCCCCCCCCCCCCCCGCCCCACTGTGCCCCGTGCAGGCGGCCTGCTGGATGTGCAGCACGACATGGACGCCCTGGCCCGCTTCGACGCCGACTACTGGAAGAAGCTGTTTGACGGGCGGGTGGGCACCACCGCCTGGCCCTACGGCTCGGGCGTCTGGTCCAAGAAGGAGTGGGTGCTGCCGGTGAGACGGGCAGCGAGGGGGCGCGGGGCGGCAGGGGCGGCCGCAGCACGGACCTTCCCGGCTGCCGCCACGCTTGTGGTCTGAGAAGGGCGGGTGCTCCTGGGAGCCGCCCGAGCTGCTGCAGCTGAAGGGGCTTCAGCACGGTGATTGGACGGGGCTGGGACAGGCGCAGTTTGCTTGCTGAAGATGCGGTGTCGCTGCCGAGCCGGAGGCACGGTCTTGGTGTGGGCAGCGACGGCGGGGCATGGCGAGCCCCACCTGCCTAGGGCTGGTGCTGCCGCATCCTGCAGCGGCAGGCACGCCTGCTGCTGTCCGAGCCGAGGCCTGCCAGCGCTGCTCGCCAGGCTGCCGACCCTGCACGCGTGCCCGCGCCCCCCCGCCGCCGCCGCAGGAGCTGAGCAGCGACGACATTGTGTCCATGTTTGAGGGCAACTCCAACCTGTTCTGGGCGGAGCGGTTTGGCCGGGAGCTGGGCATGAGCGACCTGTGGGTCAAGCAGTGCGGCAACTCCCACACCGGGTCGTTCAAGGACCTGGGCATGACCGTGCTGGTCTCGCAGGTGGGTGGCGGCGCCCTGCCAGGGGCGGTGGGGATGCGGCGGGCTGGCGTGGTGGCATGGCGTGGTGGCATGGCGTCGGTGGAGGAGGGGGCCGGGCAGGCGTTGCGCCTGCAGGCTGGGCGGTTACGACGCGTGGCCTGGCATGGGGGCGAGTCCCATGCGTGCTCCCGTCGACACCTCCCTTCCTCCCCGGCGCCGCAGGTCAACCGCCTGCGCAAGATCAAGCCCGAGGCGGTGCAGGCGGTGGGCTGCGCCTCCACCGGCGACACCTCCGCCGCGCTCTCCGCCTACTGCGCCGCCGCCGGCATCCCCTCGATCGTCTTCCTGCCCGCCGACAAGATCTCGCTGGCGCAGCTGGTGCAGCCCATCGCCAACGGCGCGCTGGTGCTGTCCATCGACACCGACTTCGACGGCTGCATGAAGCTGATCCAGGAGGTGGGCGGGGCTGCTCGGGCGGCCAGCCGGGCAAGGGTATCATTGCTGGTGTGGCGACCACGCAGACCAGCTGGAGCTGAACCTGCCTGCCCGGGGATGGCCGCACCGACTGGGCTGCCGACTGAGCGCCCACCGAGGCGCACGCGCTGGCATGGCGCGCCCGACTGCATGCGCGCACTCCGCCTGGCCCCCGAGAGCGCGCTCTGCTGCCCCCCCTTGCAGGTGACCGCGGCCTGCCCCATCTACCTGGCCAACTCGATGAACAGCCTGCGGCTCGAGGGCCAGAAGACGGCGGCCATCGAGATCCTGCAGCAGTTCAACTGGCAGGTGCGCGGCCGCAACGTTCGTGGAGGCGCCGCGGCCGGTCGCTGGGCTGGGCGCTGGCAGGCCTGATTGTCTGGCGTGGCCTCGCCAGCGCCGCCCCGGCAGCTGCCCCGCTGGGCGCTCAGAGCACTCCGCCCCCCCCCCCCCCCCCCCCCCCCCGCCCCCCCGCAGGTGCCCGACTGGGTCATCATCCCCGGCGGCAACCTGGGCAACATCTACGCCTTCTACAAGGGCTTCAAGATGTGCAAGTGAGGGGGACGACGCGGCGGCCGCGCCTAGCTGCTGGCCTGCGTTGCTGCTGCTTGGAGCGACTGCTGCCTGCCCTGCTGCCGACTGTGGTGGCTCCCTTTCTCTGCGGCACGCCCCTGCTGCACCCCTGCTCGTTCCCCTTCTGCGCATCGGCGCGCTGTTTGCCTCACTGCTGCTGGCTCGCCTCCCGCCCCCGCAGGGACCTGGGCCTTGTGGACCGCCTGCCGCGGCTGGTGTGCGCGCAGGCGCAGAACGCCAACCCCCTCTACCAGGCCTACAAGGCAAGGAGGGCCGGCCTGCGGCGTGCGCCGGTTGCGCCTTGGGGTATCACCGCCCCTACAAGCAGCCCTGCCAGTGTTTGCTGTCCAACTCCTGCCTTGCAGGGCTTCCTCGCCTCTTGTCCATCCGCAAGCCTTCCAGACCCGCCCTTTCCCGCGGCCTGCTGCCAACGCTGCCTGCTGCTCTCCCCCTCCCGGGCCCTGCAGGCTGGCTACGACAACTTCAAGCCCGTCAAGGCCAAGACCACCTTTGCCAGCGCCATCCAGATCGGCGACCCCGTGTCCATCGACCGCGCGGTGCTGGCCCTGCGGGAAACCGATGGTGAGTGCGTGCGCGTGTTTGTGTGTGGGGGTAGTATGTGGAGGGCCCCCGCAGTCACAGCCTCCGCAGTCGCAGCCTCCGCAGTAGGAGCCAACGTGGTCCCCGCGCCCCCCCCCCTGCCCCCGGCCTGCAGGCATTGTGGAGGAGGCGAGCGAGGAGGAGCTGATGGACGCGGCCGCGCGCGCCGACCTGACGGGCATGTTCAACTGCCCGCACACCGGCGTGGCGCTGTCGGCGCTGACCAAGCTGCGCGAGCGCGGCGTCATCGGCCCCTCTGACCGCACCGTGGTCGTCTCCACCGGTGAGGCCAGCCCTGCAGCCCCTGACTGGGGTGCTTGTTCCGCGCTGGTTTGGGTCCGCAGCCTGTGGGATTCGCAGGGCCTGGGAAGGCAGCGGCTGCGCGCTGCGGGGAGGGGTGCTGCGGGGCAGAGCAGCTGCACCCCTGCCGCCTGCAAAGCTCACCGGCCCGCCGGCCCGCTGCCCCCCCCTCCCCCCCCCGCAGCGCACGGCCTCAAGTTTGCTCAGTCCAAGGTGGCCTACCACAGCAAGGAGATTGAGGGCATCGCGGGGCGCTACGCCAACCCGCCGGTGCTGGTCAAGGAGTCGGCGGGCGCCGTCATGGACGCCATCCGCGCCAAGTTCCCCTCGGTCTGAGCGCAGCCCCGCTGTTGCAACCTGGGGTTAGCCCCCCGACACCCCCTCTAGCCCGAGACCCGGCCTGGGCCCTGAGCCCCCGCGCCCGCGATGCACGTCCCACAGCCTGCGGGAATGGAGCCGCGCGCAGGCCCCTGGGCGCAAGGTCCCTATGGCGGCCGCCGGGCAGCGGTGCCCCGCGCGCCTGCCGGCCCGTGCGCCGCCGCCTCTGCTCTAGGATGACACCGTTTCAAGGCATGTGCTGTGTGCCTGCGCCTTGCACCTCTCTCCCCCCCGCCAGGCGCCAGACCTCTCTCTCCCTCTGATCCAGCCGCGCCGGCGATTGTTTCGTGTTGTGCTCACTTTTCCCGACCTCTCTTGTGCCTCTCCTATCCCTGTCGCATCTCCGCTCTCCTGCTCCCTCTCTGCTTGCACCTCTCTTTCCAGCCTGCCCCGCCTGCCGGCAGCCCGCCACACCCTCTGGTGGTGCCCCATCGACAGAACAATGCGCTCCTTTTGCGGGGCCATCACGCGCCCCACGTACGCCGCCCCCTCTGCAACACTGCCACACCCTCCTGGATTGCACGAGCAGGGCATGGTGACAGGGCGGGGTGGAAGGCAGGCAGGGCTGAGAGGACACCCAGCGTGGGCCTGCCATGGGACACGCGCATTTACTCATGAGCTGGGCTCGCCGCCGGGCAGGCCGCTGATGATGCCCACCGCGATGGTGCGCCCGCCGTCGCGCAGCGCCACCCTGCCCAGCGCGCGATATGCTGCATACTCTTCCAGGCACAGCGGCCGGCCGGGGGTGACCTCCACCACTGCCGACTGGCCCTTGAGCAGGCAGCGCGGCCGCGCACGCTGCACCTCCCCGGTCTTGGCGTTGAGCAGGGAGAGCAGGCCGCTGATGTGCCCGCTCTCACGCGCTGCAGGGGGGGAGGGGAGGGCCAGGGCAAGGGGTTGGGTCAGGAGAGGAGCACTGCTGCACCAGGGGCCAGGTGCACAGGGCCAAACCTCATTCCCCAGCTCGCGGCCTGCCGGTAGCGTGACAGCACACGTTGCAGTCCACCTTAAAGCCCAGCTCTGTGGTGCCATACATCCACGCAGTCGTCCCCCGGGCCCTGCGTCCAGCCCCCGCCCC
>KQ482063.1:1788927-1804337 GCA_001430745.1 Auxenochlorella pyrenoidosa | reverse complement strand
ACCCCACACACACACCTGGGCATCTGAGCGGGCAGCCGCGGTGGCCAGCAGCACGGCGCCCACCACCCCCACGCCCGTGCCGGCCAGCTCCCCCGCCGAGATGGGCTTGCGCAGCAGCCAGGCGCCGCCGGCCAGGAAGAGCGGCGTGGCCGACACGAAGAGCAGGGAGTGGGTGAGGCTGGTGGCCTGCACGCTGTACACCCAGGTGGCAAAGTGCACGCACAGGCAGGCGCCCGAAGCCGCCAGCAGCGGGGCCTGTGCACGGGGGAGGTGGGGCCGAGGGCGGGCAGGTGAGCAGGTCAGGGCTGCCTGCCGTGCAGTGCTCGCCCCTTGTTGGTTGCCCAACTGCTTGCTCACCTGGCAACCGTCAGGCACAACAATCCGACGGCATGGCGGCAGGCCAGCCTCCAGCGCCGAACCGCACACGCACCTGCTGCAGCGTGCGGCGCTGGTCGTCGCGAGGCATGGCGCGCCACTGCGCCGCCGCAGCCGCCGCCAGCAGAACCGTTGTGGTGCCCAGCCGCCATGAGGCCAGCGTCAGCGGCGGCACATCTTTGATGAGCGAGAACACCTGGCGGTTTTGGGCACCGGGTGGATTTGCACCTTTTAAATCCACGACTGGCAGTGACCAGAGGGCAGCAAGTCCCACAACGCGGCCAAGGCAGGTGACAGCCGGCGGCAGCCTGTCCTTCAGCACACGCCCGGCTGGTCAATCCATGCCAACGGAGGTACACCGGCTCACCGTGCCAGCCGAGGACACGGCCAGCACCTGCAACAGACAGGGAGGCGACAGAAATGTGAGTTCTGCAGGCGAGCGAGGCAGTTGGCGGCGGTGGCTGGCGGCGCCTGCTGGGGAAGTCCCCACAAGGCACGTCCGATCGGCTGCATGATGATGGGCCCTACACCTTAGAGCACACTCAGTGTCTCACCGCTGCAACTAGTAGCAGCCACGCCCAAAAGGGAGGCGCTTGCCGGGGGAGTCCCCCCTGTGGGTCGAGCTGAAAGGCCTCGGAAGGGCTGTCACCGCCCTGACCCATGCTCGAACGATAGCGGGACCAGCTTGTCGAACAGCAATTCCCTACTTTCTCAGGCCTTTTGAGGCCCCGCCAGCTCAGCCACTTGGACGGGCAATTTCACGCTGCGTTCACCCATCTGAATGTACCACAACAAGTTCCTATCACCTAGTCGACATCGCAGGCGGCGTTTGCTGGACTGCAGAGGCAGCCAGACGACGGGGGCGGTCGGCTGAACTCGCATGTGCGGGGGGTTAGTCTCTCTGAAAGGCTAAACCGATCCCAATTCTAATTGGGAGGCTCTTGCCATATCATCAAGCGTCTGAGCTCGTCCTAGCCCACAAAACCGCCGAGTCAGACCGCCATTCAACGCTGGTCGTCCTCCAACCCTCCCCGTGACCCTGCTTTCGTGAAAGCAGGAGCCGGAAGCCGCAGGGGAGAGATCGGCATGACGGGCGCAAGGGACTCTGTGCTCTTGGAGGGCGCCGGCGCCGCAGGGTCGCCTGCCGGCTGGCGCCACCCATGGCAGGCCATGAAGACCTACTTTGCGGTGCCGCCAGAGGCGAACTCGGGCATTCCCTTAAACGGCGGCATCAATCCTATGCTCAAGTGAGTGGCAGTTGTAGTGGGGCATGTGGGCACGATGGCACGCTGGCGGCGCACCACCGAAAAGGTGCAGGTGTCCCGGTGCCACTTTTGGTTGTGTATAGTGCCGGGGCTGGGCGGCCGACTAGCAGCTGCGGCAGCTGGGCGCCTAGTGCGAATGCACTTTTTAATGACTGCTCTGCAAGCCACACTTCCAGCAATCCACCTGTCCTGCTGGGTCGCCCACCGTCATGGCTTGCAGGCGGGCCAGGCTGTGCCTGTACAGCTGCTCTACGTGTTGATGAAGCGCCGTGCTGTGCTCACCAGCCTCTGTGCCTGCAAGTCTTCCATACTCCTCCCTTAAATCCTCCCTCCTTGCACATCCGGCTGCTCCCCGACAATAGCTGCTTGCCCGCCCGCCCTGCCCCCCTCCCGAGGCGCCAGCCTCCCGCCAGCCTCCCGCCAGGCTCTCACCCTTCCAAGCCTGTCCTTTTTCCCTGCCCCGGCCCCGGCAGGAGCTACATGCACCCCCAGGACTTCTCGCCCCGGCGCTACGCCGCCCTGCTCATCATCTTTGCGGCCAGCATCTTCTGCTGGCTGGGCCCCTGCCTGTCCATGTTCATACTTGACCCCATGCTCAACCTGGGGGTGGCCTCCATCCAGGTGCGTGGGTGGGGGCCGGGGGTGGGGGGTGGGGGGGTAGGCGGGAGCCCCCTGATGAACTGTGCATGGGTTGGTGAAGCGCAGCCATGACATTGGTAGGCTTGTTGCGGAGTGCGCTGCTGCACAGTTTTCCCAGCCCCCCCACCGCCTCCCGGCCCTGCTGGAACCGCGGCAGACTCTCCGCTCTTGCCCCCTTCCCCTGCTAGCCGTTGCTCCATGCTCCATGCCCAGCGCTGTCTGCACAGCGGTAGGTTCTCCCCCGGGGCCTTCACCCCTGGCTGCCGGCGCTCTTCTCCGCAGGTCATCACGCCCCGCACCGACTGCTACGACCACAAACAGGTGTGGCAGGAGTGCCCCGACGCCGGCATCGCCAACGTGTACCACTTCTACCACCTGGCCAACGGGGAGCAGGTGGGGCGCGCCCGCAGCAACGGAAGGGGAGCACTGCTGTGGCATCATGATGCTCCAGACTGACCAGGCGGCAGGACTCGCTGCCGGGCCGCCGCATCTGCCTGTGCCTGACCGCCTGGACCCCTCAGTGCTGGCGGGCACCTCTGGTGCGCTGCCCTGCAGTGGATGGCGGGCCTGGAGGCGCCCCAGTTTGTGGAGAAGGGCCCCTACCACTTCAAGATCAGCGAGATCCGCCACAACATCTCCTACGCCCAGAACTGGACGCAGGCAAGGGAGGGGGCCCCGGAATGCTGCAGCTGCATGGCCGGGGGGCTGCGCAACCTGCGGGCAGAGGGCGCCGATGCAGTCTGCAGCGCCGTGCGCTGCACTCATGGCTCTGTGCCTCGGGCGCGCTCCCTGCCCCTTGCGCTCGAACTCCCACGCTGCATGAGATAATTGGCATCATTAAAACGCCTGCCCCCATGCCCAGCGTCATGCCCAGCATCGTTGCGGCCCGCCCCCCATATACACGCACCCCACCCCCACTCCGCCACCCCGCCACCCCACTCCCAAACCCTCTCTGCTAGGTGTCCTACACGTACCACACATACGAGACGCTCGACCCGGATCGCAGCTGCGACGGCTGCAGCCTGGACGATACACTCACAGTCGTCAACAGGCGCGCAGGGCGCAGGGGTTCTGGGATTTGACAGGGGCTCCTTGGGGGCATGGATCTGCAAGCTGGCATAGGGGCTGGGCAGAGGAGGGCTGGCAGGCAGGGCGGCACCGGCGGCAAACGTCCCCCTGCCGCCAACCATTTCGTGCTGTTCTGCCCGTCACCGACCTGATGCAGGGGCTACCAGCAGTTGTTGAATGCCATGCGGAGCGCGGTGCAAGCCATGGATGCGCCCAGCCTGTCGCCGCCGCCCATCCCAGAGGCGCAGGTGGGAGTCGGGGGGCGGAGGGTCGGCTGCCCACGCATGCTCGTGAGGGCCCCCTCCCGGCGGCATGTCGAGCCCCGCCGGTCTTCCCGCCTGCGCTGTACCACGCCCCGCCCCACCTGCCTCCCTCCCCTGCCTGGCCGCGCAGATCTTCTACTTCTACGTGCCCTCCATCCTGGTGGCGATCAGGGAGGGCCTGGAGTCGGGGCTCACCATGCCCGGCGGCTACTACCAGTTTTTCGGCAACCAGAGCGCCACCCCCGCGGACGACGCCCTCAAGCAGTGGGCCAGCTGCGGCTACCTGCAGGCAAGGCGCCGCGCGTCGTGGGCTTGATCATGTGCAGGCTGCTGGTCTGGGCACGCACAAAGCCAGCACAGCCGCTGCCCCTGCCGCTGCCTGCGCATCCAGCAACTGCCGGCCAGTAAGCCCTGTACCCTGGTGCGATTGTCACACCCAGGCCGATGCACCTCCTGTTATTTCGCTCCAACCCTCTTGAGCCCCTCGCCCGCCCCCCCCTCACCCCCCACCCCCCCCCTACCCACCCCCCACCCCCCCTTGCCCTTGCAGCCCCTGGTGACCGGCGGCTTCCTGGCCAGCCCCTACTTCCCGGTCGACCCCTCCAGCAACACCTCCTTCCACTTTGCCCCCGAGCTGTGCTACTACACCCAGACCAGCTTTGGCGCGCCCGACATCGGGCTGGACCTGGCCGCTGCGGCCGCTTGGTACGGCGCCCTCACCTACGACAGCACAAGCAGGTTGGTCGGTTCTTGCCAGGCGGCAGGGCAGCAGGAGATGGGGAGGGGAGCGGCAGGGGGCTAACTGGCTGAGTTTGGTGGCTTGTGCTGCACTCCAGTCTGAGGGACCGTGCGCGTGCACTGTATACGCTATGCGGCGCTTGCCAATGCCTCCCTGTCCCAGCACGTTGCTGTTAAACTTTGCCTCTCGGCGCCTCCCTGCTGCCGGGCTGCAGCTCCGCGGACCCCGCCGCCAGCGCCTTCATGTTCCGCTTCCTGGCGCTGTCGCGCGCCACCCTGCTGGCCACGCTGGAGACGGAGCCGGCGCCGGCGCCCGCGCTGGCGGCCGCGCTGGCCCCCATCACCGACCCCCAGTGGGCCATGCTCAAGGGGTACCTGCAGTACCTGTCGCAGACCTACGGCAACGAGACCTACCAGATCCCCTTTGTGCACGAGCTGACCAACCAGCAGATCACCGCCGCCATCCAGGTGACGCCGGGGGCGGTGCAGGGCAGGGCACACGACTGGGGGGCGGGCCGGCGGTTTGTGGATGTCTCTGGCAGTCGAGAGAAAGGCAGGTGGGGGCATGTTACAGCTCCAGGCACCTGCGCTGCCAGTACAGCTGCGAGCAAACCTGCGCTCCTGCTGCCCAACCATCGCACCAGTCAGCACACCCAAGCATGCTGCCACGACCGCTGCGCAGGCGGAGACCACGCGGTGGCTGACCATGGCGGCGCCGCAGCCGGAGAAGCTGCTGGTGTACACCCTGCTGCCCATGTCTGTGCGCATCATGATGGATTACGTCATCGGCGGCTTCATGGGCCCGGTGAGGCACGTCGGTATGTCTTATGACATGTGCGGAATGCAGTGGTCAGCGAGTGCGCAAGGGGTGAGACAGAAGGGTGCCTGGCGCGAGCGTGGCGCCTGCCTGGCCAGGTTGCCGATGGGGCTGGCCCACATCGGCAACACGCGAGCGTTTGCGCCCGACTCCATCGTGCACCATGCCCCGCTCTTGCCTCGCCCCCGTCCTTCTGCCCCTGGCAGGCTGCGGACTACCTGAGGTTGATGAACGGCATCCCGGCCAACGACACCCTGCCCGACCCGCTGGCAGCCGCGGTGCCCGCCACCGCCGAGCAGTTTGCGTACATGCAGTGGGCAGACTGCTCCATCCTCGACACGGTGGGCCCCGCCAAGAGCCCTTGCTGGTGGCTTGAGGGAAGAACAGCGGCCCGGCAGCACTTCCTGCAGCCAGGCTGGCCCGGCAGCACTTCCTGCTGCCGCTGCATCGACTGCGTAGATCCCCACGTGCTGCGGCCCTGCTGCTGACAAGTGGGCCCCACCCCTGTGCGATGCCCCCTCGACGGCCTGCAGCCTGTCAACGGCACCTACCCCCCGGCCGATGCCACCGTGCTGCCCGTGGGCACCAGCACCCCCGCCAGCCTCAAGTTCCCCTACGCCCCCGAGCTCTGCGCCTTCATGCTGGACAACCCCGCCTCCCTGGGCCTCTCCTTCCCCCTGCACCCGCTCATGTTCCCTGAACTGGGCCTGAGCGTGTCGGCGGCCGCGGCGCGGGCCTTCCTGAAGGCCGTCATGGGCGCCAGCACCGCCGAGTGAGGGGGGAGGGGGGCGCCGAGGGGGGGAGCCCGGCCCCGCTGCGCCCGCAAAGCAGGCTTTACTGCGTGCCTCAGTCCTGCCTCGCGCAACCTGCACAGACAGTATTTCACAGCCTCCGCTCGCCTCCCCTCCTCACCGCCCACCCCGTGCACCCCCTTCTGCCCGCAGGTTCTCCGACCCGGCCGCATCCACGCTTGTGACCGGCCTCATGCAGGCCGACCGCGCCGACGCGCTGGCCCTCATGGCCCCCAGCCTCACCCCCTCAGAGGCGGCAGACTTGGCGCCCCTCACCGACGCCGCCTGGGCCGCAATGAAGCTGTGGCTCATCAACCTGCTGCCCACCTGGGGCAGGCTGGTCTACACCACCTGGCTGCACGCGGGGCAGGCGGGGCCCGGGGCGGGCGGCCTCTTTGTGACCAAGACTGTGCGGGAGCTGCTGTATGGTGAGTGGGGGAGGTGCTGCGTGGGTAGGGAGCGCCGAGCGAGGGGCAGTGATGATGGCCCGTGGTTGAAAGAAGGGACCTGGGCAGCAGGGTACAGGGGAACGTGCATGCCGCGCCCTGGCACGACGGCACGGCTGGGCACCTCTTGCGCTGCTTCCCTCCGGCTGCCTGGCAAGCGCTGCGTTCCACACTGCCCTGCACCAGCTCAGCCTCCCACTGGCGTCCATTGGTGATCACCTCCCGTTTGACAAGCATGCTTGCTTCCCGTGCTGCCTTTGCCAACCCCGCAGGCTACGACGACCCCGTGCTCAAGGCGCTGGCCGCCGCCCAGAACCCGGCATACCACACCCTGGCGCCCTGGGCCTACCGCCCCTTCATCTCCGCAAACTTCCCCACCCCCGACTGGCCAATCGAGTACTTCACCAACGGTGCGCAGCCGCTCCTCCCAGGGCTTCTGAGGCTGTTGGCTGCGGGGCCGCTGCCTGGGCATGCTGTGCCGGCTGCCTGGGCAGCAGTGCAGCTGCGCAGCGCCTTGCGTTCACGGCAGTGTTCTCTGCCAGCAGGTGCACACTTGCAGCCCGTGGGGCAGAACCCCAGCTGACCGGCCCCCGACCATTGGCAGCCACTCAACCCTCCACACCGCCCTGCCTTGTCCCCGTGTGCAGTGACGGGCCAGAACGTGTCGTACAGCATGCTGAGCTACCGGGACACAGACGTGGGCGCGTACCACCCGCTGATCCTTCAGAAGCGCCTGGTCACCGGCGCCGCCAAGGGCGACTTCCCGCAGGGGGTGAGCGGGGGGTGGGCAGGGCCCGGCGCCCTGGTGTGATGCACAGGGCTGCATTGCGCGCTGGAATGAGTCGCCGGGTGCAGCGGGGCGATGAGTTTCATGGCCTGCAAGGGGGCTGGGCCAAGCCTGCCCGCCCTCCAGAAAGCCGGGTGGGATGACCAAACATGTCGTCCGCTTACGGCGTTCCCCATCTCGCGTCACCCTTGCCTCACTGCCACCAGCACTGCCGCTGCCCGCCTCGCCTTGAGCCCCGCAGATCCTGCAGTACAACGGCATCCCCTTCAGCATGAAGCCGCACGGCATCATCAACATCACAGGCGCAAACGAGGGCATCGTGCAGGCAAGCAGAGGCGACTGTGCTGGCGAGGGGTGGGGATGCCTCAGCCTGGCTGTCGCGGGCAGGCAGGCAGGTCCGCGGGAGCACGGTGCACGCTGGAGCAGTCATACCCATGCGGTGCCTACCACAGCGCCCTCGCCAGGTGTGTGCCAGGGTGCGTGTCTCACCCAGCCCCGCTGCTGTGCCGTGCGCAGGGCTCCAACTTCAAGCCCACCAAGAAGCCCTTCCAGTTTGAGACGGTGCTGGCCCGCCCCATCCGCACCATCTTCACGGGTGGGTGCTGGCAGGTGGCCGCTCCGGCGGCTCACACCTGCCAGGGATGCAGGGTCAGCCAGCTGATCGCGCCTGCCAGCTGTCCTGCCTGCCTTCAAAGCGCACACGCTGTGGTGGGGGCACAGCGAGCGGGGCGCCAGTTGGTGCTGCTCCCACAGAAGCCCTCCCTGCGACGGCACCTCCGCGCACTTCCCCCGCCGCCTCGCTGCGACCCGCAGGCAACAATGTGCAGACAAAGAAGGTCAACACCTACCAGTACACACTGAACCCAGAGTCGTACGCGGCCTGCGACGCCGCCTTCTTCGACGCCTGGAAGAACGCCACCGGCTTTGACGAGGCGGTGTTCCGGGGTGAGGTGCCGCTTCGCCGGCGGCAGCGGCACCTGGCACATGGGTGGAGCACGCAGCTTGTGTCCCGGCCTGATGCGACGCGTGCCCCGCCGAGGCGCTGCGGCGTGCAGACCCGGCATGCTGCTCCACAGCTGCCTCATCCCGATGCCGCATGCCTGCACAGTGCATCCTTGCATCTGCATGCGCTGTCCAGCGGGAGCGTGCGTCTGTGCCTGAGCAGCCGCCCGAGGCGGCATGCCCGCTGTCCTTGCCTGCAGCCGTGGTGGACGACCTCAGGCACATCAAGGGCACCACCCCCGCCGAGTACTGGCGCCTGATGGGGGACGACGCGGGTGAGGGCGGCGCCGGGCCACGGCGCCCTCGGAACGCTGGGCCAAGCGTTGTGATAAGAGAAACGCCTGCCCGCCCTGTCAGCCTCACACCCTGCGTGCTGCTCCACTTTTAGACGCTGCGGTGCTGTCCTGCTGCCACCTGCGCGCAAACCCACCCTGACACCCCTCCCCCCCCCGACCCACCCACCCACCCACCACCGCCACCACGCCACACCCCCACACTCACCCCCTGCAGCCCTCACCCAGTGGCTGGCCTCCACGGAGCTGGGCCCCCTGTCCCGCTACTTTGCCCAGGACCCCACCACCATCGCGCGGCTGGCGCGCTGCGTGAATGCCGACGACATCTCCTGGGCCTGGGACCTGTCGGGTGGGTGGGTGGGTGGCGTGGGGTTTTCCTGCTGCTGCTCTGTTGACCACCTGAGGGCTCGTGCAGGTGGATTGGGGGAGGCTCGGCTGGGCTCCTCGCCCCACAACAATTTGATTTCGACATCACGCTGTGCAGAGCTCACTGGCACAGCTTGCTGGCCCCCTTTGTGACTGGCCGCAGACACCTGGGCCTGCCCCACCCTGGTCACCCTGCCCCGTTTCTACATGGCTGACGAGGAGGTGGTGGCCACCACAGGTGCGGCACGCTGTGCTCTGCTCGCAGCAGCTATGTACCGCCCGCTGTGGGCCCGCCTGCATCACACCTGATGCTTTGGCGCAGACGGCTTTCCCCGTTGGGCCGGCTGTGCTAAAAATCTGCTTTGCCAGTCCACTCGGACGCGTTGCGCGGGCCCCACGAGCTGGAGCACGGCGTGCGCTGACCTCTGCTGCTGGCTGCTGCCCTGCAGGCGCCACCTGGGAGGGCGAGTTCCGCAGCCAGGGCTGGTACTTTTCGGTGGAGCCCTTCACCGGCATGACCGTGCTGGGCCACAAGCCCTACCAGGTGTGCCCTCCTCCGTGCCTGCTGCTGCTCCAGGCTCTGAGCGCCCGTCGTGCCCCTGCACGCCACTATGCCTGTGACCACGTATGTGGGCTCGCGTGCCACCCTCGGCCCCCACCCCACCCTCGCCGCAGACTAACATGATTGTGGCCCGCAGCGACATGGCCTACCAAGACCTCTGGGTGGCCCCCGGCTCCAAGGACACCGCCCTGGGGCAGCAATATGGGATGCAGGAGGACTTTGTGACAGGTGCGGGGCGGGAAGGCCAGGGGCAGGAAGGCCAGCAGAGGGGGCCCTTGGTGTCCCTGCGCCCTCTGTGTCTGCCACGGAAGCTGAACCTTGTGGCAGCACTGGCGCCAGCCCTCAACAGCTTGCCTGCCTGCCTGCAGTGCCCCTGGCCTCTGTGATGATCTACTGGGAGCCCACCACCAAGGCCTCGCTGGCGCTACGCGGCATCAACTACGCCAGGAGCGTGCTGTACTGGTGAGCGCTGGGGGGCGGCCAGCCCTTGGGGCACGCGTGTGTGTGTGTGGACGGGAATGTGAGGGCAGCAGGCGTGAGAGGGGGGGCCTGGGTGCGGCGTCGAGCGGAGCGCAGAGGGCTTGGCGCTGTGGCAGGGACAACAGGGGCATGCTGCTGCTGGTATGACGCGCATTGCACGCCATGCCTCCCAAGCTTCCCCGACTCGTCTGGGCAGCTGTGCACACAACCCCTGCACTACCCCGGCACCTTCACACCACACACCCGTCCCCGCCACCCAGGCTGTTCATGATGGGCATCCCCGTGACTGCCGGCGCCTTCCTCTTCCCCGCCATAATCTACCTCAAGTTCAGCAAGTGAGGGCCGCTGTGTGCTGTGTGCTGTGTGCTGTGGGGGGTTAGCAAGTGGGGCTGGCTGGCTTGTGCCGTGGCTGCTCCACAGCACCAAGGCCTGGGCTGCACACACCTGCTAGCCTCAAAGGCCGTACCCCCACCTCTGGGGCCCCACTTCTCCCCTGCCGCAGGGCGTCCAAGCTGCGGCGGCGGGAGATGGAGGAGCTGCACAAGAGCCGCGCCCCGAAGCCAGCCCTGCGCAAGCATGAGCAAGAGGTGATAGCCGCGCTGGCGATGGTGCGTGGGTGTGTGCGCAGGGATGCGTGTGCACTGTAATGGGGCTGTGCACGTGCCTGTTGGCTGTACTCAGTGGGGATCTGGAGTGAAAATACATGTTGGAGCGCGCTGTCCGTCTGCATGCTCCCTTGCCTGACTTTCGTGTCCCAGCTGGAGGAGAATTGGCTAGAATAGCTCTCCCTCTGCTCATTGAAGCAAAGAGCCTGTGACTCGATACCCGCACTGCGAGCCCCTCTGCAGGCCGCTCAGAATGGCGGCAGCACCGCTGGTGTCACCCTGCCGCCCGAGCGCACGCTCAGCAAGGACTACGACTCTGGGGACGAGAGCGACGCCGACGCCGACGCCACGGCACGCTCCTCCGTCGTCAGCATCGACGGCGGCGCTGCCACTGCACCAAGTGCCTCCTGGCTGGGTGATGGCCAGGTGGAGGTCGCTGCCGGCAAGTCCTGGGAGGCCAAGGCCAAGGCAGCTGCCGCTGGCGACGCGGCGGATGGCGACGACGCCCAGCCCGCATCCTTCTCCATCTCGGCGGCAGCCACCGGCGGTGCCTACGATGCCTCCTTTGAGGCCGCGCAGCAGGCGCAGCAGCATGCCGAGGTGGCGGTGACGTTCATGCCCGCGGCCGGCAGCGCGCGGGGCGGCTGGCACGACGGCCTGCGCCGGCGGACAACCTCGACGCCCGAGGAGCCCTGAGCAGGGCTTTGGGCCCAGCGCAAGCCCCATGGCAGCGCGCCTGATTGCACCTGACTCAGCCCTGGAGCCTGCGGCTTCCGCTGCCTGTTGCCCGCAGTTTGAAGCGGCACAAAGGCAGCTGGCAGGCAGGCACTCGGGGGGCGAGTGGCATGCAGCAGGCTTGGCGCGCTGCACCGGCAATGGAGCCGGCACCCTATTTTCATCCCGCTGTCCGTACATGAGGGACTGTCCTCCCCCCGCACTTCATCCCATGTCTGCTCTCACACTACACTTCACCTGCACCTCACCACCGCCCTCCCCCGACCACTTGTTCTTGACTGGCACAGCCCGCCCACCATCTGGCAGCTTCTGACCCACCACCTCCGCTCATTCTGCACCTTTCTGTCACATGCGGGAGGCCACTTAACTTGTAACACTGCGCCTTGCAGTGTCGAAGGACAGTGCATGACTGCCCCAGATGCTGAGCCATGCAGCAGATGGCCTGAAACTGGTTTCCACTCTGCTGCCACAGACAGCGGTTACCCGATTGTGCCTGCCCATGGGCAAATGACAGCCACGAGTGATGCAACAACATCCACCAAACCTCAAGCGCAGCACAACCAAACCACAACATTTCGACCTTTGAGAACAACAGCAGAAGCCAGTTGAAGGCTTGATCTCAAGAGGCCATTTGGACGGGCACATAGTGGCGGGCGTGCTGCGCTGGCGCTGCTCCAATGGAAATTTGGCACTCGCACTGCAGCTTCCCGTGTGCCGCTCTCAATCTATAGTTTAACGAGGGCTCAAGCGGTGGGCTGCCCGATCCCAGCCGTATCCAAGGGCGGCAGGCCGGCCGGCGCCATCTAATCTCCTAGTGCGCAGGCCCAAGAGCGCGATGGCGCATCTTGGCTCGACCCATGTGCTGGTGAGCATAGCCGAATCATCCCAGACGCCTCGCTCGGTGCGGCAAGCCCTCCATTTGCGGATCGTCTTTTCGTGCGACGCGCCCTCTGCCGTTCTCAGCGGACTTAACAACCGAACTGATGCCTCAACGCAGATCGCCATGGCTGTCCTGCTGCTAGCAGCGGGGTCGGCTGGCGCAGCGCAGGGCGCCGCCACCCTGACGGCTGCAGCGCAGCCCGCAAGTGGGAACGCTGCCGCCAGCGCAGCAAGCGCGTCTGGCTACTCAACGCTGTGGGGCAAGGACGGCGAGCTGTGGAAGCCTTCGGGGCCGCTGCCAGACTTCTCGTTTGCAGGTGAGGCGGCAGCGCTCGACGCAACAGCTCGCCTCACGCCCGGCACGTGCCGCTGCCGGGAGGCGCTGCTTGCAGCGGGATGCGCCCCAAAGCCACCCAGCTGCTGTGCACTTGCAGGTTACCACCAGGGCAACGACCCCCTGCCCTCACCGCCGGTTACAAAGTCGGTGCTGGACTTCAAGCCGGGCAGCAGGGACGACACCGAGATGCTAGTCAAGGCGGTGGAGTGGGCGCACAAGCAGTCGCCGCCAAAGGGTGGGCTGGGTGCGGGGAGCATGCCAGGCAGGGCGGATTGGTTGCAGGGAGCACGCCGGGCAAGGCGGATTGGTTGCAGGAAGCGTGCAGGTCGCTAGACGGGCCACTGCTCGGTGTGCACAGCAGTGGAGGAGAAGCAGGGCGCGTGCAGTTCTCAGCAGCCCTCGCCGAAAGGGGTCGACAGCAGCGCAAACGGCCAGCTGTCTGTGCTCAACCACCGTGCCCTCGTGCACCCCCCCGAGCTGCGCAGGCGGGTACACAGTGCTCTACATCCCCGCCGGCACCTACACTCTGACCGAGCGGCTGTGGATCAAAAAGTCAAACATTGTCATCCGTGGCGCGGGGGCGGGGCAGACCGTCCTGGACATCCCGAAGAGTGAGCCGGGTGGCGCAGGCGCAGGCGCCCCTGCCTCGCAGGGACCTGCACATGACGCGCCCGAGCTGCGGAGTGCGCTGCAGCAAGTGCAAGCCTCAACGGCCCTGGACGTGTGCATGCTGCACTCGCACCCCTCTCTGCCTGGCCCCCCCGCCCCTCCTGCAGGCCTGTGGGACCTGTACGGCAAGAGCAAGGGCTCTGAGAGCGGCGGCTACGTCAACTGGGGTGCGCCCCTGTGCACAGCGCTGCCTGCCGGTGGCCTCGTATCACTGGCCGAGCCGCCTGCCCATGCATGCCCGTGCCTGCTGCTGCCGTGCTGGGCGTTTTGGCAACCCCCTCCCCTGGCCGTTGTTTGCCTGGCAGCACCCACCCGCCAACACCTGCACCCGTCTGCCGCGTGCAGGCGGCTTCATCACCGTGTGGGGCAGCGCCAAGAAGGGCAGCCTGCTGACCACGGCAAGGGACCGACCTCTGGTGCACCAGTTGTCCTGCCAACCGGTTCAAAGCCTAATATCACTAAATAACACAGGCTGTCCTGCCTGCGTTATTTAGTGATATCAGGCTTTGAACCGTGCCCTGCCCGGTGCACGCCCGCCCCTGCTGCCAGTGACCGCAGGCCGTGTCTGCTGTGGCCCCCGCAACGCTGGTTGGCAACCTTCCTGCTGCTGCCTCTGATTGGCCCTGCTGCCTCACCGCAGACAGCTCCAGTGTGTGCGACGCGCACTGACCCCGCGCCCGCCCTGCGCAGGCCACGGGCAGCGCCAAGCGCGGCGACTACCGCCTGACCGTCAAGGACGCCTCCAAGCTCAGGATTGGCACCTACTACGACCTCTGGTGGAAGGATGTGGGCGGCAAGCTGAACCGCGCCATGTGAGCAGCGCTGGGGAGGGCCAGTGCAGAGGGGGCAAGGCGCGCGGCCCCAGCGAGCCTGCCTCGGCAGTCGCTGCCGTGCACCAAGGTTCCCGTCTTGGCTCCCCCTTCCTCCACCCTCCAGGCTTGCTCCACGCCGCCGTTGCTGCCGTCCCGCACCCCTGCATCTCGCCTGCAGCGCGCCTTGACTGGCCACTCTGTGCGCACCCCTGCAGGTTTGACGGCAAGACGGACGCCCCCGACATGTACGTCGGCTCCACCCGCACCCGCTTCACGGCCAAGGTGGTGGGCATCAACGGCAAGGTGGGTGGGCCCTCATCTGCACGGGCTGCGCGCCCGCGCTCGGTGCCACGCACCGCCAGCGCTTGCTGTGCCTTACTCGCCCAGCCTGCTGCGCGTCTTGCCCAGTGGTGGACAATATGTGGCGGCAGCGGGCATGCACTGTGCGGGGCGCCCGGCTGCTGCCCGGCAGCATGTGACTTCATTGTTGTCGCGCCTGCCTGCCCTCCGCAGACCGTGACCCTGGAGCGGGCGCTGCCATACCCAATCTCCTCATCAATCGACAGGGTAAGGGTGTACCCAGCAGGCTCAGCAAGCGGTTGCGCGACCAACAGGCGACGCCATCTATCTGCCGCAGCAGCCGGCTTGTTCACACCCTCTTGCTCGCGTGTGGGCCTTACCTGCTGCCGCCTGCCTGTCCGCAGGTCTCCTTCCTGGCCCCCGCCAAGACGGTGGAGGAGGTGGGCGTGGAGGGGCTGACCTTCAAGTTCAAGTGGGAGCCGTACGCAGGGCATCACTGTGTGAGCACAGCTGGGAAGGGGGTTGTGGCATCACCCAGAGGCCAGTCGAGGTCAGAGGGTTGCAGAGGCTCAGCCGGCGGCAAGCACCAGCGGCGGGCGTGCCTTGGGCCGCCATGCTGACGGGCCGCTGTGTGGCTGCCCGCTGCCCACCCCCGTGTTGCTTGCCCTGCACCGAGCCCATAATCCTGCTGATTCCGCTCGCCCCGCAGGAGCGCGGCTGGAACGCGATTGAGATACAGGCGGCGCGCGACTGCTGGGTGCGCGACATCGAGATCATCAACCCCGACTCGGGGGTGCTGCTCAACTGTGAGTTTGTGTGTATATGTGTGCGTGTGTCGCGCCACGTTTGTGTGTGTTTGAAGAGGGGGGGGGCTTGGTTGTGCTCTTGCCGGCAGGCAGCCCGCTCCCATTGTGCCCTCAGTCCACGCATCCGTGTGGGCCGCCCACCGTGCGCTCCACCCCTCCCCTCCCCTGCAGACCTGGCCAGCGCCATCACCACCACCGGCATCAAGATCTGGTACACCAAGACCCGCGCCAACCGCATCCCCAACCCGTATGGCGAGACCACCGACGCCGACGGCCACTGGGGCCTGGTCTACTGTGAGCGCGGCGGCGGCCAGGCAGCGCAGGCGCTGGGCAGCGCTGTTGTGCCTCCGCTGGGCACGCCTGCGCGGTCGGGCT
>KQ482063.1:1676759-1687339 GCA_001430745.1 Auxenochlorella pyrenoidosa | reverse complement strand
CCCCCCCCCCCACCCCCCACCCCACACACACACACACACACACACACACCTGGCCGGCAGCTGCCCCGTCAGCTGGTTGCCATTGACGCCAATGTATCGGGCGCCGGCCAGGCCGCTCCAGTTGGCGGGCAGCGCGCCCATGAGGGCGTTGTTGTTCAGGGCCAGCAGCGCCAGGCGGGACAGGGCCCCCCACTCCGGGGGCAGCGTGCCGGCTGCGGGGGCAGGGGCAGCAGCGGCGCAACGGGGTGAGCACGGCCGGGCACCATGCTTCATGTCCAGGAGCTGCGAGTGCACCAAGCAGGGCATAGCCGTGCACGCATAAGAACGCAGGGGACGGCACGACGCGTGAGCCCATACGCCGGCGCCGGCGCGCAGCCCCCCGGCGCTCACTGATCAGGTTGTTGGACAGCTCCAGGAATCGCAGGTCGCTGGCGCCCGCCAGCCCCGGCGCCAGCCTGCCGCCCACCCCAAAGGGCTGCTGGGAGGAGGAGGTGAGGTTGACGCCGATGACGCGCGTGGCGTTGCAGGTGACGCCTGCGCAGGGGGTCCAGCGGGCTGCGACTCTTCACGGCCGATTCACAAATGAGAGCATCCATCGCGCAACCATATTGCAACCTCTCCAATTTGGAGAGATTGCCCCACATGTGCTGCAGGCGACAACACAGCAGGGCCAAGCCGGGACGCCATGCATTCCTTGGCAGCGGGTGGGGCATCTCCGGGGTGCGTGCCTGTCCAGGGGATGGCGCAGGGGTCTGACGAGGCGTACCAGTCTATGGGCAGGTTGGTCAGCATTCCCCGCAGAGCCTGCAGGGCAACCACTGCAAGTTGCAGCAGGCAGCGGGACGGGCGCAGTGGTGAGGAGGGCCGTACGGGCGCAAGCCCTTGCTCTCGGAAGGCAGCGAAAGCCGTCAGCAGGCGTAGGCTGCCATGTTACAATAGTGCCGTGAACCTTACCGTCACCCGGGTTGGTGGCATTGCTGGTGGCTGCAGGCGGAGGGCGTGGAGGCGCTGCCCCCGAGCCGGCTGCGGGCGCTGCCCCAGCGGTCGCGGCGGCACCTGCCCACTGGCACGCGGCCGCCAGGCAAGTGATCAGACACAGTCTTCTGGCCCACGGCATGCCTGCTGTTCTGCGGCGCGGGAGAAAGCCGCGCGGGGGCGCCAGAAAATGCGGGGGCCCTGTTTGGCCGCGCTGCCGCCCTGCACCTTCGTGAGCAGCGTTCGGAGAGGTTGCAATTTGGTTTTGCGCTGTCCGTGTGGTTCCGCCTAGCGCCTTTCGCTAGGTCCCGCGGCTCCAAGTCGGGCTTCGGGGAACCGCCTTGAGGGTCCTTGATTGCACATAGGCAGGCAAGACGTGCGATTATTGCGGATGATCAGATCTCAAGGACCTGGGTGGAACCCATTGCGCCACGCGGCAGCTGCTGCCCTCGCCGCCCAGTTCCTGCAGTCCCTTCCATACCCCCCAGTGTCTTTCAGAGTGTATTTCACGAGGGGCAGGAAGGCACTCGCATGCGTGTGATGCAAGAATCTGCTGGAAAACTGGGTTGCCAAGCCTCGGTCAGAACAAAACGGAGGTGGGAGTCGCAGAGTGCATAGCATGCAGACGGCAGCAGCGTTCGGGGGGGGGCAAAAGCAAGGAAAGCAGCGGACCTGCCTTTGCAGCAGGGGCCTGGTTGGGAAAGATACAGACAAGGGCGGCGCTGCAGCTAGCTGCAGTCACAGATCAAACAATGCTGTGGTCAGGGAGTGTGCGTTGGCGAAGAGGCGACAGAGCGTGCGCGCATGAGTTCAGCATGAGGTTTGGGGGCGGACGGGAGCATTTCAAGAGGGGGTCAAGTGGGCAGCACACTGCCGGGGGTGGCACGGGAGAGCATCGGCCACCTGGCGGCCTTCAGCTCGAGAAATCAAAAAACACGACGACGCATGAGATATTGTCGCATGAGCCGCGCACAAATGCTTCTGAGGCCAGCGCCCGCGCCGCTGCCTCTGGGCCTGCAGTCACCGGTTGCGGAATGTGCATGGCCTAATGGCAGTAGGGGCAGCACTGCAAGGGCATAAGCAAGGCTTGCAATGGACTGGGCACGCACTAAAGCTTGGGAGCACGCCCACCTTCTGCTCTGTGCTCCAGTGCCAGCCGCACTGCCTCCTGGTTTGACACCGCATCCCAGAGGCCGTCGCTGGCGAGCACCAAGCAGGCATGACCTGCACCCAGGTAGCCATGAAAGGGGCGGCAAAGTCTCAGCATAGCAGGTCTGCGCAGCAGGCGCACACCAGGCAGGCAGGCGGGCGCCGGACCCAGCAGAGAGCGCTGGGGCTCGTCCCAGGGCGCAGCGGCAGGCTGCCCAAGCACTCACGCTCATTGAGCAGCAGGTCGCAGATTTCGGGGTGCGGAATGATGAACTGCTTCAACATACGATTGCCAAAGCTGCGGGACACTGCCAGCACGCCGCCTGGCAGGAGGGGGGGCCCGGAACACGGCAGGGCAGGGCGTGTGAGCAGCACAGGGCAGGGCGTGTGAGCACGTGTACATGGCACTGCCTTTAGGCCAGTCACGCCATCCGCTGCTGCCGGCCAGCTCTGTTCAGCGCCAGCAGACCCCACTGTGCTTTATCATGTGGCCTGCCGCACTCATGCTAGACCCCGTGTGGGCCCCGTGCACCCGCCTGCTCACCAACACGCCATGTGCCCGCCCACACCACCGCGCCGCCCGCGCTCTCAATGCGCCCCCGCTCATCATCCCGCGCCGGCTTGTGGTCTGCAGACAGCTGCAGCGTTGACGCGCCGCAAGAGAGAACCGCTCTGCGACAAAGGCGAGGGGGAGGGAGGTCCGGGCGGTGCCAGGGGTGCATGTTAGGGTATGGGCACCCGCTGGGAGCGGCACGATAACCGTGCTGCCGAAGGCAGCATGCGCCAGCGCTGCGCCATGGCACAGCGCCGCCAGCCCAACCAGCGCAGCCGTGGCGCCGGATGCTGGAAACGGGGCCGCCACCCCCCTCACCTGCTGTCGCCGCAGTGCGCCACCACCAGGCGCTTGCCCACCAGCACGGCCGTCACCGCGGTGGTGCCGTCGTCGCGCTGCTGCCTGCTGTCCAGCTCGCAGTACTGCTCATCCGTCTCCTACAAAAGGGGGGGGGGGCACGCGGTTGCTGCTCTTCCCCAGACGCGCAGGCGCCTGAGCTGGGTCGGGCGCCTACTGCCCGGCGTGCAGCGCTGCTGGTCGCCCTTCTGGAGGCCGGGCAGCGGGCAGGCAGGCGGGCGCAGAAGAGGGCGCATACCCGAGCAGAGGCGCCCGGCAAACCCCAACCCCAACACAGCCCCGCCCCGCGAACCCCCCCTCAACACACCCCCGCCCCACCCCCTGGCCTCACCACGTACGCATCCTCCACCGCCTTGCCCAGGTTGCGCGCAAACTGCTCGTGGGCCAGCAGGTTCTTGAACAGGCGGTCCCGCACAAAGCGTGAGGCCGAGGGGCCGCCGTGCCTGCAGCCACGCACGCACGCGGGCAACAGGCGGAAGGCTTGGCATGTGCACGCATGCGGCACGCGATGGCAGCTGCTCGCAAGCAGCTGGTCTCCTCCTGTGCGCTGCACAGCACTTGCAGCCGAGGCAGGCAGCCTGAACAGGCAGCAGTCGGCTGCTTCCTGCGCTGACAGCCCTCTTGCACGGCGTATTTCACCAGCCCGGCCACACTTAGGGCACTTTCTGGGGCAGTGCCCTGCACATGCCCTGCACACAGCACAGCGTGGCCCCTCACCACCGCACCCAGGCACCCACGCTCACCCGTCAAACACCCCGAAGGCACCAACGTCAACGCCCTGCTCGTTGTGCCACTGGCAGTACACCGTGTCCTCGTTCAGGGGCCGCTTGCCGCGCATGCTGGCCCAGCCCGACACGACCTCGCCGTCGGGCCTGCAGCAGTGCCAGGCAGGGCAGCAGCGCTTCCATGGCAGCAGTGCACAGACAGGCTCTCCAGCATGCAGTTCCTGAGCAGCAATGGCCAAGACGTTTGTCGAGCACACAAGCGCTAAGGAGACGATGAGATCGCAGCCGAGACAACACCGCCTTGTTGCCGCTGGCGGGACACAGCAGCAGCGGCGGCGGCACCAAGAGGCGGCGCAAGGGTTTGATCGTGGGCGCGGGAGGCGGCGATTTCGGGAACGAGGCGCCAAAAGACCGTTGGAGCACAGGCGAGACAGGGTTCCGCTCACCTCGAGCACTTGCCGCTCTGCAGTCCATATTTTTGCTCCAGCTTAGTCTCGTACTTCTTCTGCCTAGAGTCTTCTGGAGGTGGAGAGTGAGAGGAGCCCAGCCAGGAGAAGAGACTCCTCCAGCCGCTCATACCTCGCCCGGGCCGGTGGGAAAGCTTTCGGAGAGCGCTTAGAGGGATTCAGGTGAATTGTGGGGAGCACAAATGGGCCGCCACACCCTTAGATGCCCTCAAGCCAGGAGGCGTGAGCAGACGCAGGAACATGCAGCAGCGCGGGCACAGCATCGTTCAAGATGTTCGTTCATCTGCTGCTTGGCATGCAAAGCTGCCAGGCATGCACAGCCTCTGTGGTGGGAGGAGCAGGCTGCGGCCGAGACGCTCCTGTTAGGCTGACCTGGTCGCGGATGTGCCCATCTCCTGCCCCCCATGTGCCACATGTCGTCATTGCAAATGGACACCTGTCCCAGCTGATGTGGGGCCACTTCCACCATTGTCGCAGCCAGCGTCTGCGCGCCCCTTCTCTTCAGTGAAATAACATTCAAACAGGTCAGCATTAAACTAATTTGGAAGCACAGCATGCTCTGCCTGCTAAAGAACAGTGGCTGGGGGTAGGGGCGTGCGGTGCTTCATGATGGCGCAGATCTCAGCTGCACAGTCTATCGACAGCACCTCCCGCTTGATCAGCTGAGGGACGGTGCTGTTCCTCTGGCAGTACGCCTTCCATGGGGCATGGATTTCCTCCGGCCTCCCCGCCGTGCGGCAGTGGAGCGCGCCCAGCGCCTCTGTGAGGAAGGGCATGATGGCGCCGGGCGACTGCCCAATGGTCTCGTACGCGACAAAATACGTCGTCAGAAGGTCCTCTATCTGCAGGCATCGAACAAGCACGAGGGTTAGCAGGCTTGTGCAAACCAGCTTCACATCCAGCCGCTGGCTGGACATTTGCTGAGAGCCAGCCGCGCAGGCAGCACTCCGGCACGGATGCGGGTCGGGGCGGTGCCAGCCCTGCACCCTGCATCATGGGTACCCACCACGTACACCCCAAACGGCCGCAGCGCGGGCCACAGCAGCTCCAGGCTCCGGCGCTGGTGCTCCGGGTGGTGCCCGCCGTCGTCCACAATCAGGTCGAACGGGCCCAGCGAGGCGGCATCGGCCAGCACGGGCGCCAGGGTCGCAGGGTCGGCCTGCGGCCCGGTGTACAGCCGGCCTCCGGTGGCCTCGATGTCGGCGCGGAAGCTCTCGGCGCACTTGGCATCGAGCTCGATGAAGGAGACAGCGGCGCTCGGGAAGAGGCGCTTCCACAGCTGCGGGGCGGGGTGGGGGTGGGGGTAGGGGGTTGGCGGGGTAGAGCTGGTGGTTGCAGGGTGCGTCGAGGGAGGGCAGGGGGCAGCGATTTGCTGAATGAGCAAAAGAGCCTTTCTGCAAGCTTCCTACTGCCCGCAACGTGGGCCTCACCAGGAGAGAGTTTCCGACGCCACCCCATGCGGCCGGCATCCCGCAACCCAGGCCAATCTCGAGGATGCGCAGCTGCAAGCACAAGAAGCAAGCAAGCAGATTCAATGGCAGCTCATTAGCCACACACCCAGCTGGTTCTGAGATGGCACCATGTGCAACCGTGCTGCCTTACTGGGGTGTCCTCAGGCAAATGTCCAAGGTACCTGCATTGGATCGTGGGTAGTGGATGTCACTTTGCAGGCAGACAGTGCGGCAACCTCTGCTCAAGCAGCATATGCATGTGCCGCTGTCCCAGCGTCCCGCACTTTGTCATTGTGGTTTCGTAATGGTGGGAAAATATGCCGCTGCCGCCTGGGGGCGTAACCTTGGCATTGCGCAAGGCAACCCCTGCATCGTAGAATCGCAAGGACATCGAAGCGCCGATGGGCGAGTTCTGCGAGTGGCAACGGTGCACCTTGAGTCAGTGCAAGAGACGGGCAGGCAGCATGAAGAGGCACTGCTCCCCCTCCCCTTCCGACTTCTGCAGGTGGCGCTGCATGCGACTGCTCCTGCATGCTGCCACCCATCAGCTGCTCACCTGTGCATCCGGTCCTCCATGCTTGGCTAACACTGGCTGCAGTCCCTCTGTTTCAGCAGCTGTGGCGGGAGCGGCAGCAGCTGGCGGCGACGGCAGGGCAGCCTGCTGCGATGCCGGCACCCGAAGACGGAAGGGTACACGCTCTGCGCTTCCAAGCATGAGCACGAAAACCACACCCGTCAACAAGCCCGCCTGCAAGGGGCAGATGGCGGCAAAGTGGCTGAACGAGGTTCGGCAAGAGCTCTCAACGCTTTCGGAGCGCTGCGATCAGGGACTACGCACCGCAAAGGTTGCGACTGCACGCGTTTCTGCCGCGGGCGAGCCACCCATAGTGCTGCAAGCCAGTGGACGACAAGCCCTCCTTGCAGTGAGCAGCAGCGAAGCGAAAATAACTGGTATCTAGGGCACAAGCATACGAATGCCGCACCACAAAGGTTGCTGCTGACAATGACCATCGGTGGAGGGTGGCAGCTACACCAAGTGTGCTGGCCAAGGGTGCGCACGATGTTGATGTCATTGGCAGAGTGCATTTGTGATGTTGACACTGTGATGTTGACACTGTGATGTCAACATAACAGATGTGGCTCAAATTAAAAGCTGAAGGAGGCCAAGCTTGGCCGATGCCTGTGCACGGCCGCATTGCCTTCCCTGCGCCTGCGCTCGGCCTACTCCCGCTGTGCGTGAGCGCGCCCATCCCGCTGCATGTGCTCTGCTACGCCCTTGCCTGCAGCACGTCCTTTCCTCACGGTTCACAGGGTGCACATGCTTCTTCCTCCTGCTGCAACTTGCCCGCATGCGTGCCGGCCTCGGCTGGGGCACTGCTGTGGCTGCTCAGCTATGCAACCGCTGGCAGGTTCCCCACGTGCCGTAGCACGATGAGCTTGTTCCACGCTGCCCTGCTCTCTCCATGTTTTCCCATCTGCACTGTGCTGCACAGGTTTGCAGCAAATACCTGCTTTAAATCGGCTCAAGGCTGCTGTCATGTGTGTTTCTGAAACATCAAGCGGCATGGCGCCAGCTGCGGGGGAACGCGCGCGTGCGTGCGGCGGCGGGGGCGGGTCAGTGCCATGTCAGGCCACGTCGGACGCGTGAATGGCGCATGACAGCTCCCAGTGCACAGGACTCTCTGATATCATAAGTTTATCTTACATGGAGAACACAGCCCCTGGACAGCTCCTGCAGGCTGCAGGACAGGCCACAACCTCGGGGCAGCCGACCAAGCGTCGTGGGCGGCCTCCGGGCATCAGAGGCAGCCACTGCAGGCTTTGACAAAGTGCAGGCGGGTATTGACTCCATGGTGGGCTTTCTCACCAGTCAGCTGGGCCCAGCAGTGCTGCAGCTCGAGTCACAGGCTGCTGGCAGCGGCGCCAGCATCCCTGCCCCGCTGCCAGCGTACCGCCCTGCAGCGCTTGCCCAGGCAGCCCTCTTCAGAGACACTCTGCTGGATGAGGCAGCTGCCATTCCGCTGGTCGCAGGTTCCAGTGTTTGAGGCTGTAGCAACTGCAAGGCTCGACTATGCAAATCAGAGCAAGGATGAAGCGGTAGAACAAGAGGCACGCAACCAGGCTGCAGTCAGGCTTAAGTCCGGCCTTGTCCCTGGCACTGAATGAGCCCCGGCCCAGGCAGTCAGGAGGGCCCGCAACAAACCTTCAAGGAAGCGTACAAGCAAGTTGCTCATCTGTAGGTAACAGCAGACGGCCATATATGCAGAGGACTGAAACTCAGAGCCAGCCAACATACAGCACATGGCGCAAGTTGCGCATGAAAGCCTGGTATTGGCACGAAATGAGCAGCAAGGATAAGGGGCGACGGACACAGGGGGGCAAATGAAAGAAGGGGGGAAAACATGGCATCGTACGGAGTTATAAATGTGCGCATGCCATGAACGTCGACTGCTGAGCACAGGAAGATACCAACAGATTTAATTTGGCATGGTGGAGGAGGAGTGGCACCCTAGCCGCTTTGTGGGCTGCACCTTCCCGTCAGCATGGTGTACGGTGCCCAGCATGGTGAATGGCTCCGCAAGGTGATGTCCTGCCATTCTGCCATTCAAGAGGTAGGCTACAAAAACCCTTGCACCAACAGCAGGGGCTGACAGTTGACCAGTACCCCAGCAGTCACTCTACCAGCTGTAGGCTGGCCTCACCCTTGGCATACTTCTCGCGGTGCGCCTCAAACAGCGCCTGCAGCGTGGACAAGCGATGGGGGCCGACCAGGGAGCACCGCCGCTGCTTGGGGCAGCACTCCTCCACACACAGGAGCCTGCGCTGCCGGCACCCTGCTCCTTGACAGTGGAACAGTGGACGCCTGAGCAGCCATGCGCCACGATAGGCATGGCCACACAGCCGGCCAAGCAAGCTGGCAGCACTGCCCTCACTGCACCTCTTCTTTGGTGTGGCACGGCATGCGCCACAGCGGAGGAGGAGAGCACTGACCTGCAGCGCTGCTACGAACAGGCCGTGGTACTTGTCAACCAGGGCGTCAAACTCGGCGCTGGACTCGTCGCCTGCAGGGGAGGTGGCGGGCAACGCGCAGGCGGGCTCAAGGCGGGCCTAGCATGGTGTAGCCCAGCGTGGTGTGCCTCTCGGTCCCAGCCTCTGCACCTGCACAGCAACATCGTCAGCAGTCTCAGATTACAGCAACGGGGGAGGAGGGTCTGTAGTGGGCAACGAGCATCATGGCAGGCTACGCCGCCAGCACGGCAGGCTACGCAGCCGGCCTGCTTCAGAACAGGGTGCGGCAGTGCACCAAATCTGGGCGCTGCAATCAGGCTGAACCCACCCTCGAACTTGGGCACATCCAGGGGGGCGCCCACCACAATGTCCAGGGGCACCGGGTAGGGCAGCAGGCCCAGCGGGAGAAGGAAGCCGGTGCCGAAGAACAGGGGGAGGGTGAAACTGCAACAGCAGGCGGTCACGGGTGGGGAGCCAACGCCGGGGATGTGGCGTTGAGCGCGAGGGAGAGGGGCCGGGCCTGTGGTTTCGAGGCAGACACCCCCCCCGGCCACCTGCTGCTGCAAAGCTGCCGCTGCCTCCAAGGGTTGGCCAAACGACACTGCAGAGATTCGGCCCGCCCCTGCGCCTTGCATACTTGGTTGCGGCATCCTGTTCTGCATGCGAGGTCCGCCACACCCCACCCGGTGTATTTGGTGAGGCTTCGCTGGAAGCGGCGGACGAGCGAGGTGGGCGGCAACTCGTTGGCGGTCCTGCGTGGCCGGGGCAGAGCGCTGTGTGGTGGGCACGGCTGACAGGAGGAGGTTGAGGGCAGGCCTGTGGCGGCCGTTGCTGTCGCCGCATTGGCCACCTGATGAAGCTCAAGAGCAGCAGCTGAGTGGGCAGCATGCCTTGTGTGCTAATGAGCCGCAACATAAAAGTTCCCATGACGGCATGGTCCTGCTCATCCCTCCCACCCGTCGCCCGGATGCACCAGAACTGCAGGCCCCGCCAAGTACCCGAGGCTCAACTGCCCCCGGCTGCACTGGCACCCAGCCATCCTCCCATCTCATCTTGCCCTTTGATTCCAGGCCACCACCACCGCACCTCAAGTTGAGCCTCTCTCCCGCCAGCGGCATCTTCATCCAGCGGCGTTTGTGCCTGCGTTGCCTCTCCACAGCCCCAGCCTTCCCTGCCCAACCCAGCCTGCCCCCACCTGAAGGTGGAGTTCTCGCCAAAGGCGTACACGGGCACCAGCGAGGCCCCCGTGCGCAGCGCGACCTTCACAAAGCCCCGCCTCCTCCTGAGCACAAGGTCGTGGGCCCCCGGCTTGGCATGCAGGCTCTGCAGCGGGGGAGGGCATGCGGAAGCGGGTGTGGAGACGTGCAATGCGACCAACAGGTATGCATACGCGTGTGTGGCCAGATGAAGACCTGCGCTCGAGGTGCTCTGTGCATGGATGTGCCTGTGGCAACCGCCGCAGCCCAGTGCTATGCTGGCAGGCAGACAGGCAGGCAGGCAGCCGCACCTCTGTGCCGCCGCCCACGGCGATAAATATGGACTTGCCGCGCCCCAGCAGCGTCAGGCAGGAGCGCTTGGAGACGTCGCACACGCCTGCGCGGCGGTGGCGGGGGCTGGCCGCTTGTGCAGCTGTGCGGCAGCAGCAGCAGCAGCAGCAGCAGCAGCAGCAGCAGCCAGGCCAGAAAGCATGCTGCCCTCGCTCGTCGACGACTCTCTGGCATGTGAGCACGCGTGAGGGCAGCGCTGCGCTGCGGCCCACCATGCCACAGCAGGTATTCACGGAACAGCGGGGCCCGGAAGTTGAGGCGCAGCGTCAGGCAGCGGCAGTCGATGCCCGGGAAGAGGCGCGCGAAGCCCAGCGCGTCAGAGGCAAAGGTC
This sequence comes from Auxenochlorella pyrenoidosa, assembly GCA_001430745.1. Taxonomy (NCBI): domain Eukaryota; kingdom Viridiplantae; phylum Chlorophyta; class Trebouxiophyceae; order Chlorellales; family Chlorellaceae; genus Auxenochlorella; species Auxenochlorella pyrenoidosa. The sequence goes on along the minus strand of KQ482063.1, from coordinate 1,676,775 downwards.
AGCCAGGCCTGCGTGG
>KQ482063.1:1659395-1675523 GCA_001430745.1 Auxenochlorella pyrenoidosa | reverse complement strand
TCGCGGGCGGGAGAAGCTTGCAGCTGCAGCCTGCGGGCAAGTTTCAGGCTGGTGGGTCATCCAGGGGTTGCCTGGAACTGCCCAGCCGGTGCCTCGCGTTGCCGGCCCAAACACACAACGCGGCATCACTGCGCCGGGCGCCCTCCTCGGTCGTCTTTTCTCGCTGCAGCGTGGCCAACATGCTCTTCCTGGAGTCCCCCGCATTTGTGGGGTTCAGCTACAGCAACACCACCAGCGACGCTGTCGTGGGCAAGTCCTGGGGGGGAGGGCTGGGGCGGGGGCCACTGCGCTGTGCGGTCACAGCAGCTCGTTATGGCGCAAACACACATGGGCATGGTGACACCGCTGCTAGCACTCAGGGTTCTGGCAGGGGTGAGCACATCCTGCTGCGTTTGCAGGCAGGCAGCTGCCGTGGTTGGCGAAGCGTCCTTTTTCGCCGGCCACGTGAGCCACGCCTCCACACACACCTTGCAGGGGACAAGCGCACCGCCGTGGACAGCCGTGAGTTCCTGCTGCGCTGGCTGGACCGCTTCCCGCAATACCGGGACCGCCCCTTCTGGCTGTCGGGGGAGAGCTACGCCGGCCACTGTGAGCCCCACCCCCAGACACTTTGCCTGCTCGCAAACCCGTTTGATTGTGGCGACCAGGCGGTTGCTGATGCGCAGATCCCGCTGGCCGATACCAGGCATGCTCTTCCTGGCACTTTTATCATGTGTTTGCTGACCCAACAACGAGGCCTGAGGCCTGGGGGCATGCGCTGCTGCCCGCCCCCCCCCCCACCCCACCACCACCACCAGACGTGCCCAACCTGGCTGCTGAGATCCTGGAGGGCAACAGGAATGGTCGGCGCGACGAGAAGATCAACCTGCAGGGCTTCCTTGTGGGTGAGCCGACACCACAGGCAGGGCAGGGAGGGGAGCTCCCCTTGTGCTCAGCTGCCGCTCTGGCGCGCACGGGTGGGCTGGGCAGCAGCCCGCAGCGGGAGCCTGCCAATGTGCGCAGTGAAAGCACACGGCAGCCGCACCTGCATGGCGCAGCAGCAGGGAGAGGCGGGCGCTTCAGCAGCGGCCCGCCAGCCTTGCTTGTTATTTTCCCGCTCGTTGCCTGCGTGCTGGGCGCCGGCTCTGTGCTGCCCGCGCCCGTGCCTGCCGCGTTTGCATGTGCCGCTGCCTGGTGCGCTGCGGGTGTGGCGCCGCGGGTGTGGTGTGCCGCCTGCGCCAGCCCCCCCTGGCTGGCCGTGCCCGGGAGCAGGCAATGCCTGGACGGACGCCTCCACGGAGAACCAGGCGGCGGTGACATTTTGGTACAGCCATGGCATCACCTCGCGCACCGCCACCAGGGGCATGAGGGACAACTGCGACTTCAGCAGGATCGGCCCGCTGGCGCAGCAGGCGAGTGGGCGCGCCGCGCCACCTGCCTGTCGCTTGCTGAGTTGCCGTCTCTGCGCCGCTTCCTGCCTGTGCCGTCCAGGCAACGCGCTGACCGACCCGGAGACCGACTCCCGGGGGGCGCTGGCCTTTTGGTGGTCCCACGGTGACTGGCTGGGCGGGGAGGGATTGCCATGGAGGTAGAGGGATGGGGCAAGCAGGCCAGCCCTGTGGCAGTGCTTCTGCACGCCTCGAGCTGCCCGGCGGCCTGTTGCTTCGCGTGTGTTTGGCTGCCGGGCGCCGGCTTGACCCAGGCTGGCCCCGCTCCCCGCGTGCGCGCCGGCAGCCATCATCAGCAGCGAGACGAGGGACGGGGCCCTCAAGAACTGCGACTTTGCGCACATCTACCCGCTGGCCGAAAACGTGTGTGGGCCCTTCTCTGTCCTTCTCCGTATGGGCGGGTGCCCCTCTTGTGAAAAGGCTGGCTGTGTGTGCCTTGCGGGCAGGGCTGGGTGGGGCCCCTGATGGACAGAGGGAAGCGGGACCCGTACGTAACGCCTGCCACCGCTGCCCAACGCTCTGTTGCCTTGCTGCCCTCCTGCTGCGGCCCCTCGCCGCGCTTTCTGCTGCTCTGGTTACTCCTATGCTGTGGCTGCTGTGCCGGGCTGCGCCGGGTCCCACTGCCTTCCCTTGCTGCTTGCACCAGGGGTTCTTTAAACTGCCCCTGCCCCCTGTGCCTCCTTGCCTGCCTGCAGGAAGATGTGTTTGTGTCGGCAGAGGAGGGCCCCACAGGCGCACCCCCGCTGAGCGGCAAGGCCAAGCGGTGTGACCGCTTCGTGAACCAGGCAATGGAGGTGGGGGCCTGCCAGGGGGGCTGGCGTGGCGCAGCCTGCATGCGGGCGCTTCGTTGCTTGAGCATGCCTGGGCAACCTTTGCAGAAGCACAGCTCAAGTGTGCGCTGCTGCGCGAGTGCCTGCATGGCAGCGCTGCACACGATGTTGAAAGCACATGCTCAGCTGAAAAGGGCATCGTATCCCTGGGCCCTGCAGGAGATGGGCGGGATCAACATCTATGAGTGAGTCCACTTGGCCTGCTGGCAGCCCCGCCGCCAGGAAGGAAGACGGCCAGGCTTGGAGGTGCACACGGCGCAATGTGGCTGCTTGCCGTCCAAGGGTTGCTCTCTGCCATGCTGACATGCCGGCGCTGTCACCCGCCTGGCCTGCAGGATCTATGCAGGTTTGCGGGGCGCTGGAAGAGCGACAGCAGGCACCACGGGCATGGGGTTAGAGGGAGGCGCATATCTGGCGCGCATGTGTCCATCAGTGCATCCAGTTGTGTTGTGTGTCGTCCCTGGCCAACCACGCATGCGCCGCTGCGCCCCTGCCGGGCAGATGTGTGCCTGAACGGCCCGGCCAAGCAGGCTCGCCAGCTGGCGCTGATGCTGCGGGACCACCCGGCGGGCCTCAGCACGCGGCACATGCTCACAGGTGGGCTGCAGGGAGAGGGCCCCTGATCTCTTCAGCCAGCTGGGGCCCCTGCACGGCGTGCGCTTGCACGTGGCGCCCTAGCAAGCCCGCTGGCGGGATACATGCACCCCCTTATCGTATGCTTTCATGCCGATGCGTGCGGCCCAACCGGCCCCCAAGCCACCCCTACACGCCTCCCTGCTCCTGCAGACAACCCGGCATACGACCCATGCATCGGTGCGGTGGGGCCCTGGGCTGGCAGCAGGGTGCAGGCACCCTGTGTTGCAGGACTTGGGATTCAGCACTGGTGGGTACGTCCAAGCCCACCGGCCGCACGTGCTCCGCCCCCGCCCCCCCCCCCCCCCCCCCCCCGGCCAGACTCGGAAACGGAGGCCTACCTGAACCGGGCAGACGTGCAGCAGGCGCTGCACGCCAATGTGAGCGGCGACCTGCCGGGCCCCTGGCAGGACTGCACCTCCAAGATCAGCTACTCCAGGCGAGTGGCTGGGGGGGCAGCGCTGAGCTACAGGACAGGTGCAGGGGTGCGCTGCACAGTGCGCTGAGCTACAGGACAACGAGGCATGCTCGTGACCGCGGTCGGATGCCCTGCGCGTGCAGCAAGGAGAGGTAGCACGGCACCGCCACCGCCTGCAACCTCCAACGACCTCCCTTCTGGCCCTTGTCCTGCAGGCGTGACCTGCTGTCCTCCATGCTGCCCGTGTACAAAGACCTTCTGGACCAGGGCATTAAGATACTGGTGTACAGGCAAGGGCGGCTAGAGTCGCAGCAAGCGTGCTGGCAGTTGAATGAGCCGTGCGGGCGCCGCTTTTTGTGGTGGGGGAGCCAGTGGGCGCATGTGGCAATGCCCAACCCTCTCCTCTGCTGCCCCGCCTGCACTGCAGCGGCGATGTTGACGCCATTGTGCCGGGTGAGCCTGGCCAGCCGCCTGCGGCACCCGCGCACCTGACCGTGGGTGCATGGGGGTTCAGAGCGCGCCAGCCAGCTGCGCCGCTGCGGTCTCTGGATGGCCCATACCATTGACCCTCCAGCCTCTGCACCGTGCACTGAGTGCCCCTCAAAATCATCCCTGCTGCATGCCTCGACGAACATGCAGTGATTGGCACGCGCAACTGGATCAATGGCCTGGACCTGCCCGTGAAGGAGCACTGGCGCCCCTGGCGCTCAACCACTGGCCAGGTGTCGCCCATGCTGCCTGCTGTTTGCTGCAGCAGCTGCTGCTGCTGATCCCTCCTGCTGCTTGTTGCTGCTGCACTGCCTGCCTGTCCCGTGTGTGCGCCAACTCTGCTACCGGTGCCGCGCAAGCTTGACGCCGGCAGCCTGCCGGCTGCCTGCGCTCTGGGCAGGCGCACGCACGGCTCGACCGGGTGGCGCGCCTTCCTAGCGTGCAGTGCCCCCGCTCCGCAGGTTGGCGGCTGGACGGTGGAGCACGAGGGGCTGACCTTTGCCTCTGTGCGAGGCGCAGGGCACATGGTAAGCACCCTTGGTGCCGCACTCGCCCTGTCTCATCACGCTGATGCCTGAAACCAGCCCCAGCTGTGTCACGTGTCCGCTCCCACCGTGCTGCGCGCTGTGGTCGCCTCGCTGCCGCAGGTGCCCTACACCCAGCCGGAGCGCGCCCTCTACCTCTTCTCTAAGTGGGTGCACCAGCAGCGCCTGTGAGCTGCCGCGCCTGCGCGGCAGCGGCACGGCCGCGCGCTCTGGCACCCTTCTATACAGGCGGAGGCGGCCAACCCTCCTGCCTGCAGCTCATGCCAGGCACCCATGGTGCTGTATGTGCGACGCTTGCATGATCAAGCACTGCAGTGTGACATCACGAGTGTCGACAGGTTGCGATTGGAGGATGCCCTTCTAACCGGCAACAGAGCACCCCGCCCTGGAGGGCAGGCAGACTGCAGCAGTGCTGGGCAGCAAGACAAAGGGGGAAAGCCACTCCACATGCAGATTGTATTTAGAACGCCATAGTCCTATGCTGCCCCAACTTGGCAGCAGCAGTGCGGATGCTGCAAGGTGCAGCGGCCTGTGACGCTTTTGCATACACAGCGTGCCCCTGTTTACATGGTCGTCAGGGGAGTTAGGCTGCTGAATCAGGCACCTGCACTGCTTGCAGACAGCTCAGGTGCCCTCCCGGCAGCGGGGGCACCCACAAGCGAAGCCATAGGCAAACTGCAGCGCGGCCTGCCGCTGCGCCGCGCCCTGCCCCGCATCGATGTAGCTGATGGTCAGCTGCTCGTGCGCAGCAATGTCCCGGGCCGCGGTGAAGCGCGCCACCGCGTTGTTGCGGGGCCAGGAGATGTCCAGGTTTGGCTCGCAGCTGTGGTTGAGCAGGGAGGCCAGCAGGAAGGCGGCGCTCCCTGGGCGGTGCTGCGCCGCGCTGCCGCCGCTGCCTGCGATGGTGGCGTAAGGGGTGGCTGCCGCAGCTGTGGAGCCGCCGAGTGAGGCAGCTGTGGCTCGCAGCAGGGCAGATGGGTCTGCTGAGAGGTCCAGGGGCGGGACAGTGTCGACCCTGAGTGGGAATGTGTGGGTGTGGTGAATGAGGGGTGTGAAGCAGAGGCAGCTGGGTGGAATATGGGCGGGCAGGGCATGAAGAGCAGCACCATCAGCAGCAATTTTGGCGCCCTCGCCACACTGCAAGCCCGGGGCCTGACCTGCCAGCACGAGGAGGAGGCGGCCCACCAGCAAATGCCCTCCTGGTATGCCTAAACATCACGTGCCGTGCAGGCTGCTGAGCTAGGCAACGAGCCAGCAATAATTGAGCACCGCGGCCTGCTCACCGGAAGGCATTCAGGTGCAGGCGGGCCAGCATGTCGCAGAACCAGCCCAGCGAAAACTCGCGGCGCAGCCGCTCCGGGGTGCAGGCAGCGGCCCAGCGTGCGCTGCCCGCCAGCGGCTGCAGGCCCTGCAGCAGCAGGCTGTGCATCCGCACCCAGGGCTCTGGGGGCTGCGGCGTGTTTGCGTAGCACAGGTGCCGCAGCTGCGAGAGCGCGTCCCCTCTTGCAACTGGTCCCTCCTGCCACGAAGCTGCAGCCGCTGCTCCTGATGCAGCGGCATCAGTGCTGCTGCCACTGTTTCCTGCGGTCGCCTGCTGCCCGGGCCCCCCATCCTGCTGCTCCCAGCGCTGCACCTGCATGCATGCCAGCTGCGCCGCCATGAGCGGGAACTTGTCCCCGCCGTCCCGGCATGCCTGCTGCAGCGGGGCGAGGTTGCAGTCGGCTGCAGCAGCCGCCCACGTGCCCTCTGCCTCGGCGCGGCAGTCTGTTGAGCAGAAGCGCAGGCGGGAGGCAGCGCCGCTGCTGCCACTTCTTCCATGAGCTCGGTCAATGCTGCTGCCGGTGCTGGTGCTGCTGTCGCTGCTGCTCAGGTTTCCTGCCTGTGCAGAGCCGCCGCTGGGCGCCAGCGGGCGCAGGCAAGAGTGGCACGTGGCGGCCAGGGAGTCGGGGTGGGACGTCCACAGCATGGGGGCCTCCTCATGCACCACCATTCCCTGCTCTATGTCCTTGGAAGCAAAAAGGCCACGCCCTGCACCCGGGACCTGCAGGCAAATTCCAATTTGGTGCAGGGCAGCGGGCGCGCAGATTTGCTTGGAGGGTGGGCCGGCAGGGGAGCGGGCACCTTGCAGGATGGCTGAGTGTGGAGGGCGACTAGTGGGCAGGCAGACACGGCTTGCCTGCAATAGGAGGAGCCAGGGCGCCTCCTGCAACTGCTCCTCAAGGCTTGCTCTCGAGGTCATGGTTGCTGCCACGGCCGTCGAAAGCAGCCTGCAGAGCGCAGGTTGGCGGTGAGTGGTCGGCAGCCGACAGAGGACCGACAGTTGCAGCATCAGGTCGATCGTAGGTATCATCGCACCCTCGTCTCCTACCTGTACGTGCCCGGGATGTGGGAACCGCCTGCCGAGGCGAGAGCGGCGACAGCGCTTCGCAACATGCCGGGTCCTCTCACGGAGCTGCAGTAAGGGGCTCCGATTACATGCGGAGCAACTCAACGTTGCGCTTTTGCTGCGGCAATGCAGAAGGGATGGCTGCTGTGGTTGCAAGGGTTCCTGCTGTGCTGTCAAGCTGTGAATTGGGGTCAACACTCGCTTATGTCAGTACACATAAGTTGCCAGATTGCCTGGACTGTCCCCAAGCTTATTCACCGCGCCCTCTTGTGCAAGAGTCACAGCCGAACCTGCAACCCGTGGCGGAGCCGCTGCTCGCCGCTTTCACAATGAGGCGACAGGCGATCCAACAGCTACTGCGACGCGCCGGGGCGCTGGAGAGCGCTGTGCTTCCAGCCGTGAGTGTCCCTGCTCCCTCCTCTCGCTTTCTGCGCCCCCTTGCTGTATGCTTGCCACCCGTGGAGGATTCTGCAGCGACCCACCTGCGCCTCTATGCTCTCCACCTGCAGCTGGCCCAGCGCAGCCTGCCGTCAGCAGTAGCGGCGGCGGTGGCAGCACCTGCGGCGGCGGCAGGCCTGCACGGCTTGGCCCTGCGCGAGCCGCTGACGCCCTCGCTGCCTGCGCAGCACGGTAGGTGCTGGATGTCCAGAGGAAGCAGATGAAGGTGCATCACTGGTTCTGGCTGCACTCTGTGTTCTATGCTGCTTCGCTCCCGCCCAGCCCTCTCGGGCTGTGCACTTGCCTGTGTCTGCCATCAACCCACCTCGCCTTGTCAATTCCTTGCAGCCCAGCGGCGCGGCATGTTCATTCAGACGCAGCCCACGCCCAACCCGGCAAGCCTCATGTTCCTGCCAGGGCAGAAGGTGAGCAGAGATGGGGGTTCAGGCAGACGCCGCATGCGCTGCCCACCAGGCGCTTCCTCAACCAGCAGTTGGCGCCGCATGCGCTGCACCATAGTTCCAAAGGCATGCCGATCCCGCCACACAGCCAAGCATTGGAAGGCCTGCCAGCGCGAGCGAGCGGCGGCGCTGCCTCCTGCCGCCTGGCCCGCAGGTGATGGAGGGCGCCACCCCCGGCGGCGCCAGGAGCAAGAGCTTCACCAGCGCGCGCGAGGCGATGGCCTCGCCACTGGCCAAGCGCCTGTTCCAGATTGACGGCGTCACGCAGGCAAGCTTGAAGGGAGAAGGGGGGTGGGGGGGTGGGGGGGAGTCGATTTTCCTGTTCCGGGACCCTCCCCTGGGCTTCGAGATGACACCACACCACAGGCTGCAAGTGGGCATTACAGAGTCGGCGGGGGCAGGCCGTGCAGGTGGAGCAACCTGGCTGCAGGGTCAGCCCGGCTTCCGGTTGTACCTACGCCGTCGACTGCTCACCCTGCATGCCCGTCCCCTCCCTCCCCACCCCCCTGCCCGGCGCCCCCAGGTCTTCTTCGGGTCCGACTTTGTGACGGTGACCAAGAGCGAGGACTACGGCTGGGCGGTGCTCAAGCCCGACGTGTTTGCCGCCCTCACCGAGTTCTACGCCGCCGGAGAGCCGCTGTTCTACGACGAGGCCGCCCCCGGCGCGGCAGAGCACATCATCACAGAGGACGACGATGAGGCAAGCGGGCCGTGCCGCGGGGCCTGCAATGCGCAGCAGTGCGCAGGGCTCTGCGGCGGCGCCTCTGCGGTCGTGGGGCCTTGGCGCAGGAGCTTTGTGCGCGCCCGGCTGCGCACCCCTGGGCGGGTTGCGCCCCTTCTGTGGATACTGCTGGCAGCTCGCGTGCGGTGCGCCATCGACGCGCCGTGCGCCGGCCCCCCCTCCTGCCGCCCGCAGATAGTGGCCATGATCAAGGAGCTGCTGGAGACGCGCATCCGGCCGGCGGTGCAGGAGGACGGCGGCGACATCGTGTTCCGCAGCTGGGACCCCGACAGCGGGGTGGTCACGCTCAAGATGATGGGCGCATGCAGGTGGGAGCCCCTGCTTTGGGGGCCCAGCCTGCTGGCGCCGGCTGGCAGACGCCGAGGGACACGGCTCGCGCCGCGGCTGCTGCCGTGCCGGGGGTGTGCCACGAGCCGGGTTCACCAGTGGCGACTCTGCCTCACTGCTTTGTGGCAGGGAGCAGCGTTTCATGGTGTATTCAAGCCGGTCCTTGCATGCCAGACCTGGCGGCCAGCCCTCACCGCAAACAACCCTCCGTCTTTGTTCCCTCCCCGCAGCGGCTGCCCCTCCTCTGCGGTCACCCTCAAGAGCGGCATCGAAAACATGCTCATGCACTACATCCCAGAGGTGGGGCGCGCCGCCTGCAGCCTGCCCCTTCTCTTCTTGCTGCTGCCATGTGGCTGCTTGCTTGTGCATGCGCCCATGCCGGCGGCGGAGCTGGTCGGTGTCTGGATGCGGGCGAGCACAGCCGTTGCCTGGTGGCCGGAACCCATAGTTGCGTGCCGCCGCCCGCTGCGCCGCAGGTGCGGGGCGTGGTGGAGGCAGAGCCGGATGAGCACGAGAACGAGGGCCTCAAGGCCTTCAACAAGCTGGAGCAGCACCTGTCGGCGTGAGCACACAGGCTCAGCCCTGCCCCGCCAGCCTGCCAAGCGGCTGGCGCCACGGCCAACGAGCAGGCCCGTGCCCACTCAACAACTCCCCGTGCTTTTCCCCGCCCCCATGCTCTGCTTTTCTGTGCTCCCGCTCCCTTGCTCCGCTTTCCCAGCTTCCTGCTTACCCTGCCAACGCACCACCTGTACTCTGCTCTCTCACTCTCTCCTGCTCGGCTGCTAACGATGACAACGAAGCAGACAGCTGTGCAACTGAGGAGTGAGGGGTACACACAGAGAGAACAGACTGGGGGATGATGCAGGCACTAGCACAGCCCCATGGGCTAGCAGGGCGGGCAGGAGGCCAACTACAGGCGCGGCAGGGAGCGCGAGGTGGCCTGGTCACCACCATTGAGCTCAAGGGCCTATGCCCAGCAGTGCCAGGTAAGCCTCAAGCTCTGCCTCGTCACTGGTCGACCCAGCTTTCTGCTGTGTCTGGGCCGCAGGGGGCAGCGGGGCGGCGGGAGGTGCGGCGGGGGGAGCGAGCGCGACAGGCTGAGCAGCAAACAGGGAGGTAGACTCTGGCACCGGGGTGGTGCTGCTTGTGCTGGACAGGCTGTCGGTCGGGGTTCCGCTGGCGCCGGGCATGGCTGCCCGTGCTCGAGCCTCCAGGTCGGCCCAGAGCCCGCCGGCCGCTGAGCCGCCCTTGCCACCGGCGGCGCTGATAGCGGCATTGTGAGCCGGTGCTTCTGATTGCTGTGCAGGTGGGATGGGCCTGCATGCGTTGTGGCAGTGGCAGCAGGAGCCTGGTTTAACAGTCTGCTCACTTGAGGGCAGGGAGGACGCAGCACCAGTGCCGCCTGCTGCAGGTTGTTGTGACAAACAGAGCGCAGCGGCAGTGGATAGAGGGACACAGGCTCTCTATGGCTCTCCTCCTGAGGAAATTATCATATCAAGCAGCCTCGAAAACGCAGCGTCTCATGGAGCAGCAGCAGTGCAGGAAGGACAGCATCCCACCTGGCAGGTAGATCAGCCACCTGCTTCCGCATGCAGGCGGGCATCGTGCCAGGCGGGGGCAGACTAATAAGCTCCCTGCCATCAGTTGTCTTGCCGTCAGGTCCAACAGAAGGTCTATCCACAGGCAGGTAGAACTTGGGGTGGGGGTAGCGACAAGTAGCCATGTCGCAGCCGCCCTCAAAGCACCAGCGGCGGCAGGGTGAGCGGTGGCCGCAACCCGGTACCTTGCAGTGCTGCTTTGGCCAGCACACCCGTCCGCAGACGCACAGCCATCCACCGCTCCAAGTGACCACCTGGATTCAGGGCATGCGGGGTGCTTGGGAGGCTGAAGGTGGGATGCTCGTTACAGGGCGGGTGCGACTGAACCCGGTGCGCAGGCACAGCATCCGACCGGTGTTCAACCTGTCTCACCCTGATCTCTTTGCCTGACCATGGAGGCGGTTTCTTCAGCAGTCTAGTTAGATGCTTAACCTCGACTTCGTCGTCATTCTACAGATGGGAACGAGAGAGGAGAGGGTGTGCATCAAAGCCGCGCTGCCAGGGGATGGTCGCGTGTAAGGCTGGCGGCGGCAACAGCTGTCTGCAGAACTTAAGGCTCAGAACTCGATTCATCCTTCACGTTCACGTGCTAAGAAAGCGCATGCAGTGGGACAGAAAAGGCTGGGGCGGACAGCTGTGGCGGCGCCCGTCTTGTCTGCAGCCCCGGTGCCGAGAGCCCTTCACTCTAGCTTCGACATCCACATTCCCAACGTCACACACAATCGCCTGCAACTACCTGCAACAAAGCACTGGCAGCCGGTTGCCGTCCCATTTGCGTAAACCAAGCCACACGAGATGCTGTGCGCTCTCCGGTACAGAGGGGGAAGGGCAGGGAAGAGAATGCACTGAAAGCACGGCCATTTGGTTGACCCAAGGTGAAGCTGCGCCGCTGCTGCTCATGCTCTGCATGACGCTTCGGCATGTCCACATCGTGGCTTCGTGCATAGGCATGCAGGCGTCTAGGCAGTGCACTGCGTCGCTGGTTCATCAAAGGGTATGTGAATGGGTATTTGTGTTGCAATGGTTTGTCTGTATGCTCGCTGAACTAGCGAGCGGGTGAGAGCGCATCAGTGATTTCATGGGAGGACAAAAACAGTCAGAGCTGCCGAGCTGTGGCATTCCTGAATACCATATGTTGTTCGCAATGCAGGACATACCCCAGTGAATCTAGACGCACTGCGCTGTAAGCACTTCAGGCAGGGTGGGCAATGATGCTGGCTTGAAGAGTCATCGGCACCAGACCAGAGTCCAAGGTGCATGCTTTGCTGATACAAGTGACAGATCAATTGTAGAAGCAAATGCGGTTGCAAAAAGTCGTGACGAGGAGTGGCATCTGCAACAGCCGCAGCTGCTCACCCGCATGGCGCCCGCGCCGCCTCCGCCAGCGGGCAGGGTCCTCCCTCAACGTGTTGGGGCGCATTTCTGTTGATCATTACAGGCCGACATGATGGTTGCAGCTACTGTGAGGTCCCTGCCGCTGCGGGCTGCTCCTACTGCCGGCAAGACACTGCGGCAGCGAGCCAAGGTCGCTGCCAGAGCTGCTGAGGATCGGGGGCCTTTCCCCGGCAAATTTGGCGAGTGGCGCATCGAGCCGGTGAGCGCCGTGCTACTGCTATTGCGGTCCTCCCAGGGCGCCGCCACGCCCTCCGCCACACCCGACCAGTGCTCAATGCCCTCCCACTCCTTGCTCTTGCGCTGCGTCGCAGGAGGACGCGCTCGAGGTGTTTGCCTACCGCTCAGCGCTCTCGCTTGTTGCAGCTTGCTTTGGCGCCGGGACAGCAGCGGCCCTGGCGCCCGAGGCCGGCTGGGCTCAGGCCATCGCGGCAAACGGCACCGCCCTGGGGGCGCTGGGGGGCCTCAGCATGGGCGCCGCCACCGTGCTGATCCACGTCTACCTGGACCCGCTGAAGAAGGCGCTGCAGGCGCTGGCGGTGGCCGGCCTGGCGGGCGGCGCCTACCTGGCGGCCACGCACCCCGAGCTGCAGCTGCCCGCGTATGTGGCGCAGCACCCAGAGGCCGTCTGGTTTGTCGGCCCCTCGTTTGCCGCCCTGACCGGCATCGCGGTCAAGGAGGGCTTCTGCTTTGGCCAGCGGGAGAGCTACCTGCTGACATTCCTGGTCCCCGGGCTGCTGCTGGGCCACCTGTCGGGGCTGCTGCCCGGCGAGGCCGAGCGCGCGCTGGGAGCCGCGACGGCGGCCCTGCTGGCCGTTTTTGCGGCCCGCAAGTTCACGCAGCCCGTGCGGGATGACATTGGAGGTGAGCCAAGGGGGCGCTTGGGGCGCAGGCTGATGCGCGCTGCTTGGGCCATGCTGTGGCAGACTGCCAGCCGCGCTAATGTGAAGCCGCAAGGCTCGAGCCGGCTGCGTGACGACACTCCTGGCCGCGCATCCCCTTGCCGGCTGCAGAGCGCTGCTGTCCGTCCCCCCTGCGTGTGCACCCTGCTCCTTCTGCTTCCTGGTTCGTAAGAGTCCGTGCTGTCCCCCTCCCTCACGCCCCCCCTGCAGACAAGTCGATCTTTGACTTTCTCAAGCTCAGCGAGCAGGAGCAGCAGGCGCGGCTGGAGCAGTTGCGCCAGCAGGAGCTGCTGCTTGGCGAGGAATGACGCTGCGCCGCTGCTGCAGCACGCAGCTCACCACCGTCCCCACCTGCGTGTCTGCTCCATGGGATGGGGAATGTTCCGGTGTTTTGCCCAGCGATGAAGCATCAGGCTGCACGCCTCTGAATGAATCCTCTGCTCTGACGTTTAATGTCTCATTTCATGCCATGCCTTGTGACCCTTGGAAACGCACCCGAGAACTCAGGAGCCTCGTATTCAAGCCAAGGCTCTCTTACAGGCCCCAGCAGGCAAAGAATGCAGCTACTAACGGGGCAGCAAGGGCCCTGACAGGCCCCAACCACTTGCAGCATTCACTGGCGCCGGGGGTTTGGAGGGAGGTCACGAAGCGAGCTCTGCATGCTGGAACACCAGTGCTCAAGGTGATGCTTAATGGCCGCCTGCGCCGCTGCCTGCTGACGGAAGAGGCAAGCTTGCCCCAGGCCAAGCGAGCGCCTCAGTCGTCACATCTCGCCACACTGCGCATGGGATGAACATCGGTCCACCTTTTGATCGACCCTGGCAGCAGCGAGCGCAGAATTAATGCCAGCCTGGCCAGCTGCATGCAAACTATCACACACAACAGCACAGACAGCCAGGCGTTCAGGCATTGCGTGCGCCCACCTCCCGACCTACCTGCGTGATTACGCACGGCAGCTTGGGCCGGTTGTTTGGCCCCGTGGCCACCGCCTCCAGCTTGCGCACTGCCAGCATGCCGTCGCCAAGCACCCGGCCAAACACCACGTGCTTGTTGTCTGCCGGAGGGGGGTGAGTGGGTGGGGGAAACCTCAGCATGCATCACGCCGGCCTTTGCCAGATCCAGGTGTGAACATGTGCTGCAAGCAGATGGGGCGGCCCACAAAGAGTTGAGCACTGGCCCGGCCCAGCAATCCCCCTCACCTAGCCAGTCTGCAGTGCCCACAGTGATAAAGAACTGGCAGCCGTTTGTGTTAGGCCCGCTGTTGGCCTGCAGGCAGGGCGGAGTAAAGTCCAGTGCATGCAGCGGGGGTCAGGCGTGCAGCAGGACTGATTCGGGACAGCCGCAGGTCGGCGGCTGGTGGGAGAGATACCGAGATGAGGATGGCAGGGCAGCCACATCGCATGCCAACTTAGATAGGAGCGATGAAGGCAGCCCAGCCCCTGCCAGCAAGCAGCACAGCCTGCCAACAGCTCTGGCCAGCCTGCCCGCGCACCATGCTGAGGAGGCCTGGCCCCGTGTGCTTGGCAATGAAGTTCTCGTCATTGAACCGCGAGCCGTAAATGCTGATGCAGCCGGTGCCGTCGCCTGTGCAAGGAAGGGCCAGGGCAGGCTTGTGTTAGTGGGCCCTCATTGCGGGCAGAGGGTCTGGCGGGGCCCCACACATCGCTGCTTGACACAGCCCCATGCCTCCCAGCAGAAGAGGCAGCCGCATGCCATCGTTGAGCCGCCTGCCGTTGCGGCCAGCCGCCCGCACCTTTCAGGAAGTCTCCTCCCTGCAACCCGCAGGCAGGCAGGCAGTCAGAGGGTCAGCCGGGCGAGACACAAGAGGTTGGCTGGCCCTCCTGGCTGGCGCACCCCGGGCTCCCCCACCACGGGTTGGCCGGCAGGCTGGCTGTGCTCCGGGCACCACCCATCTGTGTATGCTGCCCCTGGTTCCTACTGGCGGCCGCCGATGCCGCCATGGCAGGCAGCTGACCCACGCAGCAAGGCGCCCGGCTGCCGACCTGGAGCATGAAGCCCCTGATGATGCGGTGGAAGGTGCAGTCCTTGTAGCCGGTCGGCTGCAGGTTCCGCCTGCGCGGCCAGGGTGCGGCCGGCATGCGGGGGGAGCGCGTGGGTGCATAGAGCCCTCGGCACGGCTGCACGGCTACCACTGCATCCCAGCGCAGCTGGGCCCGCTGGTGGACGCAGCATTGAGTCCTGTGATGCCGTCCCGCTCCGCGTGCACCTGGCCCTTTCCTGCACGGCGCCCCCGTGCCGCACCTGAACTCCCCCGTGCACATCTGCCGGAAGTTCTCCGCCGTCTTGGGGCAGATGTCTGCAAAGAGCTCCATCTTGATGCGCCCAGCGGGCACCCCGCCGATCGACACGTCTGCGAGGGGGCCCGTGAAACATGCGGCAGAGTGCGGTATGTGGTGGTAACTGCCCTCTACAATTTCCGGGGAACAACTCTTGCACATCGAGGACGGGAGAGGGCCCACGGACAGCAGGGCGGTGGCTGCCCAGCACTGCCTTGGCATGCAGCCGTGGCAGTCCCTCACCAAAGAAGACGACCGGGTTGTTGGGGTTCTGTGGCCGCAGGTGCCATTGCTCCTGGTCTGCCATGCTGCCTCTGCCGCCGCTGCCTCCTTACTCGTGCCGAGCTCTTGAGCACTGCTGCCTGCAGGCGGGCGGCAGCGCAGGCGGCGGTGGCGGCAATAGCGGTGTCTCGCTCAGAAGAGACTCCAATTGTGGTTTCGCTCGCGGATCGCACCGCAAGCAGACCAGTGAGCGACGAAAGGTGCAGCGCCGGCGAGCAAGAGAGCGCTCACCTGTTAGTCCCGTCCTGTGCGTTGCTGGTAAAGGTGTGCGAAATCAATGGAGATGAGTACGACAGTCAGCACGGTTGATTGAGCCTTCTGGGAGAACAACGACTCGCAAGCTGGCCGGACAGGCGGTTCTGGTGGTCGGTGACGGTGCTATGCGCAATCACAATATGCAAGGTGCCACCAGCAAGTGTTTCGGAGACCTTTTCGCCCACTGCCAGCTAGGCACCCTCAATTCTCTTGTTTGAAGGGCCATCCTGACTGCTGCTCCTCGACGATCGAAGTGAATAAATTGAAGAAACATGCCGATCACTTCCACGCCTGTTGTAACGAGCACCGCGGGTGTTTCTGCCGCTCAGCTCCCTTGCAGACCGCTCACGCCACAGCATGCAGCCTCTCAGCGACGTTGGCAACGTGCGAGGAGGTTGAGATGCGTAGCCGGCCTGCAGAATGGGCCAGGCAGCAGCCTGCACGCCCGCCCGTGCGGCACCAGCAGTTGCGGCAGCGGCAGCGATGGCAACAGCAGCAGCCCTCAACACAACCCTAGAAGGGGACATGTCATTGATTCCAGCTCTAGCGGCAGCACCAGCCCCTCCTCAAGAAGCAGCACCGGTGGGCAACCCAGCACAGGCAGCAGCAGCCAAGGCATCGCCGGCAGCGACAGCGCCTCACTCGCCTCGCCCAGCCGCCGCAGCCTGCTCGCAGCTGCGACCGCGGGTGGGCTGTACGCCTGGGC
>KQ482063.1:1637394-1651829 GCA_001430745.1 Auxenochlorella pyrenoidosa | reverse complement strand
ACCCCACTGCCCCGCAGCGACTACACCCGGCTGGACGGCCGCCTCCACTTCCTCGACTGGTGAGCCCAGCGCCCAGGGCACCCACCGACAAGCGGCAGCAACCACCTGGCGTTGGTGACGCCAGCTGCCCGCTCCTGCCGAACCCGCCGCGACCTGCGCCACTGCTGCTGCCACCCCCCGCCCTTCCTGCGCCCCCCTGGTACCGACCCGTGCCTTCCCCTGCAGCGGCGAGCGCTTCCTGGCCCCCGACCACCGCGCCATCCGCACCGACCTCATGCCCGATGTGCTGCACCCCAACCCGGAGGGATACGAGCTGCTGGCCCAGTGCCTGGACCCGCTGGTGAGGGGCTGGCCAGCTGGAAGCGCCGCCCACCTCCCTCCTCGTACGCCCCCCTCCCTGCGACGTCGCCGTGGTGATCGCACAGCCAGCTGATGGCTGGGCACCCACGCCGCCTGGTGTGCCTTGCAACCGCTCTGTAGCGTAGCGCTGAAAGGAACTCCAGCGCAATGCCGGTGCCCTGCTCCCCAAAGCGCTCAGCGCTGGGCAGGTGCCATCCCAGCTGCTTTCTTGACTCATTGACTCAAAGGCCTGCCCATGCGGGGTGCGCCACGCAGGTGACCAAGCTGATGCAGCACCCTGGCCCCCAGCCGCTGCGCCGGCAGCCAGCTGGAGCGGCAGAAGCACTGGAGGAGTGACGCAGCGGCTGATGCAGCAGGGCGCAGCGGTGGCGCTGCCGGTGCGATACAGCACAGGAGGCAGCACACGAGTTCCGCTGGGTGGCTCCCGAGCCTTCATGCGCTTGCGGGCAGCAGCAGGCTCACGTGCTGCGCTTTTGACCTCCTCCGCCCCTGGCCCATGCAGCGCTTGATTGCCTACAACGCAGCGCTCTGTGTGACAGCGATGAAATCAGTACTATGAGCAGCGGAAGCTGGGAAGAGCAGGCGCAGGGGGTTGGAAAGCGAGCCTGAGTGAGCGGAGCATGGGCCAGAGAAGAATGCAATTGAGTTAATCAGGCACATGCCGGGTCAGACAGGGAGCAAGTCATTGGCAGGCGATAGGCGGGCCGGCGTGTTGAGAGGGCTGGTAAGCAAAATGGCTTGTACTGTGGCAAATTTGATACACTCGGAGAGGCAAAGGAAGCGCGCTCGGGAGGGACGAGGGCGGAAGCCCTGCGCCAGAAGGCGGCCTCAGCGGGCGCAGCCTGGCTGGGCGAGGCTGGGTGCTCTCAGGGAAGGTTTGCGTTGGGTTTGGTGGCGGTCGTTCGTTCAAGCTTGGGCCGGGGCGCCCTCCCTGGCGAACCGCTCCTGGGTGCCGGCCGAGCAGGAGCTGCCCGCCAGGGACTGGGAGGATGCAGAGGCGGGGAGGGAGGCGCCGCTAGGGGGCTGGCCAGCATCCGGCTGCAGGGCCGGGGTGCGGGAGCCAAGGGCCCGCCGCTCCTGCTCCGTGGCCTGCTGCGCCTGCTGTCGCTGCTGTACCTGCTGCTGCTCCTCCTCCCGCTGCTGCTGCTGCTGCTGAGCCTGCTGCTGCGTCTGCTGCGCCCGCTGCTGCTGCTGCGCCTGCTGCTGCATCTGCTGCGCCCGCTGCTGCTGTTCCAGGCTCTGCCGCGCAGCCGCCGCCGCCTGCTGCGCTGCTGCATCTGCCGGCAAATCAGGCTGCGCGCCGAGGCGGCCCTGCCCCTCTGACAGCCCGGCTGCCCCCAGCGCCGCGGCCTCCCGCAGCTGCCGCGCCTTGAGCGCTGCCTTGTGCGCCGCGGCGGCGCCGGCGCAGGCCTTGACCGCGGCCGCTGCCGCGAGCTGCGAGTCGGGCAGGGCCTGCAGGCGGAGCGCCATGAGCTCCTGCCGGCAGGCCGTCAGGCTGTACAGCACACGCTCCAGCTGCTCGGTGACCCGGGCGGGGGTGTAGCGCTGCGCGGTCTGCCGCGCGGCGGCCGCCAGGCGCGCCGCCAGCGGGGCGTCCTCCAGCACGCTCAGCACGCGCTGCGCCAGCTCGGCGGGCTGCCCCGCCGGCGCCATCAGGCAGTCCACGTTGGCGGTGGCAAACGAGCTCACCCCCGCGGTGGCTGTGCACACCACGGGGAGGCCTGACGCCATTGCCTCCAGTACCTGCGGCACACAGCCAGCCAAAGGGAAGCAAAGCAGGTCGAGGCAAAGAGGCAAGCCCTGAAGGGGGGGCAGCGGCTCCAGGAGCAGCCAAGGTGGCGACACGCGCCGCCGCCAGAGGGGCTTGCTGACAGAGGCAGGCAGCATGCAGCTCGGGGGCGCTTTCCGACTCGGCAGGCAAGGGGACCCTGGCCCTGCAGCTCACCGGCATGCCCCAGGCCTCATACAGGGAGGTGAACAGGAAGCAGCTGTGGCCGCGGTACAGGGCGGGGATGGTGGCCTGCGTGTGCAGCGGGGCAGCAGGCCATGTGGCAGCGTTACAGGGCAGGGATGCAGGGCTGCATGTGGGCCTGGCAAGGCCTGGCCCGGAACCAGACAGCATCCCTAGTAGCCCCTCCAAAACCGGCGCAACATGCCGCAAGCAACATGTGACACACAACAAAACTCCCCTTCTCGCGCCACACACCTGCGGCGGGCTGACATGCAGGCAGATGCGAAGGCCGCTGGCCTGGATGAGCGTCGCAAGCTGCTCCGGCGGTTCTTGCTGGCACACCCAGTGCACCTGCCGAGGGGCGGGGGGAAGGATGCCAGGTGAGGCAGCTGAGCAGGCTGTGCACTTCTTCTCTCTGCGCTCAGCGCCAATCGTGTTGTGCTGCTCCCATGCTTACTCCCGGCTGCAGGGCTTGCTGCTGCATGCGCGCAGGTTGGGCCTGCACGCCGGGCTGCGCTGCACCAGCAGCCGTGGGCAGGTCATCGGGAACCAGCCCACCTCAAACGACCGGGTGCGGTGGACAAGCGCCAGCGTGGCAATGGCGCAGTCAAAGCCCTTGAGGCTCAGCGCAGGGTTGCCCACCAGCAGGATGGAGGGCAGGGGCCGGCCATCCACCTGCGCCACCTGCGCAGCGGCCGCGGGGTGCGTGTGTTGCCGCACGCATACGTGCAGGCCCCGACAGGCGCGGCGACGCACGGCCAGGAGCCGGGGCGGCGCAAGCAGGGTGTCGAGTGCGGGCTGCCGAGCATCGACAGTCATGGCCGAGGCCCCAGCCAGCGCTGGCGCCGCCCAGCAGCCGGGACCGGCCGCGCCCTGGAAACCCCGTGCAGATCTGTGGCCCGGTCCCCCTCAAAACCCCCCTGCCCTCCGCACCTGGCTGGCGGGCGGGCCCAGCACCCTGGTGGGCGCCGCCAGCGCCGCCTCGTCGCGCAGCCCGGGCCTGAAGCGCTGGCAGTCTATGCCGTTGTGCACCAGCAGGCTGGAGCGCCCAAACTCGCGGCAGATGATGCTCTGCACCGCCTCTGCAGGGCGCCGCGGGTTGAGAGGTGGGGTTGGGGTGGGGGAGTGCAATGGGAGAGGTGGGGTGGGGTGCGGGGTGGGGGGTGGGGGTGAGTTCAGCAGCTCCAGCGTCTGGGCCGCGAGAAGGTCATCCATGCTGTGCTACGTGCTGGCAAGCTGGCTAGCGCATGCGGGCGGCACCGGCCCGGCGCGCACCTGACACCGCCGCCACGGCCACCGGCAGGTGCATGGCCATGTGGAACAGCTGGTCCTGGGCCGCGTAGTTGCCCTCCTCACGGAACCGCACCGGGTCGCCAAACAGCCACTCGTGGCCCTGCGGGGACGGACGGGGCGGGGCGGCTTGGCAGCGGCGCTCGAGCGCGGCAGGCGGCGCGCGCAGCATTGGCGGCAGGTGCCGCCGCGCACAGGCAGTCTCACTGCAGACGAGATCCCACGCATGCCGCTGGGCAGGCAGCAGCCCACCTGCTCATAGTAAAGCACCGGCGCAGAGGTGCTGGTCAGCCACTCGGGCACCTGCAGCAAGGCGGAGCAGGCGCGGGCTCAATGGGACTCGGCGGCCTGCACCGCCCCCGTGCTCGCTGCTGCGCCCCCGCCCAGGCCCAGCTGTCCCGGCAGGAGGCAGCATGCGGCCTGCAGGCAGGCGCTGCTCCTCCCGCCTGCGGCCCCCACCTGGTGGAAGATGCCCGTCACCACCACGTCGCAGCTGTCCACGTCGTAGCAGTCGCGGAAGCGCTGGCTCAGCCCGCACACCACATCCTCGTCCACCTGCACGCGTCACGCAGCAGGCGCCAGCCCGGGCGGCGCAGATCAGACGGCACGGCGCCAGCGGGGCATGCACGGTGAGCCATGTCTGCTAGCGCGTGCTGCTGCAGCGTGGCGGCACGGGCAGCGGCGGCGCCAGTCACCAGCCGTGCTTGCCTGCACATCGCTCCAGGGCGGCACCGCCGAGGACGCCAGCTCTGAGCGCGTCAGCGCCACGATGTGGTGCCCCCGATTGCGCAGCAACCGCATCTGGGAAGGGGAATTCGGCAGGATCGGGCAGCCCATCTCGGCCTTCCCGCAGGGCATGCGGCGCCGCCAGGTCCCCCGGGACTGCCACCTGGGCTGCACCCCTGGGTCCCTTCTTGCCTGCGGCCCCCCCCTGTGCGCGCGTGCACGCACGTGCGCTGCCCCCGCAGCGCGGGCCCCACCTGCTCCAGCAGCATCTTCAGCCCGCCCGTGACGTTGGCGTGGGGTATGCAGAAGCCGACCTTGAGCTTGCGGATGGGCGCCAGGCGCGCCTGCCCCGGCTGAGCCGCCATGCTGCGGTGCGCCTGCGCCAGCCAGCTGTCGCCCCAGTCGCACAGCCGGCAGCCCGGCGCCCAGTTGTAGGGGCAGCCGCATCCTGCGGCGCAGTAGGGGGACAGACCGGGCGGCAGGGGTGCCGGGTTGCTGCCGACAGAGCAGAGGGACGCGAGGCGGTTGAGCGCACCTCACAGGCCCGCCCGGACTGTCGGCAACACTCCGCATCCAGCAGAGCAGCAAGGCGCAGTTGGCAGTTTTTCGGCCACGGCCAGTCGTGCAGGCACCTGTGTAGTGCAGCGTGGGCCCAAAGGGCAGCACTGGCGGCGGCGCCTGGTGCGCGCCACCCACGCCGCTGCCGCCGCTGCCGGCCAGCAGGGCCCCGCTCAGCGGAGCCATCCGTCACCGCGATGCCTGCATTGCTCGCGTATGGCTCCCAACAACGCGTTTAACTCGCCCAGGGGGCCTCGCGGCCAGGGTGGTAGTGAGTGGGGTGGTGGGTGGCTCCTGCGGCACAGCGGCTGGGAGGTCTGGAGGGGTGACAAGGTATCGGAGCGGAACAGATGTACAAAACAATGCAGGCGGACGCCATGGTCGCCTCGATAGGTATCTGTGTGTTGCTAGCGGCAAGGGCACCGCCAGCGAGGCAAACGGCCCTGCGAGCGGCTGCGCCTGCTCCACTGGAAATGAGTCCTCGCCCTCCCTGTGATCCTCAGTCACACAGTTCTGACGTTATTCGTCTATCTTGGGTGATGGAAAGCACGAGCACACGGCTGCCCTGCGTCCAGAGCTTTTGCTGCTTAATTGGCAGTACAATGGGTGTGAGGGCTTGACACGCTCGCTACTACAGCTGCCGACTTGTTGTGACCCCTGAGGGTTCCATCTCTTCGCATTCTTGGCCCGAAGATGATTGTATCATAAGTAACGACTGGATGGACTTACCAGGGACCGCTCGTCTCTTGCCTGTTTGCTCACCACGGGTTTGGGATGCGCTGCCTGCCAGTTCCTGGTCCACCCCGACTTGCCGACGCTGTGGCAGGATGGCGCCCAGCTGCCCTGCCTCCAGCTTCTGCCTGTAGCTGCAATAAGTTGTGAGCGTACCACAAGCTGGCAGCAGCAACAGCCTGAGGAGGGACTTTGCGGTGGGCGTTCCGGGCTGGACAGCAAGCTTGGTGTCAATGAATACTTGCGCCAGAGCCTTGCGGAGGCTGCGCCCCTGCTTTCACGATGCGCTGGCCCCTGCCGCCGCCTGCGCCGCTGTGAGCTGCTCCGCCATGAATTCGATCTGCTTGCGGTAGTTGTCCCTCATCTCCTCCATGTCTGCCCGTGCCTCCTCCAGCAGCTCCTCCTTCTCCCCCAGCAGCTCAACAGCCGCCGCCAGCCGCTCGCCCAGCTCCCGCATGCGCTGCTCCGCCGCCGCCGCCGCCGCGCGCGCCGCCTGCCCCGCCGCCGCCTCGGTGGCCGACCTCACCAGCTCCTCAGACAGGCGCTCCCGCGTGGCCTCCAGCTCGCGCACCTGCTGCTGCAGCGCGGCCAGCTGCGAGTCGTAGGAGCGGCCGCCCGCGGCGCCCAGGGCGCCGCTGGCGGCGCGCCCCGGCCCGCCGGCGCCCCACAGCAGGCTGCCGCCCACCCTGAGGCTGTCCTCCTCGGCCGCCGCCGCCTCTGCTGCCGCCGCCTCTGCTGCAAAGCTGTCGCTGGCAGAGGAGGCCGCCGCGGAGCTCTGATCCCTCGTCAGTCGGGGCGCCGCTGCACTGCCCGCCGCGCCCGCCGCGCCTGCTTCCTGCCCTTCCTTGACCAGCACCCACTTGAAGCCAGGCGCCGCCAGGGCGGGCGGCGCGTCGCCGCCGGCGCTGCCGTTGGCGCTGCCCGCCTTGAGCCTGCCCTCCATTGCTCGCAGGCTGCTGAGGGCAGCCGACTCCCGGGCCTGCAGCGACTCAATCTGCTGCGCATACACCTGCGGGGCGGGTGGCAGCCAGGCTCTGCTTCATCTGGTGGCCCCGCAGAGGCAACGCAGCGTCCTGCCGAGCGCCTCCCGCCCAATGATGCAGGCATGCAGCCCGGCCCGCCCGGCATGCCCCCCCAGCTGTGCATTGGTCAGCCGGGGGCGGGCGCCCTGGCCGGCGCACTCTGCCCACCTTTTCCAGCGTGTTCAGCGAGTCCTGGGCAGAGGCCAGGTCGGCCCGCAGGTGGCCTGCCGTGATCTCTGCCGCCGCCCGCCGCTGCCGCTCCAGCTCCGCCGCCTGCTGCGCGTCTGCCAGGGCGGCCCGCACCTCTGACAGCTACGGGCGGTGGGGCCAGGGGGCACAGCCATCGGGCCCCCCGCACTACAGGCATACCTGCCGGACGGGACGTAGGGACAGGGGCTGGCGCCAGGGCTGCCCCCATACCCGCGCCGGCGCAGCCGCCCCCCCCAACAGAGGTGCCCGGGGGCACGGCCCCGGCGGGCCCCGCATCGCAGCCCACCTGCTCTGTGGCCGCCGCCAGCTGGCCCCGCGCCTCCTCCAGCTCTCGCCCCAGGTGGGCCGCCTGCCCCGCCGCCCCCCCCGCCGCCGCCTCTGCCTGGCGCAGCCGCTCCAGCAGGCCTCGCTCCGCCTCCCGCCAGGCGCCCGCCTGCTGGGAGGAGGCCGCCTGCATGGCCTCCAGCTGCCGCATGAGCGCTGAGGTGGCCTCTGGGATGCGCGCCGCCGCCTCCTGCTGGCGCGCCTCGGCCTCGGCGCAGCGCCGCTGCAGGCCCGCCACCTCGCCGGCCAGCAGCTCCTCGCGCTCGTCGGCGGCGGCGCGCTGCGGGGGGGCATGGACAAACAAAACCATGGACATTATGTTGGGTGGGAAGCCAGGCCTGTCGGGCAGAGGAGGTAGGTGGCTGAGGGCGGGGTGGCCGCTCATCCGGCGCCAGTGGTGTGCAGCACCCAAGGACAGGCACGCCGAAGAGCAGCAGCCCTGCCAGCATGCCTTCCCCCCCTTGTGCCCACCTCCATCCCCTGGCCCCTTGCCCTGGCACAGCAGGAGCCCCACCTCTGAGGCGAGCAGCTGCACTATTCAACGATCCCCTGTCCCTGGGCCCCACCTGCCGCTCCAGCTCAGCCCGCAGCTCCCCAGCCAGCTCCTCCAGCGACTCTGCCCGAGCCTCTGCCTCCTTCAGCCGCCGCGCAGCACCCAGCTTTGCCGCCTCGGCCGCCCGAGACTCTGCCTCAGCCTGGGCGGCGCGCGCCTCCTGCAAGCGGGTGGCGGCAGGGGTGGAGCAGCGCGCGCCATGGTTGGCACAGCCGCGGTGCGACGGGCTGTCGATGCCCACCCCAATTTGCGCACGGCAGGTCTGGTGCAGAACAGCGGCAGGGCCGAGGGCCGGGCTATGTGCCCCGCTGCCCTGCTCCGACCGCAAATGCAGCCCACTCATCCGTTGCGCTCTCCTCACCGCCACGCCAGCCGTCCGCCCCCCCCCCCTCCCTCCCCCCCCTCCCCCCCACCTCTAGCAGCCGCTCGTAGTGCTGCCGCTCCGCCGCCAGCTCCGCCGCATGCTGCTCCCGGATGGCATACAGCTCGCCCGCGGTGGAGGCGCGCTCGCTGACCGCAGAGGCTGCCTTGGAACGCTCCGCCTCCAGAGAGGCGCTCAGCTCCTTGACCTGCCCCGTGTGGAAAGCCGAAAGCAGCGTGCAGGCGAGGCATGGTCGGGGTG
The DNA here is from genome assembly GCA_001430745.1 of Auxenochlorella pyrenoidosa. Classification (NCBI taxonomy): domain Eukaryota; kingdom Viridiplantae; phylum Chlorophyta; class Trebouxiophyceae; order Chlorellales; family Chlorellaceae; genus Auxenochlorella; species Auxenochlorella pyrenoidosa. The sequence continues at coordinate 1,643,481 of KQ482063.1, read as the reverse complement.
CAGGCCTGGGCAGGAGAGGGAGCGGCGGATGGGCAGCATGCAGGTGGCATGGCAGGGGCCCTGCCAGCACCGCTGGCACCTGCCACCACGACCGCGCACGCCCGCCAGCCCCCAGCCTCTTGCCAGCCGGCGCCCCGCCCCGAGCACCTGCGCCTGCAGCTCGCGCGCCTGCCCCCGCAGCTTCTTGATCGTCTGCTCCTGCGCCAGCTGCTTCTTGGACAGCGCCTCGCCCTCCGCCATGACCTGCCGGCGGCGCAGCTGGCGGCGCCCGCAGTCGGCTGCCTGGCCGGCGCCCAGGAGCCCAGAGCATGGCAGCCTCTCTGCGCCTGCCAGGGTTTGCCCCCTCTTGGGCGGTGCCAGACGACAGCCGGCTGCGCCATTTACCTCCCTCCCTCCCTCCCTTCCTCCCCCCCCCCCCCCCGCCTACTCGCCTGCTTGATGATCTCATCCTTCTCCCGCACCAGGTCGTCCATGGTAGAGAGCTTTTCGGAGCCGCGCCTGGCGGAGTGGGGCGGGCCAGGGGGCCAGGAGCATGCAGTGGGCCGGCAGTGGGGCGGGCGAGGCAAACGGGTGCGCAGTCCACAGTGCGCCCGGCCAGCAAGTGCCGTGCATGCCTCAAGGCCGGGCTGCCACCAGCTCTGGTATGCTGGCACCGATGCCACGGCCCTGCAGGGACGGCTGCTGCCACGGGCGCAGGTCCAAGCCCGCCCCTCACTTGAGCGCATCCCGCTCCTTGGTCAGCGCATACACCTTGCGCTCTGCCGCCGCCAGCTTGGCCTCAAACTCGCTGCGAGAGGGGGGGCCAACGGGACGCCAAGCTTCACGCACCGGGTCAGGCGTGCCTCGCTGCCGGCGGCAACTACAGCATGCAACCGGCCATGCAGCTGGCTGGAATGCAGGTCCAGCTGCGCTTGTGATGACAGGAGGCAGGTGGAGCCTCGGCGGGTCCCAGCACGACCACGCATGGCAGCAGAATGCAACGGGGCTTCTGCATGCATGCTATACCCAAGGCGCCACCACGCTGCACCCTGCGGGAGGCGGCGGGCGCGACGCTCACCGCTGCAGCTCCGCCACCGCCTCGCCGTCCTTGCCCTGCACCAGCTCCTCGTTCCTCTTCTGCAGGGCCGCGGCCACCGTGGCCAGCTGGGCCGCCTCCTCGCCCTTGCGCTCAATCTGCCGCTCCCGCTCCGCCAGCGCCTCGCGCAGCTGCCCCACCAGCCGCTGCAGCGAGGGGGCATCCAGGAGCGCGTCGCCACCGCCGCCCGCAGGCTCCGAGGGGGCCGCGGCACGAGCGCTTGGGCTGCCAGGCACGCTGCCGTGGTCGGCTGCACCGCTGGGGCGGGGGCTGTCGGCGGCTGGCTCGGGTTGCTGCTGCTCTGCTGGCGCAGCAGCGGTTGGGCTGGCCAGCGCGCCTGCTGCTGCTGCTGCTGCTGCTGTGCGGTCATCAGGAGCCTGCTGCGGCACGGTGTCAGGGGGCTGCTGCGCTGCCAGCGGCGCGGCAGCGCCGGCAGCCGCCTGTTCTGGATCAGCCGCCTCCTCGAGCCCATGGGCTGGCGGACCTTCAGAGGCAGCGCCTTGCAGCTCGCGCCTCCCTGCTAGCTGCTGCGGCGGATGCTCCGACCACGGCGATGGCTGCACTTCGGGATCGCTGGCGTGCGCTGCCGTTGATGCTCCATTGGCTGGCTGCCCTTCAGGCAGCGACGGGCTGGCTGCAGCTGGCGGGCTGGCTGTGGCATGCACGTCCGGCCCGGCCTCCTGCGAGCTTGCTGCCACTGCCTCTGCTCCTCCTGCCACTGCTGCCTCCTCCTCCTCTGCCTGTCCTGCTGCTGCTGCTGCTGCCTCGTCGTGGTTGCCTGCTGCGGGAGCAGCGAGTGGTGCAGCTGCAGCAGGCGCATGCTCTGCCCCCGCCAACGCCACTTCTGCAGGTGCCCCACCGCGGCCAGCGTCATCATCGGCGTTGCTGGCACCGCTGGCAGCCTCCACTGCCAGAGGCGAGCCGGGCTCGGACCCGCCTCCCCATCCCTCAGCCGCGGCCTCGCTGCCGCCCGCCTCCTCCTCGGGCCCGGCATCTGCAAGGGAAGGGGCGGCAGCGCCATCGCAGAAGCAGTTGGCAGCTGAGCTGTCAAGCAGGTCCATCAGAGAAAGGTTCTCAGTGCACTGAGACTGGTAGAGATGCCCGTGTGACCTGGACAGTCACTCTGCCCTGGACCAATGGCGGCACCTGTGCCCGGCAGCACGCCAAAGCGCTCTGCGCGGATCGTCTCCTCAATGCTCTGCTCCAGCTCATCCCGTAGCTGGGTGAAGCGGTCGCCAATCTGCGAGCGGGACCGATCAGGACAGACATGGGCATGGCTCCGCGTGGTGTTGGCAGCAGTGGCGGCGAGGTGGTTGCGGCGCTGCCAGTTGGGCGGCGGCTGCAAGCTGTCAGCGCCCTGCAGACAGAGCATCCTCCACCCAGCATGCCTACTGGGCCCGCAAGTTGGGAGAAACAACCACCTGCTGCAGGCCCTGTAGGCCGGCCGTCAAGTCGAAGGCTCCCCAGCTCGCCATGCCAGTTTATGGCGATCAAGTCTCCTAGCAAGTCCCTTCCATCTTCATCGACAGATCAAAAACCCTGGGAGGCGTGTTGCGGTGTGCAGCAGGGCGAGCGTGTGCTGAGTGCACCAGGGGTGCACTTACCCGTACAAAGCATTCAGCAAAGCGATCCAGAGCGAAGAAGACTGCCTGCAGGGCCTGAGAGTCGTCGAGTGCGACATCATGCTGTGTGTTCGCACGCTGCGCAGCAGACAGAGAGGGTCTTCCCTTGCTCGCAAGGGGCAATTGTGCACCTTACCGATAAGAACATGATGAAATGAGATCACGGCACCCTTAGAGCCTGCACATGGCTGTGGAGGCCGTAGGTTGCGTTTTGCAAGAGGGCTCGGGCTTCTTGGCGCTCTTTCCGCGTCAGGTGGATCCCAAGGACCATGGTCTGGCGGCGACGCCCGAGTGCTGGCCCCGAGTGGGGCTGTATGCCACCGAACCAGAGGCCCAGGTGGGTTCCTCTGGTTGCAGCTCTTCATTCGCCTGCAGGCCTTGGCGGCTGCAGACCCCGCCTCAGAGCAATGAAAATATCTGTGAATGGGGCCAGTGGGCGTCGCGGGGCGCCCGCAAACCCGCCAACCAGGCCACCCCCACCCCGCCTCACCTGGTGAACGGTCCACTAAGGGCCTTTCATCACTGCCCTCCAAGCTGACCGCCTTTGCGTGTAACCCACAATTCTTGCTTTCCTGAACCTCATGTGCAGCGCGTGGTCGATCTGCTGCGCCTGAAGGAAGCGCTGGACAGCGGGGCGCCCCTGGAGCATGTGCCGCTTCACCTGCCGCTGCATGTGAGCCGCCCAGCCTCACCCCACCCTCACCCCAGGCATGAACACCCCGCTGCACCAGTACCAAGGGGTGACCACGCCCCAGGCTGGTGTCTTATCTCTGTTTGGGGCTGTTGGGAGGTCATGCAGGGGAGGGTGGGTGTGGGTGCCCCAAATGTCTCATGCTCGCACTGCTCAGTGTTCCTCCCGGCTCGGGGCGCACTGTTCCCGGAGCACGAACTGCGGTGTCCACCGGCCTTTTTGGGGGTTTGATGCAAGGGCCTGCATCCCTGCGTGTTCTGCCGCAACAGTCCACTGATCGCTTCTAATGGCCCCACCTCAGCCCCCATCATCACAGTTCATAGCTTTCTGGCAGCGCCCAGCCCTGCAGCTCACCTGCAGCCATGCACCCTGGTGTGCATGTCGCTGTGTTGCAGGAGTACATGGGCAATGAGAGCACAATGCAGTACCTGCGAGACCACGAAATGGCCACCGTGTGGGCCACCTTTCACGCCTGCGGCGCCGAGCAGCTGCAGCCGGCCGGCGACCCATACGCTGCCGGCGCTGGCGGCGGGCCAGTCACCTATGCCCCCAGCGGGGCGGTGACCACGGCGCCCAGCGGCGCCGTTGTGGGCGCCGGCGGCCCGCTGCCAGCTGGCATTGGGCGCAACTGGTGGGAACAGCTGTCAGACGAAGAGGTGGCAGAGGCAGGTGGCGCCGCCGCCCAGGCAGAGGTGCGTGGGCACGTGCCTGGCCTGCGGGTGCCTGCCTGTCTGCCCACCCGCATGCATGCCCACCTTTGCGCCTACCTGCCTGTCGACGGATCGGACGGAGGCTGCATGTCTCTCAAAATTCCTGGGCCCTGTCCCCCTTGCCCTGCCTACCAGCAGGGCTACGCAGGCTGCGTCAGCGGCGCAGAGGGCGACTGGGCGGCCGACCTGGGGCTGTCGGATGCGCTGTCAGAGGGAGAAGCCGCCAGCCCGGCGGCACAGCAGGAGCAGCAGCAGGCGCAGCAGGAGCACCAGTCACGTGAGGGCGAGCAGGCGCAGCAGCCCCCTGCCCGGGTGTTGGCTGGCGGCGTCAGCGGTACACGCGAGGGCACGCCCTCTGGCCGGCCACGCCGTGCCGCTGCGCTGCGAAACCCCAACATCCCTTCCATGGCAGCGGCAGCGGAAGCAGCCGCAGGCGGCGGCGCAGCAAGCGTGCCTGGCAGCGGCAGCTCCAGGCAGGACCAGCTGGCTGCGCTGGCTGCGCGCCGGCAGGCCGAGGAGGAGCAGCGCCGGCGGGAGCAGCTTGCAGAGGCGGCGGCGGCTGCCGCGGCTGCTGCCACGGCTGCAGGCGAGCAGCTCGGCGGCGGCCCCACGCCCAAGAAGCGCAGCAAGACGATCATCTTCCCGCCGGTGCCGGCCTCCATGAAGTGCAACCAGTGCGTCAACTGCCAGAACCCGCAGCGCAAGCGGCCCTGCGTGCTGGCGCGCCGCCGCCTGCTGGAGCTGCTGCGAGAGCAGGAGGAAGCGGCTGCTGCGGCAGAGGAGGCGGCGCTGGAGGCGGCAGAGGCGGCGGTGGCGGTGGCAGGGCGGGCGGCGGCCGCAAGCACTGATGAGGGAGCCGCGAGTGCGGCGGCGGCGGCGGCGGGCACCCTGGGCGTGCTCTCGGTGGCAGCGCCTGCGGCGGCAGCGCCCGCAGCCTCCCAGGCGGCCGAACCCGCAGAGCCGTCTGGCACGCCGCGTAGCCCGGCCGCGGCCATCCGCAGCGCGCTGAGCCTGCCCTCCCGCAAGCAGCTGTACCCCGTCATCCCGCCCTCGGAGCGCTGCGGCCGCTGCAAGCCGTGCCTGAACCCCAAGCTCAAAAAGGCGTGCCGGGAGGCGCGGCAGCGCCAGCTGGAGGCGGGGCTGGCGCCCCCCTTCCAGCAGATGCTGTACAACCAGCAGAAGGCGCTGGCAGGGGGAGGCGGCCGCGGCACGCCCGCCCCCGGCGGCAGCCCCACCGCAGTGGCCGCGGCTGCAGCAGCGGCGGCGGCTGGTGCCGTTGGGCGGCCGCGTGTGCCTCCCTCTGTGGCCACTGCTGCGGCAGTTGCGGCTGGGCGCCAGCTGGGTGCTGCCCTCATCGGCTGCCGCGTGCGCATCTACTGGCCTGGCATGCGGCGCTGGTACGAAGGCAGGATCAGCGCTTACGACGCTGCCAGCGGGTGAGAGCACCAAGGTCGGGAGGCTGGCAGTCTGAATTGTTGTTGTGTGAGTTCATTGAGAGGATGGGGGTGCTGGTTAGCCGGGGCTTGAACAAAGTGGTTGCATTGCTGCGCTGCTGGGGTGGTGACAGGCAGGCGTACGATGACGGGCATGGCATGGGCACGGCTGCCCCTCCCTGGGTGCCTCTTGCGCCTCCCCGCTGCCCAGCCGATACTCTGCAACACACACCCTCCTGCTGCGGATGGCGCCTCATGTGCTCTCCCATTGTGGTGCCGCGCTCGCGCACCACGCGCCCCTTGCACCGCGCACCTTGCCTCGCCAGCCGACTGGAATGCGACGCATACAGGCGCTGCCGGCCGCTCCCGGCTCGGCCCTTTGTTCACCACCTCTTGCGCAACGCGTCCCCCGAACCCTGCACGCCCCGCGCAGGCAGCACCACATCGGGTACGACGACGGAGACCAGCAGGACCACGTGCTGGGGGAGGAAAAGTACATCCTGCTGGACCCGCCCAGGGCGCAGCCCGCGCCCGCAGCAGGCGCGGCCGAGGGCGG
>KQ482063.1:1562998-1578962 GCA_001430745.1 Auxenochlorella pyrenoidosa | reverse complement strand
GGAGACGGGGGTGCATGAACGAAGCGTGCCAGCCTCTTCAACGTGGCGGCACCATGCCCTGCTTGCCGGTCTTTCCGTGTGTGAGTTCGCGCGAGCTTTGTACTGGTAACAAAGCCAGAGGCCCCGGCTGGGCGCTGCCCGGCGGCCTCACCCGCGCACGTCCACGTTAGCCTCTGTCATGTTGCCGCCCGAGGCCTCCAGGCTGAAGGTGGCGCGCGTGTCGGCAAACTTGTCGAGGGCGGCCAGCGTGCACCTGAGCGCACCAGGGGAATATGGGGAGGGTTTGACATTGGGGAGAGGATGATTCTGTGCTGGGATGCACCCTGGCACTGCCTGCTTGCATGCAACCAGGGTGCGCACAATGCGGCAGGGCGCACCGATCGGCGCTCTCGGTGACGGGCGGCAGCCGCCCCCCCGCTGCGCTGGCGGGCGGCGCGCCGCTGCCCAGCAGCAGCAGGGAAGCCGCCCCAAAGGCTGCAACTGCTGCTGCAGCGCTGCGGAATGGCTGGTGCTTGCCCTGCTGGCTGTGTGCCACCACTGCAAGGGTGCGGCGAGGTGCCGCTGATGCCGCCCGCTGCTGCTGCAGGTTTTGGGGCCGCTGCGCGATCCCGGCCGCCTTGAACGGAGCACAGCAGTGCATGGTCAAGCTAGTCCCGGTCGTATGGGGGCAGGGGCGTGTCCAGGAGGACAAAGGCGGTGTGCAGTGAGGGAGAGCGGCGACGAGCTGGCAGTTGTGTGCAATCGAGACGTTTGACCGACTGAGCAACGCCGATCTGTGAGCAGGAGAGCCGATGGCCACAACTTGCGTTCCGCCACAGTGTCGTCAGCACTGATGGTGGCCTGCTGCTTGCGATGCTTGATTCCTGTGGCGATCTTTGCGAGATGGGAGTGATCGGAGGCTCAGCAGGGAATGACAGTTCCACTGCAGTGAAGCAGGTCGGCAGCGCCGCTGCAGCCGGCAAGTGTGCTGCTTGGTGAACTGACTGGTGCATGTTTCGGCCTGCCCAACTGTCCATCTCGCAAGAAGAATGTCCTTGTGTTTGTTGAAGTTCTCGTCTCTAGCGGTTCTATAGTCCTGGTGGACGCAAGCATGACATTGCTTCAGGCCCGCCGGTGCAGCCAATGGCCTCGCAGAAGGACGGCGCCCGTGTCTGCATGCTCCCTGTGTATGGTCCACCTCTCTGACCGAGTAAAAACCACTTGCCCTGCTGACCAGCCCAGACCATAACCGAGGCCCTGCCTGTGCTGTCTTTTCATCTTTCAGTCAGAGCTAAGCTGACAAGAAGCAGCCTTGACTCTACGGTTCTTGGCAAGGGCCTTTCCGTACACCGGCAGCCTGCTGCCTGCTGGTCGTGGTGGCAGTGGCTGAGGGTGGCGCCGGTCACCAGCTAATGCCCACAAACAGCATGCCAGTGGTAAGAGTAAGCTGTTCATGCAGAACTCGATTAATCACTCAAAAACGCTGAGGTGCTGCTGTCCCAGTAGAAGCTCAGAACAGCGGTCCCACGCCCTTGCTGGTATGTGACACAGCCAGAGGATTGTGGGCCAAGGTTGTGCACTTGCGCAGCTGTCATGAGCGTGTTTGACCAGTACGCAATCAACAAATCAATAACTCGGAGAGGCTGCAGTGGACCCCATGCTGGGGCCCCAGCGGCGGCAGGGTCACTGCCGCTGTCCTCCTCCTGCTCCTGGCTGTTCACCACCTTGTTCACCAAAGCAATCCTGCAGGCCTGCTCGGCACAGACCATTCTGCTCGACCAGGGAAGCCCAGCAGGCACCCAAGAGAGCAGGTAGTCCCCCTCTCCACCAGGCTGGCTATGACTGGGCTTCGAGGAGGCTCCAGAGCTCGTGGCAGGCAGGCAGGGCCTCGCCCCACAGCGCGACGCCTGCTGGCGCAGGCCGCCACCATTACTGCCCTCTTTGCCTTCTCGCCACTCCTGCTGCCTCTGCTCGCCGTCTCATCCGTGCCTCAGGCGTCTGCTGTGGCCGAGATCAGCCCCACGGTGCGAGCAGCACGGACTACAGCAAAGAGCAAACTGCGGGCCGGCAGCGCGCAGCGGCACCCACCTGTCAATCGGCCCACATCGGTCCTGCATTGTGTCCCGACACCCCCTGCCTCCCTCTCCCCTTGCACCTGCCAGGTCTACATTGGCGGCATCCAGGACCTCCGCCCCGACAGCACGGGAGCCAGCAAGTGCAGCAGGCTGGTGGACGCTGCCGTCTCGTACGGCCACGGCGTCTTCCAGCGAGCTCAATTCCTCGTCTCGGTGCTGTGGTGGGATTCCGGCCCCCGGGACCCTCCCTCAGGCTACACTGGCTGTCAGAACTACACCCTTTCTAGTGAGTGGTAGAGAAAAGGCATGGGCCTGACGCCTGGAAGCCGGCAGACCACAGCCTGGGCGGCTGGAGTGCCTCCCCGCCTTCCGGCCCATTCCCGCTTGCCAACCCGCCCTTGCAACCTCCTCGTGCCCTTCCCCCCCCGTCAGCCTACTACTGCTTCTCGCGCTTCAACGCCACCTCTGTGCTCTGGTGGAGCTACCACAGGGACCCGGCCACCGGGACGGGTGAGCTGGCAGTGCAGACAAGCCCCACTCTGCGGCAAGGGTGGCAGCGCAGTCCTGCCTCCCACCAAGCGGTGTTTGTATCCACCTGGCGTCATCGACTCTCAGCCCCGGGCCGCAAATGCATCATGCTCCCCGCCCCTGCGCTGCATCCCTTGACAGCCGCCCCCGTGACGCAGGCAGACGTGGACGAGTTCAGGGGGCTGCTCACCACCTGCCTGCAGCATGCGGTGGACCAGGGCCTGCAGCCGGCCATCAACGTGAGGAGAGAGGGCTGCCAAGAGGGCAGCTCTTGGCCTTTTCTGGACTTCCTGTGTCGGGTGGACTGCTGCATGTGCTCCAAAGGCACTAGGAAGAGTGTGTCCAGGCACGTGTTTTTGCCTGCCCAGGGCCGACCTTGCTCGTTCCTTGCAGCCAACGCCTCCCCTCCCTCCACCTGCTGTCTCTGCGTGTGCCAGCTCCATGCCGACGACGGCCGCGCCGAGAACGGCTGGCGCAACACGCTGCCGTTTGACCCGCTTCAGAAGTTCCAGGTGTGGGGTGCTCCGGCTGCCGCGCATGCTCAGCTCATGCCAGGTGTGAGGTGTCTCTGCTGCTGTGCTTGCCAGCCGCTGTCGGCAGCTGCAACCGCCCCGGAGGTCTCCAGCTGGAGGCGCTGATGCCAGGAAGAGGAATAAATGCGCTGCTCTGTGGGCCCCCTACCTGCAGGGATTCTCCTACTACGACATGCTGCTGGTGCCCATTGCTGACGCGCTGAACGCGGTGCTGCCAGAGGGCACCAGCGAGGCGTGGCTGTCGCTGCAGGTGCAACATCTTCTGCGATTGCATGCATGCCTCTGCTGGGCGTATGCGCAGCACACTTGGCCGACGTGTCAGCTGAAGGCCCAGCGTCGATATGCGTGCTCTGTTGGTCGCAGCAGGGTGCCTGGGGCACCGGCACTGACATGCAGGTGCCTGCTGTCTGCTTTCTGCAGGGGGAGATGGGCGCCACGGTGTTCTTCTACCCCTGGTCCTGGGCGCAGGCGGCTGAGATGGTGAGGGGTCGCGCTTGCACCGCGCCGGTTCCCGACCTTGCGCCTCGGCCTGTGCCACCTTCACGAAAAACCTGCTGGATGCTGCCTCTCGGCAACTCCATTGCCACTGCCCCTCCCAGCATGACTCCCCCTGGCTGGCCTCTCTCTGCACTTTTGCCCACCCGCAGGTGCGCGATCGCGTCTCCCGCAACCGGCCTGACCTGCGCTCCCGCGTGCTGCTGGGCCTGGGCATCAACAACAGCAAGCTGTGGTGCGGCCGCCGGGCAGGACAGCGCGGGCAGCCCTGTGGGGCGTCCCGGGGGCGCAGTGGGGCATGCATATGACGGTCAGAAATGTCATGATCTGCCACACCCTGCCAGGCAGGCCGCCTGCTCTGTGAGGTGTGGGAGTGCTAAAGCGCCTTGCAGCACAGTGTGCCCAAGGTTTCTCCTGCCCATCCACATGCCCCCCGCAGCGGCTGCGTGCTCATAGACATTGTGAACTACGACGAGTACCTGGCAGCCTTTGCGCCGCTCTGGCCCTCGGTGAGGGACCGCTCACCTGACGTACCCGGAACCAACCCCGCCTACAAAGAAGCCCTGACATTCCCTGCGCCTGCCTGCCTAAAGAATCTAAGCCACCTGTCTGCCTGCCTGCCTGCAGATAGCGGGCTGGTTTGACCTGGAGGGCATCCGCGCCGCTTTCACCGCAGCCGACTTTGTGGGCATCTCCGCGTGAGGCGCCTGCTGCTGCCGCCCTCCTGGCACTGGCTGCTCCCCGCCCGTGCCCTGTAATGCAGCCACAGGCAGTCGTTGAGCCCTCCTACCCTTCACCGCAGCAAGAGGCTGCCTATGTGTGATAGAGCTCCCTGTCGTTGCCCCCCGAACGCTGGTGCTCATTCTCCGCTTCCCCCCTACGCCCCCCTGCCTGGCGCTCTGCCTCCTCAGGTATGTCCCCCAGGCAAGCCGGCGGCAGGCGCCGCCCAGCCTGGCTTCCTGGCCAGGGCCTCGCCTGTCACGAAACCTGCATTAGGACCTGCAGCAAAAGCTGCAGCTGACTGTCAAATGTGTCAGAAGCTGCGGTCGAGTGCACATCCGACCCACAGCTTGCCCTTTCACCATCCCTGCTGCCACGAACCTGCCCGCTGCAGAACCGCACGGACTTTGCCGCCTGCGACATGGAGCGCCTCATGCAAAAGGCAAGCAGAGGCTTACACGCTGCTTCCAGCCAAGCCGGACAGTGCTGCTTCACTTCGGGCTGTGGGCTGCTGCCCTATGCTGCATTTGCGCTGAAAGCATGCACAGCACCGTGCCTCACAGTGCTAGAGCAACAGGCTTCGGTGGGGCCCCTCCCATCTCTCCTCTCGACAGATGGATGTCGAGTTTGCTTTTTACAATCTCACCCTCAGGGAGCTTGTGACGGATTATGGTGAGCTGGTGCCAAGGCAATAATGGGCAAGACAACTGAGAGGGGCTGCCTTTGTAGGTTGCATGCATCTCACTATCCAACTGCTGCCCCACCCCAATCTTGCCCTCACTTGCTTGTGTGCAGGAAAGCAGATTCATTGGGTAAGTAAGGATGCTATCGGCGTCTGCCCGACCTGCCTGGCAAGCCTCACATCTTGTTGGGCTCAAACCCTCTACCTAGGAGCCGCCTGCGGCTGGAAAACATCCCCACCTGCACTGCCCTGCAGATTGAGTGGGGCATTGGCGGCGGCATCAGCCAAAATGGCGACACACCTGCCACCACAGCGCTGCAGGCGCGCACCCCCTGGAGCTGCTGCCCTGGCAGGCCCTGCCCGGAATGGGAGAGCAGGCGCTGCCTCCGGCCCGCTAGCAGTATTGCTTTGGCACCGAGCTGAGCAACCACCCGCTGAGCCCCCTGCCGGCGCAGGCTGCGCAGTACCCGTTTTGGGGCATCTGGGGGCCGTACAACGCATCACGCAACCCCTGGGCCGACCCCGCTGTGCGCGACTACATGCTCTACTATGTCAACCAGAACAGCCAGTACCTGCTGCAGGTCTGGACAGGCTCAGCTGCGTTTGCTGCAGGATGGCAGAGGGCTGCGCACAGAGGGGCAGGGATGGCAGAGGCTGCAGCGCAGAAGCTGCTGGGCACAGCCAAACGCCTGCGCCTATCCGGCGCTGCCACCCCCCCTCCTTGTGTGCCAGAACGGCTGCGAGTATGTTGTCGAGGGCTGCTACCTCTGGACAGTGGGCGGCAGCTGGGACATCCTCGGCTTGTGAGCCGCTCGCCATGCCGACATGCATCCAACATCGTTCCCTCGTATGCCTGGCGGCAGAGCTTAGTCTCAGGGGCTGCCTTGCCCTGCCTGCAATCGCTCAAACATCAGCACCCATCCCTTTCTGCACCGGCCCCTTAGCCTGATGCCTGTGCCCAGCACAAAAGTTTCACCTGCCAGCATGGCTTCAGCAGGCAACAATGCCCCCTCCCCCCTGCCCTGCAGCTACGACCAAGTAAGCAACCCGGGCGGCGGCAGCTTCCGAGTTGAGCAGGCAGTGGACATCATCCGTCACCACAACCAGCTGGCGCATGCCCTGGGGCAGGGCCAGATTGTGCCGGGACCGGAGCAGCTGGCAGCAGCACCCGCGTCGCCCGCCACGGTGCAGCTCCTCTTGGATGCGTCCCCGCCCCCGCCGCTGGTGGCAGCTGCTGACCAGCCTGCCGGGCGCTGAGGGCCGCTTGCTGAAGGCTGGCCGCTGAGGGCTGAGGGATAATGAGCTCCCTCCCCGATTAGCTGTTGCTCTACCGCGGTTGAGAGCATGCGCATGCCTGGCGTCCTTCCAGCCTCGTGCCTTGCATTTGCAAACTGACCTTCTGGCCACCAGCAGTTGGATTTGGCAAAGAATGCTTGAGCACTTGGTGAAGAACATGCCTCTAGCACCAAACAGTGTAACAGTTGGAAAGCGAGACAACAAACAGAGGCAGTTACCAAGTCCAGTGAAGAGGTGCTATGCTGCTTCAGGCGGGGCCAGGTCCTCAACCGGGGCGAGCGGGATGTCTTCACAGTTGGCACACTCTTACCAGAACCCACGCCGCCATCCTGGGAGCCTCACAAGCGGTGAGGAAGGCGACCGCCGCTGCGCACGCTGGGGAGGTAGCAGGGCCGAACTCGGGTCGTGCATGCTGGGCCTTTGCCGACCACCCAGGCTCGCACACAACGCCTCGGCCCTCATCCCGAGTGCGCATGCCTCCTGTTCACACAGTTTCTTACAGGCCTGCGCATGCGCAAGCTTGCTTGTGTTTACAGCCTGTCCAACTGTAACGGAGCACAAGTGCGCGCGAGGGCGGCGCGGGTCAGGCGGCGCAGTCCTCTGCGAGGTGCTCCACCAGCGCCAGCGCCGAGTCCAGCTCCAAGGCCCCCAGGGTGAAGCCGCCCAGCACCAGGCTCTGCCCCCTGCCCTCCAGCGCCAGCTCCAGCCGCTCAGGCAGGCCTGCAGCAGCCGGGGGAGGGCGGGCGAAAGTGCTTGCGGTGGGCGCAGGTAAGAAGAGCGGTCAAGCCTCCTGCTGGCGAGAGCACCAGCCACTCGGGTCTAAGGGACAGAATACCAATGGCACGCCAAACTGATGGGTGTCAAATTTAGTGGCACTGCTGTTGTAGCAAGGGGCTTTCACAAGGCAACCAAGATGCAGGCAGAACAGGCAGCTGCGCACGCACGCATATCAGCTTGAATCAAAGCAGCATGCAAGGCACCGCGTCGCCGCCTAGACACCTCGTTCCACCTCAGATGCCCCACCCAACTGCACGCACCCTGTACCGCATCAGCTGCCACCTTTGCCGCTCCCTTGATCGCCTTTCCGGGCAGCTTGATGGGCGCCAGCCCTCGGTCTTCAAAGGCAAAGCACAGCCGCCGGCTGGTCACGTGCAGGCTGCCCGGGAAGGGAACCTGCAGACGATTGTCGGGCACAGCAGGAGGCCGGCAAGAGACATCAGGCCCAGCGACGTTGCCGCAGGCAGGCTTGCCGACAACAGGGGCGGGAGGCCGGCATGCCAGGCAGCTGGGGTTGCGCATGCTGCCGCGGCGCTGCCAGCAGGCCAGCCAACACCCCGCTCGACCCTCCCACAACCTGCCTCGCTGCCCCTTGCTACCCTCTCGGCCCCCCTGCGTGCGCCCACCTGCCGCACAGGCGTGAAGAAGTTATTGGTGGAGGTGTAGGTCTGCCACAGCACGCAGCCAAAGGACTCCAGCACCGTCTCCCCGGCCTCCAGGCCCAGCGCCTCTGCCGCCGCCGCCACGTCGGTGGGCGACGCGGCGCGCTGCGCGGCGCCGCTGCCGCCCGCCCGGGCGTTCCCAGCAGAGGCTCCCGAGGGCTGCGTGGGATCCAGGGTGGCCCACCAGGAGGAGATGCCTGAAGGAGGGAAGGGAAGCACCGCAGGGCGTCACCAGGCAGCGGGCGGAGCTGCTCTTGGTGCCAACATGCGCGGCCCATGCTCTCTTCGCGGCTGGGCAGGTGCCTGCAGCTGCCTGATTGGCCCGGCGCACCTCCCACCAGGCTCGCCAGGCCCTCCTTGGCTTCCGCCGCGCCATGCAGTAGCTTCTGGCCCACCTGCGCACCGGGCAGGACCACGCAGGGAGGGCGAGCCAGCTAGGTTGCGGGCACGCAAACAGCTGGCGCACCGAAGGCGCCACTGCCACTCGCATGCGGCTGGGCTGCCGGCTGGAGGCCTGGGTGGAGCTGGGAGACCCAGCCCCTGCACCATCAGATCCGCAGCTCAGACCCTGCCCGCACCTCCTCTGCCGCGTGCGCCACCTTGTCTGCCGCCTCCAGCGCCTCTTTCTCAAAGGCCTGCACAGCATCCAGCTCCTCCTGCGTCGCATGCTGGGCCGCCCCCTCGCCCGCGGCAGCGGCAGTTGCTGCTGTGCCACTGCCAACTCCAGCCGCAGCCTGCTGCCCCTCCTGCCCGCCGCTGCCGCTGGCGCTTCCGGCGCCGAAGAAGTCGAGCACAGAGGCAAGCGCCTGTGTGGCGGGCGGAGGCGGGCGCCGCTGCGGCTGCGCAGCCGGCGCAGCGGCCGAAGCGGCGGCATCAGTGCGGCTTGCACCGGGTGCGTCCGCCGCTGCTGCGGTGGCACCAGCTGGTGCCGGGCCTGTGCCTGCTGGCTCCGCGGCAGCGCCTGGCCCATCCTCCAGCCTCACTTCCTCCATCTCTGCTGCCGCCTGGGCTGCCTCTGCCGCCGGCGGCGCCGCGTCCTCCAGCGTGACGTGCTCAAAGCTGGAGGCGCTGCTGGCCGGATTCATGGGGCGTCCAGACACCGGCTGCCCGCCTGAAGCGTGCAGGAGCAGCAACGAGGTGCGGTGCGGCTTCAATGGAGGCAGTGCTGGCTGCGGCAGGGCTGGCTCAGCTGCAGCAGCCGGGCAACCAGGTGCGGGCAGAAGGCAACGGACATGCTTGCTCAGGGCATGACACAGCATTACAGACTGCTGCCTGCATAGGCGATCTCCGATGGCCCTGGCAAGCACAAAAACCAGCACTCAAAGACGGGTGTTCTGCGTGCGGGAGGCGGCGGCGGCAGGCAGCGAGGAGGGTGGCACACTGTTGGGGAGCTGCATGGCGGGCGGTGCACCTTTCACGCACCTTCAGGGACGCAGGTGACCTTCAGCAGTTGCCAGAGCCCTTGAAACAACGCCGGTGGTAAAGCGAGCTTGCTGTGGTGGCTAGGCTGCTGTTCGGCTTGTATGTACTGAGCGCTGAATGGGGCACCAGGCCTTGCACGAGGCACGATATGAGGCACAGCACGAGGAGCAGCAAAACAACCCTAGCTGTTCATTTCGAACGCTGTCCCTGACAGGGGCATTGCTGCTGATCGGGCTATGGTGGGCGCCAAGCGCAAACCCGAGGAGACCGGGAAAGCCCTCGGGCAGCGCTCAATAAAGGCCTTCTTCGCCCCTGCACCGTCACTGCTTCGCCCGCAGCAGCAGCCCGCCGCAGACAGTAAAGTACAGGCTGAAGAGATCCCAACATGCTGCGCCGAGGGCAGAAGCCGGCGGGCGGCGGCGGCAGCGGCAGACGGCCAGGCAGCGACAGCCGGCGCACTGCAGGGCCTTTGTGCAGCGGTAGCTTGCACTTCTTCAGCTGACGGACGGACTAGCGGCGTCGTACATTCTGCTGCAGTGCGGCAGGAGGGCGAGTCATGCCGTGGGGCGGCAGGAGCAGCAGGGGAGCAGCATGAGCCGCAGCAGCCACCGAGCACAGATGGCAGCCAGCAGCAAGTCTGCGATGTGAGCAATCTGACTACACAGAGGTGTTCAGCGTCTTCACCAGAGCAGCAAGCAGCAGATGCATCAACAGGATCTCGTGAGCAGCAATGGCAGCAGCCCAGGCAGCAGGAGCAAGAGTTGGAGCAGCAGAGCACCAGCCCGGCAGCAGGATCAGCAGCAGCGGCGGGGCTGCCTACTAGCAGCTCTGTATCCAGCCCACGCGGCACGGGCGCAGGCTGCAGCCTACCTGTGGAGGAGGGTGTCAGGCCAGGTGGCGTGCAGGACGGCGGGGCAGGCGGCCTCACAGCCCTTGAGCTCCAGCGGCTCGAGCGCATCCGCCGCAACCAGGAGGTGAGCCGCCCTGCACGGCTGAAGGCAGGGGGCACAGCCAACAGTTATCCGCTCTGTGACCTCTTGAGTGTAATTGTCAGCCTCCCGGCTGCGTGGACTGCTATGACGTCCTGACTTCTTGCCCAGAGCGCTGCTTTGTACCGTTGCCCTTGTGCACCTTTTCCTGTCATGCAGATGATGGCGTCTATGGGCCTTGCAGCTCCCGGAATAGAGAAAAAGCCAGCAGCGGGTGCAACAATCAAGCGGCGGCGCCCACCTCGCAAGCAGACAGCGGCAGACGGCGGTAGCAGCAGCAGCGGGGGGGCGCAGCCGGTGCGGCGGTCGGCACGCAACAGGGGTGCTGCGACACCGGCTGGTGTTGAGGTGAGAGGGCTTGCGCCCATGCAGAGAAGGCTTGGCTTTGAGAGCTCCTCCGCACACCTGCCCATCTTGGAAGCAGCAGTTGGCTGTTCTTGTGCCAATCCGGAGCCTTGACCTGTGTGCAGGCCGCGGCAGCCTCTGCACCAGAAGCAGCAGCAGCAGCAGGGCAGGCGGCAGAGGCCCCGCCAGAGCTGCACTACGACGACAGCTCGGTGCGGCGCTATGTGTGCGAGCTGTCGACAGCTGGCGGGTGCTCTGGGGGCGTCCCGGGCACCGCAGGCGCTGCATCTGACGCCGCTCGCATCGCCGGATTCCGCCAGCTGCCCGGCTGCCTCTCTGACCCCGCGCTGGCGCGTGCCTACAGCATCGACTGGCAGCCGGGCCTGGTTGTGGTGAGGGGCGTGTCACTGGAAAGCACAACGTGTTCCTTGCCAGGCAGGGTGGACTGGCGCCTGGGGTGCTTCGTTTCTGCGCGCTGTGCACCTCACACGGGAGCTGCAGGCACTGCTTGGATGCAACCACAGCAGCAGAGCGCTTGAAGGACACTTTTGCTCACCCCGGCATAGCAGGCCTGCACCAACCCGCGCTCAAGCTGCTGTGCACGCGCAGGCTGGCGGCAAGGACGGCGTGGTCGGTGTGTTTGGCAGCCGACAACTTGAGGCAGGGCAGCTGCCCGCCGATGCCTCCCTCCCGCCGCTGCTGTCTGGCAAGCTGCACAAGGGGTGGGTGGCGGAGGTGCAGCTGCTCAGCGGCGCGGGCTTGCTGGGCGCGGCTGCCGCGGCGGGCGCCGGCGACCCGGGCGAAGCAGCGGCGGGCCTGCGCCTGCTGACGGCTGGGAACGATGGCGCGGTGTGCCTGTGGGACCTGTCCAGGGCGGCAGAGGCGGGCGGGCGTGGGGGCCTGGTGCCTCAATGCCTAGAAAGGGCGACGAGCCTACACCAAGGTGCGGCGCTGCTGCCAGCTTGCCAGCCACAGCAGGCTTGGCAGGGGGAGGGGCCTGCCGGGGCAGGAAGTGGCTGGTGGGCAAGACTAGGCAGCCA
Source organism: Auxenochlorella pyrenoidosa (assembly GCA_001430745.1). Classification (NCBI taxonomy): domain Eukaryota; kingdom Viridiplantae; phylum Chlorophyta; class Trebouxiophyceae; order Chlorellales; family Chlorellaceae; genus Auxenochlorella; species Auxenochlorella pyrenoidosa. The sequence goes on along the minus strand of KQ482063.1, from coordinate 1,567,419 downwards.
GTGCCTGCTGCACAGCCCTCAGCCCCTGTTGATGATCATGCACCCGGCACGTGCCTCAGACTCTGTCCCGACCATCCTGCCTCGCAGGCGGCATCTTTTCGCTGCACGAACGCGGCGGGCGCATCCTGACCACCTCGAAAGACGGCACAGTGACAATCAGCGCTCTCAGCGATGCCGGCGGCAGCGCAGCCAGCGGTGCCGCTAGCATTGCAACAGTGCAGCACTACGACGAGCTTCATGAGGGTCAAGTGGTCAAGTGCGCCCGTTGGCGCGAGGCCGGCGGCGGCGAGCCCTCGGTGTTTGCGTCCTGTGGCAACGACCGGCAGCTGTGCGTGGTGGATGCAAGGCAGTCACCCAGCGCAGGTGCGCAGGGACTGCAGGACAGGTCATGCGAGGGCTGGTGGGAGCTCATCTGCGCTGGAGCGGCAGGAGCAGGAGCAGCTGAGCGCGAGTGTCCAGAGTGCTGAAGTGGCGCAGAGCCATGTTGGTGCATCCAGCCAGCTGCTTGCCCGTCCCGTCTCTCCTGCCTGCAACTGCACACGTGCCCACACGGTGCCCAACTCCAGCTACCTGGATCGGCCCCCCCCCTACCCACAGGCGCCAGCCTGGCCATCCATGACGCGCATAGCACTGCCACCAACTGCCTGCGCTGGCACCCCGCCAGCGAGCACCTGCTGCTGTCGGCTTCGCACGACCCCGCCATCCTGCTGCACGACCTGCGGAACCCCAGCCAGCCGCTGCACCGCCTGGCAGGGCATGCGCAGGGCGCCAGGTGCGCGCAGGGACATGGGAGTGCTGGCCAGCCTGCTTGCAGCCGACTGCAGTCAGGCTGGCCGGGACGGCAGCCCGGGTGTTGACCGCTTGGCCACCTTGTGCCTGCAACACGGCTCAACTGCCACTTGCGCCTCCATGCCGCCACCGCGCGCTGCAGGATTGGCCAGATCTACCAGCCCTGCTTTGTGGCCGGCGGTGACGCCGTGGCCACGGGCTGCGAGCGTTCCCAGCTGCTCTCGCTGTACTGCACCCACACCGGCGCTGCCATCAGCAGGGGCGATGCGGGCCTGACCCCGGGGGCCACCTTCTGCCGCGGTGGCGGTGCCGGAGACAGGGGCGACCCTCTGGTGCTGTCCGCCGGCCGGGCAGTGTACCTGTTTGCTCCTTCGTGGGCGGTGCAGGCGGCGTGAGCCAGCAATCCCTCATTCGCCTGCTCATCTGATTCCTCAGATGGCAGTGCAACCATGGCAGGCGCTGGCACCAAAGCCGGTCAACCGCATGGTGGGCTGCCGGCTGCTGTGGCATTTCCTGCAAGGCCTGTTCCACTTGCCCTGCACCCGGCTCCGCATGGCTGCATGCAGAGCCGATTGCACTTGCAATCCTGGCAGTGTTTGAGGTACAAGTGCTTATTAGGGAGAGTTCACACATTGGAGCGGCTCTGGGACGGGCCAACGATGTTTGAGGAAGGGTATGCAAAGCACCCAAATGAGGGAAACCCACTGGCACATCTTGAGAAAGCGCCCGCTGACGGGGAGGACAGCGCGCCAACTGCGGCGCTGATCCTGCCGCCGCCTGAGCATTTCGGGGTGATCTTGCCGGCCCTCCCAGGCCTAGCGGCCCTTATCTATTGACTGAGGCTGCGCTAGAGACATTCCCGCAGCCATGTCAAGCGGTCTGCCGGGCTTGGGCAAGCGTGGCCTGGGCCTTTGCGCCTCGCCGCCCTCTCATGACAGCAGCAGCGATGCGGAGGCGCTGCTTGGACTGGGCGAGAGCCATGGAGGCAGCAGCGCCAAGCGGAGACGCGGCGGCAGCAGCGTGCCCACTGCACCGCCCGCGCGTGCTGTATGCCAGGTACACGAGTGCGAGTCTGAGGGCCTGTGCCCAGTGGCAGTCACTACACACCGCTTGTCACCACACGCCGCGTGCAGGCTCCCACGATGCACCAACAAATGTCAGTTAAAGATGCGTGCCCGCCCGCCTCCCCGTAAAGGCAGCAGTAGTTGATGCTGCCGTCACTGCCTCTGCCACTCTTGCAGAACCCCCTACATGGCCATCCGCTCTTTGAGAACCCACTGTTTGAGGATGATGGCTTTGAGAGCGAGGCTGCCAACGGCAGCGATGGCGAAGAGCCTTACTGGCTGCGCGGAATGCCAGTCAGCAGCGGCTGCGGCGGTGACGGCAAAGAGAACACGCCCCTGATACCGGACGGCGGCGCAGGCAGCCAGGACTGCTTTGCGGGTGGGTGCTGCAGTGCACGGACGACCGTGGCAGATTAGCGCAGCATTGAGGGCATGTTCTGTTCGTGGGTGCTGGCATTATGCCAAACGAGTGGCAGCACGGTTTGTGGGTGCTGCTGCATTCCGCTGTGCTGGACAGTCATCACTCCATGCAGCACCCAACTGTGCCAGGCAGTCCTGCCGGCAGTGCATCACCTAGCACCCATCCTCCCTGACACGCAGAGTTCACGCCTGCTGCCGCGCCTGCCTGCCAACTGGCTGCTTTCCTGGCTGAGCTGAGCAGCACATCGGTAAGCACCACGCCAGACCCTCTGGGTGCTGCGTTCGTGTGTTCTTGTGTGCCCCTGATTGTCAGCTTCAAGGAAGACACTACACAGTTCTGCCCCCATGCTTCTGTGCTGTGAGGCTGGACCAACCCAGATGACAAGCTGCAGGTGCTGTGCGCGCTGACGTTCCTGGAGAAGAAGGGGCTCCACCCTGTGGGCGAAGCCCGCTTTGCCACGCTGGATGCCACGATAGCAGGTGTGTGAGACCTTGCAATAGGCCTTGCTCAAACACCAGTGCGCGTGTATGCCAGGATTCCTCTGCCATGCCAGGACCACTGCTGTGCCTACCTCTGTAGGTCTGTTGAGCCATGTTGAAATGTACAACTTGTACACCTGGGCCCTCCAGGCCAAGGCTCAACAGTGCTGCTCGCTGCTGGTGCAGGCATGCTGGTGCTGTGCCGCCGCGCATCCATCGAGGCCGGCGAGATGTCGCCCCAGCTGCTGCTTACCTGCCTGTGGTGAGGATCCGCCCGCCGCTGTGCGATGGAGGGGGGCACGCCACGCCAGCCTATTGCCAGCTTGGCGTTCACACTTTGGAAGCATGCTGCATGACCAGCCGGCCCACTCACCTGCAGGTACCACCCCCACACGGCATTTTCGGCACACCCCCTCCTCCCCTCCCTGCCTGCCAGGCTGCTCATGTCCACCTGCAGCCAGTACCGCGCGGCGCTCAGCTACAACGCCAACCTGTTCCTGCACCTGCACCCCGACGGCGCCGACCTGGTGGGCGGGCTCAAGGCAGACATGGTGGCGCTGCAGCGGCAGGTGGGGCGGCTCACATCAAACCATGCAGTCAGGGAGGGTGAGAGGTCGTTGTGTCGGCATGGCAGCTGCAAGGTGGGAGGGCCGATCACGACCGGGCAGGCACGCTAAGCTGCAGAGACCTAGCAGCTCACCATGACCTGCATGCCTGCTTTGTGGCAGCCCCCAACTGTGCCGCCGTCCTGCCCAGCAGGTGCTGCGGCGCGCCAGCTGGCGGGTCCTGCTGCGCGACCCGAACGAGGTGGCTGCTGTGCTGGACGATCTGCTGGCATGCCCCGACTACGAGTCCATCGTCTCCTACATCCAAAGCTGCGTGTACAATGATCTGATGCCACAGGGCACGCACGACTTTGCCCCTGGGGCTGCGGGCGGGCCGGCCGGCAGGGAGCCCGGCAGGGTCCCGCCGCCTGCGCCGCGCGTGCGCAGCAGCGGCAGCAGCCGGTCCAGCCGCAGCGGGCTGGACGGCAGCTACTGGCAGAGCATCGCACACGGCCGGCTGCGCAGCAATGGTGGTCAAGCGCTGGCGCCTCGGAACCGCTGATGTGCAGCTTAGGCTCGTGACTTTTAACATGTTCCACATGTCCCCCCGTGTCCACCCAGCACTAGTCTTGCACCCAGTTTTGACGACTGATTCATCGCGTTCATTTGCACTGCCAGTCCCACTTCACCTATTTTTCGCCTATTATTCCCACGATGTCCTGAGAAACAACCTTTCATTTTGAGCGCAACTCTAGCAACGACCCCTATGTTACATATGTAGGATGAACGCACAACAAGGAGAGGTGTACAAGTTACAGAGTCGCGCCGAGGAGGGCCCATGACAAAATTGGCCCTGCACCAGTCAAGAGCACACAGGCGGCAGATCCGCGCTCATGCCCTTGCAACAGCAGGCACCGTGCCGCTCGCTGCCGCTCAGCTCAGTCAGTGCTTGTGCCCGGGCGTGCTGGCACCTGCAAGGAGGGGCGGCACCGGCGTGACTTTGTCATTGGTGGGTCTGCACCCTGTGCAGACCCGCTTTCGCGGCTCGACGGCAGGCGCAGCTCTGCGCGCTGTGTGCCTTGGTTTAACCGGAGCGCAGGGAACCATGCCTTCCAGGCCCGGG
>KQ482063.1:1504552-1530770 GCA_001430745.1 Auxenochlorella pyrenoidosa | reverse complement strand
GGGGGGGGATGCGACTCATGCGGCTTGTGCCGTCGGTGTGGTGGCAGCCGAGAAGAAGGTGCCAGCGGTGGTGCTCCACCATCGTTTGATAGCTGCTCATGTGTGCAGGAGCCCCCGGGTCTCAAATGCACACAGGCGTGGCGGATAATGTCGACCTGGGGAGCTTGTGCATGCACTTTCTGTTTCAGACAGCCGCGGGGCTGTGTTGGATGCTCTGTGCGTCCTGCCAGGGCTCACCCCCCTCCCGCCGGCGGCGCAGAAAGTCTGCGCAGTCCTCCAGCTCCTTCAGCTCCTGGTCGCTGTAGGCATCCAGTCCCAGCCAGGCCTGGGCATACACGTGGGCTGCAGGGGAGGAGCCCGCGGGGCATGTTGGACATGAAGAACAGCTGTGAAAAGTCCCCAGCAAAGGACTCGCCAGGCAGCCGCCTGCACAGGCGGGTGCCGCTCCCAGGAAGGCGCTCACGAGACACGTTGCGCGCCGTCTTCAGCGCCTGCGCAAACAGGCGCTGCGCCTCCCGCTCGTTCCCAAGCTCCCGGTGCGCCTTTGCAAAGTGCAGCAGCATGCGCGCAAACTGCGGGGAGGGCAGGAGGCGCAGGTGGTGCGCCCTGAGGGGTGACCAGCCAATGCACAGGAGCGGCAAGCAGGCGATGCCGTGACGAGGCCGACCCGCAGTTGGCAGTGCGCCCCTGCCGGCCTCGGCGACCAGGCGCCAAGCAGCGCAGAAGACAAGAGCTGCCCAGCTCCCTCTGACATCCAGCGCTGGCCGCTGGATGCATTTGGTCCCGCACAGCCCAGCCCAACACACGTACCACTCTTGGCTGCCCCGGCCGCACCCACCGTGTCGGTCTGGCCCAGCCCCACTTGCTGCGCCAGCGGCACCGCCTGGCTCAGCACGTGCACCGCCTCCTTGTGGAAGTGCGCCGCCAGCAGCAGCTCGCCCATCTGTGCGGCCACAAAGGAGCGGACCTGCGCCAGCGGGGTGCACGTCCGCCGCTGGGCGCCTGCGCGGCAGGAGGCTGCACCCCCACCCGGGGCTGCCACCGCAGCTCAGGTCCCACCCCTCGGGCGCCGCATGATGACAGTCGGGTGCTGCCTCAAGGGGCGTCGCCACCTTCTTCCGCAACTACCACCTGGGGAGTTCTGGCCCCATATAAAGCCGACCCTTTCCCCCCACCCCCGCCCAACACGCCTGCGGGTCATGGGCCAGGTCGAGCGCGCGGCGGTAGGCGCTCAGCGCCTCGGGCACGCGCTTGCCGCCGTCGGGCGCCAGCTCGTCCAGCTTGCTCAGCAGGGCGCCCATCTCTAGCAGCGACTTGAAGTCTGAGGGGTTGTCGCCCACCTGCGGCGCCAGGCAGGGAGGCAGGGAGGGGGTGGCGCCGCGAGAGGGCAGCGCAATGGCGAGATGCCACTCTCTGTTGGGTGACTGTCAGTAACGGCCTTGTTTGTCGGACTCAAGAGTCATGGTCAGGGCCAGAATGTGATCCCCTTATCCTTGACAGCATGGACCGCAGCGCCGCCCCAAGCAGGCGCAAGGACGGCAGACCTGCTGCTGCGCATGCTGCAGTGGCGGCCCACCTTTTCGCGCAGCTCGCCCAGCATGCCCTTGAGCTTGGCCACCGCAGGGTCGTCCTGGGTGACGGTCTGGATTGTACAACACCAGAAGGGACAATTGCTAGGTGTGGGAGGGCATGGTGGCACAGTGCTGCCACATGAGGTTGGGGGCTGGAGGGCAGGGCTCTGGCAGGAAACTGCAGGTGGCCACAGGACTCTGGTGGAAGCGAGGTGCAGGTGGCGGCCCAGGCTCCGCGGCAGCTTGTACAGAGTTTGCCCATTTGACAGCTGTCTCACCTGCTCCTCGTCCATGCCAGGCAGTGTCAGTGCTGAAGCCTGCAGCGGGAGCAGGAGCAGCAGCGCCAGCAGTGCCACCGCCCGCGGTGCCGCCAGTTCCTCTCGCCTGGCCTCAACGGGCCTGCATGCTGGCCGGCGCGTCGAGACGGCCATCTGAATGCCTGACGGCGCCGCTGGCGCTCTTGCTACACAGACCAGCAGGCGCCGCAACACAAGGGGGCGGTTCCGCGCTGCGGCAAGGAAGGCCCCGCTGTGCTAGCCTTTGGGTACCTCAGATGGTCGAGAACCCGAGGCGATGGCAAGGAAGGCAGCGATGCCGCCTCTTGCAGAGCGGCGGCAGGAGCGGGACAGCGGCGGGACGAGCAGCCGCCTCCCGACCTCTTCCAGCCTGGTCAAGGGCCGTCGTCTCGATGCAGGATGGTCTACAGTCACAGACAAAATCGATCCCACAAAGCCACGATCACAGCGTCAGAGCTTAGTCCTCGTGCCCACAGAGGCATGAAGGCACCTCCCTGCCCACTGGGTATTCACCAAGCCTCTGCTGCTCCCTGCCCACTCAGCCACCAAGCATTGGATGCAATGCAGTTGATATTTTGGTTTTGATTCGAATGTAAACGTTGCATTGCTCAACGTCATCAAGCAACACCAGCAGCAAGGGGCACGGCTGAATGCTCCCTGTTGGCCACTGCCACAGGGTGCCCCACACGCAGCCGGCCCACGTGCTCAGCAAGGAAGAGAGACCTTCTATTGCTCTAGCAATTGCATACTGAGTTGACACGTGAAAAATCCTCGAAATGTGTTTGTTTTGCACCTTGATGGCTTCTGCTTTGTTTGTAGAATCCATTGGTTGGCCCTCTCTCACCTCCGCAACCTGTCGGGTGAGGTGGCGCCACCACCGCCTCACTCAAAATTGGGGTGCCGCAAACTCGCTAAAATAACCTGCAAGCTTTCGAGCCTTTGTTGTGCACTGCTAGGCTCTGCCGCTGGTGGGCGGTGCTTTCGGCGACGAAGGTGGACCTTCTGGTAGCGGAACCTTCTCCCAATGCCGGGTGCTTCTGCAGTCCTACTGCTGCTTCTGGCAGCAGCGGCGCAGGCTGTGCGGCATCCGCAGCCAACCACCCTTGCCGCCACCGCCACTGCTGGCGAAGGGCCCACCCCACCCCGCTTCCCCGGAAGCTACACGGCAAGCTCCTGAGCATAGCTGTCGTGCTGCTCTGATGCGCCTTGAATTGCATGCTCGAAAAGGCAGCTCACCAATCAGAAGGGTTGCTCTGTAGCGCCCATGCGGACCTTCCCGCTCCCTTCACCGTGCCAGCCCTCACTCATCATGCCCAGACACCAGCCTCGCTCTACCCAGTGTGCTGCACCTCTCCAACAAGTCTGCAGTGACAGTCCTTGCACACACTCGCACCCGTGTGCCCGGCAGGTGCGCTACACGTTTTCGCTGCCGTACACGGCTAAGCTGCAGCCGGATGGCATCCGCTACCCGGTTGCCTTTTATCGCGCCGAGGCCGCCGAGGCGGTGCGCATGGACACGTATAACAGCACCACCATCATGATAGCCAAAAAGGTGTGTGTGTGTGTGAGGGGGGGGGCAGGGTGGCCATCTTGAGCCCAGGGCTCTGAAAGAGGCATGTCTATGCCACAGCGGCTGAGCGAGTGCGGACCATGGTGCAGCAGCCCCGTGCCGCCCCCCCTGCTGCAGCCATTGCTGCACGCAACGCACTCGGCCGCCCGCGAGCACCAGCTCCATTGTGCAATGCCCCTCGCCGCCGCTTCCATGCGCTTGTCCATCCTCACCCTGCGGCCGCCTGCGCCCCGCCCCTGCAGGACATGCTGTTTGAGGTCGTGCCCCGCATCGACCGCCAGATCTGCATGGCCAGCCACACCGCCGGCCCCACTGCCGAGGGCGGGCTAGGCAAGGGGCTCCACCTGCTGAGCGCGCTGCCCGACGTGACGGGCTGGGACTTTGCCGGCGTGGGTGCCCTGGAGGGCGGCCGCGCCACGCATGTGTGGCAGTACACCGCGCGGTGCGTGCACTTGCGGGGAGGAGGGGAGCCGCCGGCTTGGGCTGCTGTGGGCGTCAGCAGCCTGCTGGTCTGCGCGGCTTGCGCTGCCGAGCTGTGCTCGCCCTTGTGGCCAAGGGATCCCTGCACCGCGTTTTGCCTCCCCTCTGCATCCCAACCTCCGAAGGCCCCCCCCCTTCCCTCTCCCCCCCCTCCCCCCCTCTCAGGCACGCCGCCAAGACCACCGTCTACCGGCTGCATGTGTCCGCCGACGGCAGCGACACGCCGCTGCGGCTGCACATGCAGGGCAACGACCTGCTCAGCGGCAGCCACTTTGACGAGTATGTGGTGGACTACAGGCAAGCCGCGCTGCCTGTTGCCTGGCTGCCGCCTGCGCTGGGCGTGACTGTTTCCAAACCCACCTGTGTCCTGTGGAGGTGCCGGTGCGAGCGGCGCCGGGACCAGGTGCTGGTGTGCGGCTCAGCCCACCCTGCCCGGGCTGGCTGATGCGCTTAGCCTCTCTTTCCTGCTGTGAAGAAGCGCCACGCCGGCCGCCTCTCCACATCGCACTGGCCTTGCTGCCTGCCCCCGCCGTGGCGCAGCGAGTTCATCCCTGGGCGCCCCGACCCTGCGGTCTTTGCCCGGCCCGCGCTGTGCAAGGGCGTGAAGCCATCGGGTGCCAACGCCGGCGCGCACTCTGCCACCGCGCTGCGCATGGCGTCCATCGTGCCGTCGGTGACTTACCGCGGCCTGCACGCCGAGGTGCGCCCCATGGGGCCAGGCCGCCTTGCCCTGCCCCTCCCGGCTTGCCCAGGCACGCACGCCGCCGTTTCGTGGCTGCCTGGGAAGGCACAGTCAGGCGCTGGCCCACCCCGCCCTCACATCCCCTGTCACCTCTGTCTCCCCTACCTTCTCCGGGCCTCTCCATGCGGCCGCCCCTGCTGCCGCGCCTCGCTGGCGCAGCACACCAAAACCCTCGGCTCCCCCGCGTACCCTTTCCCCGCCGCCCCACCCCAGCCTCGCCCCACCGCTCCTCCCACTGCCTCCCCCGATGCCCCCGCAGTATGACACCTTCCTGTCTGGCCACGGCGCCGGGCGGCAGCACACCTCTCTGGCCGAGTACCGCGCCCGCGCCGCTTTGTTTGATGCCAATGCCGCGCTCATTGAGGCCCACAACTCTCGCGCCAACGCCACCTTCCGGCTGGCCATGAACCGGTGCGCGGCGCCCGCCCCCTGCACCAATGGCTGGCAGTAGGCGCAGCCCGGTGGGGGCACCCGCTGCCCGACCGCAGCGCTGGCGGTGCTTCGACCCTGCTCCCCGCGGCTCGGTCTTTGAGGGTGCCCAACAGCATGCTGGCAGGGCCTTGCAGCGGCGCGCCTGCCTGCATGGTTGACGTGCGCTGGCGCCACCCCCGCCTGCGCCGGCGCCGCAGCTTTGGCGACTGGTCCGAGGCGGAGTTTGTGGCGCTCATGCTGCCCCGGCGCGCGCGGCTCGCGGCCCAGCGCCGCTCCGGCGCCCCGGCCGGTGTGGACGACCACCTTGGGGGCGAGGCAGCAGAGCCGCGCAAGCTGCGCAAGCACGAGCTGCCGCACGAGCCGCTGGTCGACCCGGGCCGGGTGCCCGCGCAGCTGAGCTGGCGCGGCACCGGCGCCGACGGCATCGGCCCAAAGGACCAGGCCACCTGCGGTGAGGCTGTGCCCAGGAACCAGCGGCAGCGGCGCCTGGCGCGCCTCTTTCCATGGCCCGCGCCTCTGCCGCCAAACCCGCCCGTGGTGTCCGAGCATGCCGCCTGCCCCGGCTTGGCTGCTCTGCTCGCCGCACCCATGCCACAAGTGCCGCTGCCCGGCTGCCCCCTGCTGCAGGAAGCTGCTGGGTCAGTGGACTTGGGTCTTGGGTTTCGGGTGGACCAGCATGGCAGAAGCATGTGGCTTGCTGTCCAGGATGGCATGCACGCAGCATGCTAGCTGGGGCTCGCCCAGAGGGCCAAGGATGGGCCTGCTCATCCCAAGGGTGTTCTGTCCAGCTGGGAGAATGCCACATGCAGCGCTGCCGTCCAGCCGCATGTGCTTGCAGCACGCGGCTGCCCCTCCCAGCTGTGCGCTCTGCCGCTGCTGCCCTTTCACCTGCCTGTGATCCTCAGGCCTTCTCGGCCACTGGCACCATGGAAGCGGCCTGGTTCAGGGCGACTGGACAGCAGGTGCGGGCCCGCAGATGTGCGGCAGCGGGCGCATCAGGAGGCAATTGATTGGGATGCATGCCTGCGTGCAGGGCAGGGCTGCCGGACCCCTGTTGAAGACGTGCTTGCCCTCCTGGCCTCTGCGGCCTGCCGCGCCGCCCCACCGCAGGTATCCTTCTCAGACCAACAGATCGTGGATTGCAGCTGGGGCTATGTTCCTGAGGACCCGGCCTCCAACCTGGGTGCGTGGGGGCACCCCACCGCATGCAGCAGCCTGTGCGCTACATGCTCGGTGCCATGCGCAGGGTGGCAGTCTGCATCCTCACGCCAGGTGCATGCTGCACCCGTGCCCTGCCCACATGCTGTCTGTGGCCCTGCTCCAGGCTGTGATGGCGGCAACCACTGGGCGGCCATTGGCCACATTGTGGAGGCCGGCGGCATCGCGCTCACTCGGGACTACCAGGTATGTGCTGCCTGTTGTCCCTGCTGTCCTCGGCGCTGCGCTTGCTGGAAACATTTCGGCGTCCCGGCATCCCGAGGCCGCTTGGCGGCACTGCACGCTCTGCCAGCTGCTGCCGCCAGCTGCTGCTGCCCTGGGTCACGGGCCGCCGATGCCTCCTCCTGCTGCAGTACAAGGGCCAGGACGGCTACTGCATGGCCAACGCCACCCGCCGCGTCGGCAGGTTCAAGGTGCGCCCAGCTGGCATGGCACGGCGCTGCCCGCCCCGGCCCAGAGCGCCCGCCAGCCCGCAGCCCAACAGGCTCATGGCCTGCGCACGCGCTGCCCTATTTCCCTTTTCGGGCCGCCTTGCGCGCTCTGTGCATTTGCAACTCTCTCGCCGTCCCGCCGCCACGATGCAGCCCCAAGGTGCGTTGCCAGTCGCACCCGGCGTGCCTACAGGCCGCGCCACCACGTCAGCAGCTGCACATACGCCGCCACTCGCCTCCCCCTGGCTGCACCTTTGCCCTCCCCCCCAGGGCTACGCCCGCGTGCCACGCTACAACGATGCCGCGCTGCGAGAGGCCCTGCTGAGCCGCGGCCCGCTGGCCATCTCCTTTGATGCCTCTCACCCATCGTTCCGCTTCTACAGCGGGGGGGTGTACCGGGAGGAGCGGGTGCGGGGCGGCCGGCTGTGTGCGGGCAGGCGGGCTGGGCCTGCATGCTCCCTGCAGCACTGCGGCACGAGCGGCTGCGTAGTTTGCACCGGTCCTGTTTGCAGCACCCCTGCAGCCGCGGACCGGTAGCACGTTGCATCGGCAGGTGGCTGGGCAGCACATAGCGGCTCCGCTGCACAGTCCTCGCTGCCTAGACTGCGCTGCATGCACGCAACCGGCTTGCGCGTGCGCGGCCCCCCCCGGCCGCCCACCTGCCTCTGCAACCTCACCGGCCACGCGTGCAGTGTGAGTACAAGCCGTCGGGCCTGGACCACGACATCCTGCTGGTGGGCTACGGCACCTCCCCCGAGGGTGACTACTGGTGCGGGCGCCGGGGCGGGGCCCGGGCAGCGTCTTGGGCAGGGGTGGCCAGCTCAGCCGGCTGCGCAAGGGCAGGCAGACGCTTGGCATGGGTGCAGCTCGCCGGGGTGCCAGGGAGGGGTGCTGGGGGGCCAGAGGCGCACATGTGCGGCTGGGGCTGCGTGGCGCCCAGCGGGGCACACCCTTCAAGTCCCTCGAGCGTCGCGTCCGCGGCCCCCCTTCCCACCCCTGCTGTGCCATCCAGGGAGGTCAAGAACTCGTGGAGCGATCACTGGGGCGATGGAGGTGCGCCTTGGAGGGGGATGTACCCTGCAGGCAGTGAGGGCCAGCGGCGCAGCACCTGATCCTCCTGCCGCCACCGCAGCTGCCCCTGCGGCTTGCCTGCGGAAGCAGCTGCGTAAACTGCAGCCCTGGCGCCCCTCCTTCCCTCTCGCCTGCAGGCTACTTCAAGGTTTCTGTGGACAACAATGCCTGCGGCGTGACCACCGATGCTGTGTATGCTGTGGTGGACGAGGCAGCTGGCGTGGCGTAGCCCACCGTTGCCTGGAGCCGGGCGTCCGTGCCGCCTCACCGCGCGGGCAAGGTGGCCATGGCCGAGCCTCCTCGTGCGAGTGACCTTGCACCTGCAAACACCTTCATTTGTCGCTTTTTTGATGCCTTCACTATTTCATGCACGGCAACCTACCCAGACCTGCTGCGCTGTGCCTGGCCCATGAGCGCCACGAGTACTTTTCTGAAGTTTCATGCAACACAGACACTGTTCCCTGCAAGCAGCCACAGAGGCAGGCGTAGATGCAGGTTGGAACAACTGGGCATAGCAGCATCATCATGGGCAGCCGCCGGCTGCGACGCCTGCTGTGGTGCGCTCCCCTTTGGCGTCATGCAGGCCAGGCCTCAATCGGGGCTTGGCAAAGCCTTCTGATCGTTTCAGAATACATCTTAAAGGCGCCCCAAACCTGAGGGAGTATGGAGGTGAGCGCCTTCCCCTGGCTGGAGGCCGTGCTGGCCATCAACACTGCAATCTATCTGCTCCACGCATGGTTGGACGCACGTCAACGACAGGTGAGCCTTCAAACAGGTGCAGGGAGCACCCTTCGAATTTAGCCAGTGCACAACTTTGGCTCCCATGTAGGAGAGCTGCCCAAACAGCTCATGGGAGCGCAGAGGTGCGATCGGACTGCGTGAGATTCGACGCTCGCGGATGTGCGACGTGCTGATGGCACCATCACGCCACCGCCACACCGGTTCCCCCTCACAAGGCCCCTCGTCCCATGCGCTCGCACCGCCCATTCTCGCAGGCCCTGCGCCTGCCAAAGCCGCCGCCCACCGTGGCAGGACTGTACACACAGAAAGAGTTTGAGGCGAAGCGTGCGTACAATGTGGACAAGTTGCAGGTGAAGTCAAGGACGCACCCACTGCCGCTCTCCCGCATGCATGTGTGCACTGGTGGCCGAGCCTGGGGCTTCTGCTTCCACACTGGGCGGCTGCCTCTGCCCCCACCCCGCATGCCTGCAGTTCTCGCGTGTGCGTGGGCTGTGCGACTTTGCGCTCAACACCGCCCTGCTGGCGGGAGGCTTCCTGCCCTGGAGCTGGCGGCTGGCGGGGCGCTCGCTGGGCGTGCTGGGCTTGTCGGGCGAGCTGGCGCAGAGCGTGGCCTGGGCGCTCATCCAGGTGCGCTGGGCAGAGGACAGAGCTGCCTGGTCGACCTGTCGCTGCAGCCGAACTGTTTGTTGGGGGGGCAGCTGGTGTGCGACACCACGTGGCGGCCCATGTGCAGCTTGGGCACCTGCCTGGGGCCGGCGATGTCTCTGGCTGGCCCAGCCCCTCGGCAGCTGTCTGCCAATCGCCTACTGAGGATGCACGCTCTGCAGGCGGGCGTCACGCTGCTGCTGGGCCTGCCCTGGTCTTGGTACTCGACGTTTGTGCTGGAGGCACGGCACGGCTTCAACAAGACGTCGCTGAGGACGTTTGTGGCAGACACCGCTAAATCGGTGGGTGGGCGGCAGGAGCTGGGGCAGGTCTGTGCGGCGAGCATTGTAACCAGGGTACAGGCTGGTCGGGGGGCAGGTGAAGGCGGGCCCTGCGGTGGGTGCGGCGTTACAAGTACCAGTCACGTGCCCTGTGCCACTGAGCGGCGGCGCTGCAGCTGCTGGCGAACCAGGCTGGCACCCGTGCGCCGCTGCCGACGTGCCGGCCCTCCCCCCCCCGGTCGCTGCGCACCGCAGGTCCTGCTGGGCCTGCTGCTGCTGCCGCCAGTGGTGGCTGGCTTCACCGCCATCCTGCAGCGCGCCAGCCCCTGGGTGGGCCTGCAGGTGCGCCCCGCTGCCTGCAGCCCGGCCGCCGCTGGTCAGCGCAGGGGTTGGGGACGGCATGCAAGGCAGGGACTGCCCGGCCGCCCCCACAGAGGTGGGGCCGCCTGCCTTTGCGCAGGGAAGGTGCGGCATGGCCAGCCACGCGCACGGGCCCGCTGCTTGCTGATTTCCCCCCACCCCGCCCATCCACCCCCCCACCCCACACCACACACCCACCCACCCCTGCTTGTTGCAGCTGTGGGGCTTCCTGCTGGCGCTGGCTCTGTTCATGATCACCGTCTACCCCACCGCCATCGCGCCCCTCTTCAACAAGTTTGCCCCCCTGGAGGAGGGGCCCCTCAGGTGGGGCTGGGGCAGCCCCTGAGGTGGCTGCGGCAGTAGCGGTTCAGTGGCGCCTGCTCAGCAGGAAGCAGGGGCACCAGGCATCATGCATCCGTGCATCCTGCACCAGCCTACCCAATGGCCCTGCCCTGCCTCACCGGTTTGCTGCGCTGGCGCGAGTGAATGCCGAGTTTTGGCGGCTCCCCCGCTGCCAGGCAGCCCTGGTGCTGACCAAGCCGCCTGCGCCTGCTTGTGCCTCCCCCTGGATGGCAGGGAGGCAATCGAGGCGCTGGCCGCCTCCCTGTCATTCCCGCTGAAGAAGCTGTTTGTGGTGGATGGCAGCCGGCGGTCGGCCCACTCCAACGCCTACCAGGTGGCTGGGCGTGGAGGCACAACCGCGGCTGTGGTGGTTCTGTGTTGGCCCGGCAGGCTGCCTGCCCGCTCCAGTGCCCCTGCCGGCAGCGCGGGCCCCATCACCCTCCCGTGTGTGCCCCCCCCCTGCCCCCGCTGGGCCCCGCGCAGTACGGCTTCTCCTCCAATAAGCGCATCGTGCTGTACGACACGCTGCTGCAGCAGTGCAGCCGGGAGCAGGTGGTGGCGGTGCTGGCGCACGAGCTGGGCCACTGGTGGGTGCCAGACTAGACTGAGTAGACTGGGCCGCTGGTGGGTGCGCGCCCCGCTGGCTGCGTGCCCTGCGGCGCACCACGCCGCCTGTTCCAGCTCCGTGCGCTGCACTGCCTGGCCCCTGGGTGAAGTGTTTGCTCTGTGTGCATCAGGGCTGGCGCTGCGGTGGCATTGCGTGCAGGGGCAGGGCATGCGGATCTGTTGGTCGATGGCGCAGCACTGAAGCGGCAGACAGCCCAGGCTGGGCAGCTCAACCCACCTTCGCACCCCTCTGCCCCGCTCCGTGCAGGAAGCTGGGCCACATGCCTAAGCTGCTGGTTGCCCACCAGCTCGTCTCCCTGGCCCAGCTCTCGCTGTTCACGCTCGTGCGCAACGCCCCCGGCGTGTTTGAGAGCTTTGGCTTTGCCGCGGGGGAGCGCCCCGCGCTGGGCGCCTTCCTGCTGTTCCAGTACCTCATTGGGCCTGTGGACGAGGTGAGAGGGGCTGTCCGGGTCATCAGAACCAAGGGAGCCTGGGCTTGGGGGGTCAGGATTGGGGGGGAAGCGCAGGTGCAGTGGTTGGGCAGTGCTGCCCGCGCCCCCGCTTGAGTTGAGCATGCCATCCCGGTGTAGCAGCTGCTGGCTGTCCGACCCTGCCCCCTTGCGCCCGTGCAGCTGCTGGGCTGGCTCTCCAACGTAATCAGCCGGCGGTTTGAGTTTCAGGCCGACGGGTTTGGAGTCGAGCTGGGGCGGGGCGAGCAGCTGCGCGAGGCCCTGGTCATACTGGACAAGGAGAACAAGGTGGGCTGCTGGGGCCGTCCAGAGACGGGGGAGTGACGTCGGGACAGACGGGCGCTGTGTGTGGGCTGGCCTGGGAAAGCCAGGGGATGTCGCTGGCACCCGAGGATAGGGCATGATGGCGGGTGGAGCCCTGCCCTGACCTGTACTATCCTTCTCATGCCAGGCAGCTGCCGCAAAGTCCTGGTGTACCCAGCTGTGCTGCTCCCTGCCTCTGCTGCAGGGTGCAGTCAATGTCGACGCGCTGTACAGCTCATTCCACCACAGCCACCCGCCGCTGTTGGAGCGCCTGGCAGCCATCGATGTGGCAATGAAGAAGAGCAAGTGAGGGCAGCGGCAGAGCGACGCCTGTGACTGGCAAACCATGGCCGATGCATCGCAGGCTTGGGCTGCACGCCGCCGCTTTGCTGGCATTTCTTGCGTAACCACAGCGATCGTGACATACTAAGCTGCAGCAACATTTTGTAATGTGTTACAGCAGCCGGGCACAGGACACATACAATCAATGGACGCAAGTCGAGAAACACACAGAGAGGAGACAAGCGCGCTTGGGACCAGCCCCGGATGCGAGCACGGGTGGGCTCACATCTTCGGGGGAGGTGGCGGCGGCTGCCGCCGCGGCTTGGCTGCTGCTGACGTTGCGCCAGCAGCGGCAGTGGGCGAGGGCGCCACCGGGACGGCAGCAGGCGCAGCCGAGCCTGGCCGGCTGCCCGCACTGCCATCCGCGCCGGCCGCGTCTGCAGCTGCGCCCCCTTCTGCGCCCTCGCTGCTGCCGCTGCCGCCGATGCCGATGGCGCCGGCCACCTTGGACACGGTGGCCTTGAGCGCCGCCGCGCCCAGCTGCACAGCCTGCCCGGCTGCGCCGCCCAGCTCCTGCAGCAGCGTGACGGGCGTGAACTCGCCGTACAGCGCGCCGATGCGCGTGCTCTTGGGCACCTTGTCCGGCGGGATGAGCGGGAAGGCGCCCGCCAGCAGCAGCGCGCGCAGCGAGACCAGCGCGGTGGGGTCGGCGCGCGGCGTGGTGGCGGCGCGCACCTGCGCGCGGGGCAGCGCTGCGCGAGCTCGTCAGGCCAAGTGGCGGTCTCAGGATAGGCACAGCACAGCAGCACTCGGCCGGCGCTGCACAAGCACAGCGCAGTGTGGGGCGGCAGGCGAGGGGAGGGCTGGCAAGGGCGGCGCCACCCGGCCCACCTCCTGGATCTTCTTGACCTCTGACTGCGCCTCGGCCAGCTCCTTGGCAGCCTGCTGCGCGGCGTTGCGCCTGCAGGCAAGGGTGGAGGCCAGGGGCCACCAATTCAGGGACCAAGGCAGGGTGACGAGTGCATCCGACAAGAAGACGGGAGCTGTGCCGGCCCAAGCTGCCCAGTCCTGCGCCGCCTGGGCGGCCCCTGCCCAGCCTCGCACCGCTTCACCAGGGTGGGGTCCTCTGCCAGCAGGGCGTCCACCTCGAAGGGCTTGAGGCCCATCAGATAGTTGTACAGCTGGTCCAGCAGGCGGTCGCGGGAGCGGATGATCTGCGCGGCAGGGGCAGGGGGTAGCGTGAGGCAAGGCTAGGCGTGTGCGAGCAAGAAAACAAGAAGAGTAGAGGTTGGCATGCAGAGCTGCAAGGTGATGCGTGACCTGACAGCAGGCTCTGCTCTGCAGCAGGATGAGAGTGGCAGGTTGCCAGCCTGGCTTGGCGACCAGCCTGGGCGGAGGCACCCTGCTGCAGGGCCCCATGCGCACCCGACCCGACCCGACCCCACCTGGCACAGCACGATGGCCTTGGGCACAGTCTTGGCCATGCGGTTGAAGATGTGGCGCGCGTACAGCCCCGTGAAGTTGCCCAGCCGCTCGTAGTAGGCATCCAGGTCCTCGATGCTGCCCACCTGCGCCAGGGGGGGCAGCGGGGGGGGGGGGGTGCCCGGGTGAGCACACCAGCACACAGGGGCAGGTGCAGGCGTACGGCACCAGGCCAGGCCCGCCTGCACCGGCACTACCGCCCACGCTGCGCCTGCCACCAGCCCACCTCGGACCCCCACGCCCCGGCACAGCCCTCCACCGCACCTCGATCATGTTGCCCATCTTGCTGCCGCCAAAGCCGCCAAAGCGGTCGGCCACCTTCTCCAGGGCGCGCCCAAACATGCCCTGCACGGGGAGGGGCCCAGACAACGGGCAGCAGAAGCGTGAGCGCTGCCCCAGAATGCGGACGGGTGCCATGGCTGAGCGCGCAGCGCACACAAGCGCTGCATGGCAGGGGGGGCGGCTTGCAGCCGCCCTGCCGGGAGCGCCCACCTTCTTCTGCTCAGGCGGCGGCGCCACCTCGGAGCCGCCGGTTGTGGTCCGACGGGAAGCCGCCGCGCTGCCGCCCGGCTGCTGCTGCGGTTGCTGCTGCTGCTGCTGCGCCGCCAGCTGCTGGCTGGTCGCGCCCGCGATGGGCGGCGCCTTGCCCACGCCGCCGCGCATGTCAGAGGCGTTGCGCAGCCGCGCCAGCCACTCGTACTTCTCCGCCGCGTCGCCAGCCCGCAGGATGATCTGGTGGTGGTTCTTGGCCACCGACATAGCCGGGTTCTGCAGGGGACGGGCGGGAATGGCGCTCGGGGAGGGCAGGCGTGCAGCGCAGGCACACCGCAGGGGTGGGAAAAATGCTGGCGCAGAGGTGTGTGAGCTGTAGGGCAGGGCACTTGGGACTGCCTTGCCTTGGCTGCCCTGCCGAGCCTGCCCTCCCTGCTGCCTGCACTGCACCGCCCACGCTGGCTCCACAAACCTTGTGCGAGATGCGGATGAGCAGCGACACGGTCCCGCCCGCCTTGTTGTCCAGCTTCTGGGTGCTGCGCTTCTGGCTGGGCTGGCTGGCGGCGTCAAAGTCCTCCACCACGCAGTCGCGCAGGTTGATGGTGACCTGCAGCACGCAGAGGGGGGGGGGGGGGCAGGCAGCCGAACATGCAGCGGGTGTGGAAGGGCCAGCATGATCAGCAGGGACCATCAACATCAGACGCGGATGCAGCTGCAGGGCCCCAGTAACCCCGGAGAACGCGTGGCACCCAGCAGTACAGCACTCCTGCTGGCAAGGGCATTTGCACACGGGGCAGTCTGACATGGCCCGATAGCAACCACCTTGGGCGACACCCCGGCCGTGGACATCTGCTCGGGCGACTTGAAGTAGTAGAGGAAGCCCGACTCCATGGCCAGCACAAACCAGCGGCGCTGCCACTTCCAACTGTCCACAGGCAGCGCGTTCAGGTTGCTGCTGTCGCCGCTGCGCTTCTCCAGCCACCCCGCCTTGAGGTCGTCGCGCAGCTGGGGCAGCTTGCCCTGCAGGGGGGGGGGGGGGCGGGCGGCGGCGGCGGGGGTCAGAGGTTGGGGATGCACTTCAATACAGGAATTCCTACCAACACTCTCAATCAATGCCACTGCACCCTCCCGGTTCGCCACAGACTGCAGCATCCTCCCCCCATGCTGACACCCCACCTGTGGCGACGTCTCGCGGCTGATGGCAGAGCGCGCAGAGGGTGGGGCGCTGTCAGGCGCCTCACTGTCATCATCCGACTCCTCACCACCAGGCTGCTGCGGCAGGCCTGCAAGAAGGGGCAACAGAGCAATCCGTGGTAAGGGCAAAGCGATGGCAACAGCAGCAGCACCCCCATAAATGCTCGGCCTTTCTTTGCCTGCTTGCTCAGTCACACGGGCATTGTGCACGGCCAACAGCCAGTGCGAAACCTGCCCTGCCCTGCCGCAGCAGCGCACCGCGCGCCAGCTGTGCCATGCGGTCGTCTGGCTGCTCCACCGCGCCGTCCAGCGCGCCGCCGTCGCTCATCAGCCCGCTCTGGTACTCCTTCTCCAGCTCGCGGAAGAAGGAGGGCGTCACGTAGTCGCACTCCATCTGCACCATCGTCTCCGCCACTGCAGGGGGGTGGGGGAACGAGCGGTGGACGCGGGTGTGAGACAAATGCGCCCTCGTTCCAGAATACCTGCTCTGCTGTTGGAGTCGGCATCGGGCACAGCTGCCCAGCTGCACCTGTGTCACCCAGTTGCTTGCTCCTGCTGGTGTGCGCAGGTTGCACCAGCGCGCCTGCCTGCTGTGCATGCTGGCCCCGTGCGGCGCCCCGGCTCCGGCGCCCCCGGCACTCACCCTTGTGCGCCTCTGCCTTCCACTCGTCCAGCGCCTTGGTGGCGGCCTGGATGACCGCGTTCTCAAAGCCCTTGAGCCGCAGGAACTCCATGCCCTTGCCCGGCTCGGGGCCAGACCCCAGCGGGATGCCCGCCTCGGTGAGCACGGAGCGGCGCGCCGCCTCGCGCACCGTCTCCAGCAGCACCAGGTGGATCTCGTCCACAAAGCGGTGCACGTGCGGCGCGGTCAGCAGCATCGCCTCCTGCACCAGGCGCTTGATGCCGCGCTCGGGCGACACCAGGTGCGGCTGGAAGCCGTCGGCCTGGCGGCAGATCTGCGGGGGGTCGCAGGCGGAGCGCGGGGGGGCAAGGAGGCGGCTTTGCCTGGGCTCGTGCACCATGATCAGGCAGGGGGACCACCTGGCCGCTTCTGCACGCTACTGCATTGATGTCCATGATGTCCAACCTGCTCCTGACCTGGACGTCTGCCAGCTGGCTGCGTACAGCACGTGTGTGCGGAGCTCACCTCGCGCACATACGCCTTGGTGAACCGCTTTTCAATGGGGATCTTGTGCAACGACTCAGGCAGGGAGCCTTCCACCACAGCACGGATCTTGAAGGAGGTGTTAGCCTCCTGCAGAAAGGACGAGACAGGAGCCCCCAGAAGGCATTGGGCCGGGCAAGGGCGATGCGCACTAATGGGGAATGCACGGAAGGCATGACGGAAGCTGTCAAAACGAAGGAATGCTGGCCACAGCAGGGCTGCCACAAAAAGATGTGCAGTGCCTGCATTCTCCTAGCCCAGGCCCACCTGCAGCATAAGCGAGTAGGCGCGCTCAAAGCCGCGGCAGTGGCGGAAGATGTCCTGCGCGCCCTTCTTCGCCTCGCCCAGCGCGGCAAGCTCCTTCTCCACCGCGATGCGCCTATCCGTCAGCCGTGTCAGCACCTGACAGGCGGGTAGTGAGTCAAGCAGCACGCAAAAAAAGGTTGATGAGGGCAGAGCCAGAGGAGGGTGGGGGCAGGCGTGCCCTGACGCTGACGCCACCCGCCACCGATGAGTGCCAGACCCTCGGGGCTGGGCGCGGCGTGCCAAGCACAGATCCGGCAACACTGCAGCGATCCAGGGCCAAACCGTCTGGGCCGCAGGGTGCAGCGTGCGTGGCCCAGCGACAAGTGGTTGAGGGAGCCCTGCCCCGGCGCCGCACCTCTTGGAGGTGCTTGGCCTCAATCTCTATGGGCTCGTCCATCCTGGCCCCAGCTGCTTGGGCCCCAGCGGGGCCGCGATCGCCAAAAAGCCACGGTCCGCGTTTCCTTGCAGCGCTGGGGACTTGGCGGGCGAGCAAGTGGACACAGCCGACCCTAGCACAGAAGGTAGGACTCCTGGTGGCGGGGCACAAGGCCCCTGTCTCGCCTGCTGCGCCTTGACCAGCGATCGGAGCGTGGGGAAAGGGTTGTTTGGTGCTGTTGGCTGATTTGGTGGCTCGTGCATCGCTGCTCAGCTCGCCTGGTCAGCAGGATGGGTGCAGGAGGCTTCTTTGGCTTGCTTCTACTTGGAGTTAGCCCTCTGGCTACCGTGTTCCTGTTCAGCATCGCCCCGGCATCCTTCCTGGTGTTGCTTACGCTGGGCAGGTGAACCGCAGGGCTCGACGCGTGCACGTCTGCCTGCAGCTGCTGTTGCCCGCCGGCGCCCCACCACTTGACGCGAGAGGCACTGTGAAATGCCTGCCAAACGCGCCCGTTGTGCCCCCTTGCCCTGTGCAGCGCCTTCTTCTGGCTGCTCACGCTGTTTGTCATATCATCGCTGTTCAGAGGTGCGCCAGGGGGCAGGTGTGCTCTTCTGCACCGCTCGTCTTGCACAGCACCATGCTGCGTGGCTTGCCATCTCCTCACCTCACCACGCGCCCCTACCCGTGCCTGTGGTGGGTGTCCCTGCAGCTTGGTCACCGCTGGAACCAGAGCCAGGGCCGTATGTCGGCCTGCTTCTTGTGGCGGTGCTCATCCAGGAGCTGGCGCGAGTGGGGGTGTGGCGCTTCCACAGGCAAGCCAAGCTCTGCAAGGTCAAAAGAGCGCCCATCTGCGCTGTTGGTCACTGCTGTGTGTTGGGCTCCCGCATGTGCATGGTCCCTGATCACATCCCCCGCGTCGTCACCCCCACGCCCGCCCTGCAGGATGACCATGTGGGTGCTGAACCGCATCGCGCACGAGCAGCACGACGCGCCGCTCAGCGCCGCCGACCGCTTCTCCCTCGCCCTCTCCTACGGCTTCTCCCACGGCGCCGCGCACTCCGCCTTCTTCTTCCTGTCCTGGCTGCCGCTCAGCCTGGACTCGGGCACGATCTACAACCCGCGCTGCCCCCGGCTGTCCTACTTCACAGTGGGCGCGCTGTCCACGCTGGGCATGAGCGCCGTGCTCACTGGTGAGCCCACAGCCGCACACACCTGCGTGACTGCGTGTGTGCCAAGCAATTCAGCACTTATCACAAGGATCTGTTGCGCGAAAGCACGGCAATCGCCCTCCTGTCCTCTCGCCTGCAGGCGGCATGGTCCTCTTCTTCGACGCGCTCGACCGGCGGCGGCCGCTCTCCGCACTGGTGGCGCCCGCCATGCACGCCGCAGCGGCGCTGCTCACGCTGGTCAACTTCACGCAGGGCGGTTGCCTGGTCAGCGTGCCGCTGCTGCTGGCGAGCGGTGCGGGCGTAGCGGCTGCAGCCGGCCGCATCTGGTGGCTCCGTACCACCTCGTTGCCACGCCTGCGCCGCCCGGGTAGCGGCACCAGCAGCCACCGCGCCGCAGGCGTGGGTGCAGCAGCAGGGCCAGATGGCGGTACCAGCGACAGAGGGGAACCGGGCATGAGCGGCCCAGCCAATGGCACAAGCAGCACCATGGCCATGCCTCGGACAGTGTCAAGAGACAGCGCTGCAGGTCATGCGCAGCTGCACTCCAGCTGACTTGAACACGCAGCTGAAGCTTTGTAAGCAGTCCTGGCTTTCAAGGGCTAATGAGTGCAAGGTTCATGTGGGCCAGCACACCAGTTGACAGCGCGTGCCTCGACACAAGAGGAGCCGGCTCCTGACGCTTGCGTTTAGGCCTGCCTTGGGCCTCGACCGGACTGGAGCAACTTTAAGCTCCCTCCCTTCACGTTGCTGACAAGGCTTGGCCACCTTGTCTGCAGACAACACTTTCCTTGCTGCAAGGTTTTCCTTCCTGCTCCTGCACAGCATATGTCCACTCGAGATGGATGCACAGGCCACTGGCGCTATTACATATCGTGTGTTTGGCTGGGAGAAAAACAGCGAGGCGTGCGGCAAGAAACATAGGATACATCAGTGAGACGAAGGCGTTCAAGCAGGGTGTGGGGACTAGCACGAGGCTGCAAGTTGCTGAAGGTTGGTAGGCACGCAAGGGTGCAGGTAACGGCGACAGCCACCGATCGCATGAACAGGCAGGCTAGGGGAAAAGCGCCAATGAGCTGCTTTAACAAGGCAGGACAGTGCTGGCCAGAGCAAGGCAGCCGGCTTCAGGGAAGCAGGGTCGGAAAAGTGTACAGCAGGCACGGCGGCGGTGTTCAAAGGCCGCGCCGACCCCAGCCGTTACTGGCATCATAGACGAGAGGCATGGGGTTTCTGACAGGCGTTGCAAAGGGGGCATTTCAGTGTGCGGCACGTTTCATGCTGGGATGGGCGCCCGGGCTGCAGGCGCTGCCTGGCGTGCGTAGGCATTAGGGAGGGAGGCCTGTTGAAAGCTCAGGCTGGCGGGCTCACTGGGTGCCGCTGCTGCCGGCAGCGGCGGCCGCAGCAGCCGCGCCAGCGCCGGCTGGCGGCGCTGGGCCACGAGGGGACGCCGAGCCGGGGGCCTCGAAGAAGAACTGCAGGTGACGGAGGAGCAGCAGCAGGGGGGATGCACGATCGAGGTTCGGCAGTGCCCGGGGGCTTGCCCTTCAATGCCCAACCCATCTCATGCTCCCTGTTGACGTCAAACCGCACACACCAGGACCTAGAAGAGCAGCTTTGTGGTATTAGGTAAGCTGCAGGAGCACGGCAGGAAGCCAACTCTGCCTAGTTGGACCCTGGCCCTGCTAGGCGTTGCGCAGCACCGCACCTTCCTCCAGCTGAACTTGCCATCTGCATCGCGGCACTTGTTGTGCGCCACCTCGAAGATGCCCACGTCGCTGGGGGTGGAGCAGATCTCTGCAGGTGGTGCAGGTGTTTGCCACGGGGGAGGGGTTCCAGGTGAGAGCAAAAGGGGGGCACGGTTGCTGCCAATCCGTCATCCAAAGCACCAGACAGCCTGGGTGCAGTGCGCCACAGGCTTCCGTAAAAACGCTGCTTACTGCACCCATCACGCGCACCTGGGAAGGAGTCCTGGCGCGCCAGGCCCGGGTCTGCGTGGGGCTTGATCGGCTTCAGGACGCTGCCGTCAGGCCCGGTGGGTAGCCCAGCCCACCCCTTGAGCTTGCTCAGCATGCTGCTACGCGGTTCAGAGGGCATTTCGCTCGCCATACTGCGTCCTGTGTAAGATGGGAGGCAGAGCAACTTGGAGGAAGCTTAGGGCTCGCAGCGCTGCACAGTGCGCCAGGTTGCGGCAGCGGCGGTCGCGGCGGCACACGGGAAGGCAGCTGCGGAACAGGGCACCTCGGCGCGACCAATGCGTCCAACAGCCACGATTGGCAGCACAAAGGGCTAGATTCCGACAAACGCGGACCGGCTCAAGTCGCCGACAGCAAGGGGCCCCTGCGCTTCTGTCGACAGCGGCCAGGTTGCATCGGAACATTTCGGAGCTGTTGGAACTTGCCTGTCGAAAGCTACCAGCGACAGAGCTTGGGAAAGTGGGTGGGGTTCTTCGAGAGCCGCTTGTGAAGAGCAAGCAGCGATCGAGTTGAGCAGTGGCATCAGTAGAGTGCCAGGCGCCATTTCCCGCTGTAAATGCCCCACCTTCCCGCCCGCGTCGCCGCCAGCGTGCCTGCCGTTCCTTTCCCGCGCACCCGCCGCACAGCACCTGACTTCATGCAGGGCCGGGCATACAGCTGTTCAACACGCACAGGGTCTTGCTTCCCCTCAGCAGCAACATTTGGAGCAGAACAAGCGTGCCCGAGCAACAGTGGGTTGGATATGGCAACTGCTGTTGGAGGACATGCAAGAGCGGCCTGAATGAGTCCCACAGCGCTGGTGCACCCTTCCATGGCATCCGACAGCTCCGCTCGTGGATGCCGTGAGCCCGCACCAACAGCCACAGTGAGAGGCGACCGGAGTTTAGAGCCCAGCCGGCGGGGTGACGGGGGCTGGCTTTGGGCCGCCGGTGCGTGGCCGCGCCAGCACCTCCTTCACCTTGTCTGGCGAGGTTGTGGGCGCTTGGCACGTGAAGTTCTGCAGTGGGGAGTGTAGAAGCACACGTGGAGGCATGCTGGCGCGGGAAGAGACCCTCGGGGAGAGCGCGGGGCCAGCAGGCGAGGCCGACTGCGTCGGGCTGGTTTGAGCCCCCCAGGGGCTGGTACCCCATCCACCCGGCCTCCCCCGCAGCCCGTGCCTGGCAGATGAAGGCGGTTGCCGGCTCCCCCGCCTCAAAGCCGGTCGCCTCCACCACCATCACAGCCTCCGGGTTGCGGGAGCGCCTGCGTGGAGCCCAGCGGCGGCGCAGCTGGGTGCCATTTGAGGGCCAGGTGCGAGTCCTGGCCTGGGGGCCTGCCTGGCGGGGAGGGTGCGGAGACAGCCGTCCCCGCCCGAGCTGCAGGGGCGATGCGGCCGTTGACCAAGCCCCAGCCCCTGCGCCTACCACCAGTCCATGAGCTGCGGGTCCGAGGGGTCCAGGTGGATGATGACCTTATCTGCACACCAAGGTGAGGAGGGGAGGAGCAGCGCGGGCCGTGGATGCGTGCCACTCCACATTGGACTCCGGCACCAGCATGCCGGCCAGGCACAACAGGTCTGTGCCCCACCCCTGCTGCGCAAGCCCGCCACGCAGCCTGCTGGCGGCCCGCCCCTGCCCTTGCCCCGCCCATCTGCTGGCGGGCGCACCCGGGGTGTGGGAGCGGAAGGCGGCATCCAGCAGGGCCTCGGTGTCGGGGGCGCCCCGCTTGCCGGCAATGATGACCTGGCATGGGGGGCAGTTTGCAGGAGGGGGGGGCGCTGAAGCGGGTCAGGTTGTGTGTGTGTGGGTGTGGGTGTGGTGTGTGTGTGGGGGGGGTGGGGTGGGGGGCATGGAAAGGCTTGGTGGCAACACATGCCAGGCGCTGTTGCCTTGCAGGGAAACAGGAAGTGGTGGGATGGCAGCACCCTGCGGGACTGGTGCCGGGGACCAGCCTGAGGTGTGGGACTGCACACAAGCGGGCGCAGGCATGCGGCTTGCTGTTCTTCGGCCGGCGCCCACCTGGCGCGGGTGCCCCAGCGTCAGCAGGTGCAGGGCGCAGGCCATCTGCGGCAGCGCAATGGGCGCCTGCTCCAGCCGCTCCGCAAACGCGGCGCTGCACTTGGCAGCGCGCTCCCGCAGGCGGGCGGCCTCCTGCAGGGTAGGGCGGGCAGTCGGGGCTGAGGCCATGGCGGGTGGAGAGGGCCGCATGCACCGCCATGCTGGGCTGCTGCCCTCGTCGGCATGCCCCGACGAGCAGGCAGCCCGTGCCGAAAGGTTGCCAAATCCCACATGGAGAGCCGAGGCACGGGGGGCAGCCCACCTCTGTGCCGGAGAGGCCCGCCAGGTACCACAGGTTGGCGGCCGCGATGCTGCTGGCCGCAGGCTCCGCGCCGTCATAGTCCTCCTGCAGCCCCCAGGACCCGGGAGGGCTCACGGTTCGGAGCAGGCCCCGGAAGGTTAAACGGTTTGGGGCAGCATGCAGGTGGCAGAGGCCTGGGGCGGGGCCAGCGGAGGGCGGGTGCGCCGCCTGCTGCTGCGCACCCCCCCGCAGCCCCCGACCTTGAGGCGCATCTTGATGGAGGGGTCGTCGCCAGCGTTGCTAAAGTACCCGCCGTGCTCGGCGTCCCAGAACAGCTCGTCCATCCGAGCCTGCAGCTCCAGCGCCCACTGCAGAAACGAGGGGCGGGCGGCGGGGCGACCGATGAAAGGCGGGAGGGGCGCACACAAGAGTGCACAAGGGGAAGGCAGCCTTCCTCGGGGCACCGCCACGGCTCCCGCACGGTACACAGCAGGGCCTGGGCTGGTGGGCTGCTGCCGGGGCGCGAGAACACCTCAAGCGCATCCCCAAGCACAGTGTGGGCTGGTGCTAGCGACCCTCCTTGCCCTGTCACCCTTCCCGCCCTCGCGCCCAGCACCCGCCTGCAGGTGCTGCACCTCCCCATCAGCACAGTACAGGTCCAGCAGGCCGGCGATGACGAGCGCGTAGTCATCGGCAAATCCCTGCACAGAGGGTGGGGTGGGGTGGGGTGGGGTGGGATACGCCCAGGGGTGGGGCAATGGTGCATGGCAGCTGCGGCGAGCAAACAGGCAAATCTTGGCAATACAATATTGCTTGTCAATAGACAGGAGGAGTTTTTCCAGCAAGCTGTTCCTGCTATCCAGCCCAAGGCTCGGTGTTGTTTAATGGCTGCACCCTGGCCGCAGACCAGCGCGCACCAGGTGCAGGCACAAGCAGGCGTGCTGCCTCCGCCCCAGGGCTTGCCTGCACGGCAGAGGGTCCCCGCGTGAAGGCGCGGCGCAGCCGGCCGCTGCCAGCGTCGTACAGGTGCTTTCGCACAAAGGCGGCAACCTGCGTGGGAGTGGAGTGGGGAATGCATCAGGGAGGGTGGTGCAGCACTGGGTGCATGCGCCGCTGCTGTGGCCCCTCAGCGCAGCAGCATGACGGCCCAGACAGCCGGCCAAGCAGGTTGGTTCTCCCCTCGCGTGCCCCGCTGCGTGGCTGTGCCCTACTGAGTGCTGCCCAGAGGGGCTGCGCAGCGGCGGCAGAGCAGCAGAGCATCCGGGACTGGCGCAGGCCTGGCGGTGAGCTGCCACTGGCAGGGGCTCCCTGCCACGCGCGAGCCTGGGGTAAAGCTCACTAGCAAGGCGTGCCGCAGCCGCCGGCGCTACTGCTGCTGCTGTTACTATGTGGCACTGCCGTGTGCATGCTCAGGCCCCCTTACCTTTTGCGCCGCCAGCAGGTACTCTCGCCTTGGGCGCGCCTCCACTGGGAAAAGCCGGCGGACGGGAGGCTGCTCGTGAGCCAGCGCGCGCGCCGCCTGGGCGTAGGCAGAAATGGCCATGCCGTTCCAGGCGGCCACAACCTGCCGGGTGAGGCGACGGGGAAGGGGGGGGAGAGGGGAGGGGGGTTGCGCGCGCACGCATCATGCGGGGGAGACAGTGCAGGCGGGACACGGACAAATCGAGGGCGGCATGCGCCCTGGATAGCAGCCGTGCATAAAGACAGGGCAGCGCAGGAGTGCACGCTAGACTGCACTGCATGGCGCCGCGCTGCACTATGTTGCAGCGTAGCGTAGCACAGCGCGGCACAGCGCAGCAAGCGCAGCACACCTTGTTGTCCAGGTGCGGGCGGGGCCGCCCCTCGCGCGCCCGGAACAGCTTCTCGCGGCAGGAGGCCAGCAGCTCAGCCGTCTCCTCCTCGCTCTTCCCGGCTGCCTTTGCTGTCTCGGCCAGGGACTGCGGCAAGGGCCGGCCCAGGGCAGAGGAGCTGGGTGCAGCGCACAGTGCGTGGTCAGTGCCACATGCCAGGGGCCATGGGTGGCATGCAGGAAGGGCCACAGCGCTTGCCGTCCCCCCAGCATGCATGCCGGCAGGACGGCGCACAGCAGGTCTCTCTCTTTCGTGCCTCAGCACAAGAGGGCCGCACTCAGCGCAGCCCTCCCCCAGCCCTTTTGTCCAAGAGCCAAGAGCCGGTGGCAGCGCGCGGGGCGCGCCCACCTGGCGCTGGATGAGGCAGTTCAGGCCCACAAACTCGTGGTGGGGGTCTGAGCGTGGCGACAGGTCGCAGTTCCCGCCTGGCTTGACGTAGTAGTGGGAGCAGAACAGGGCGGCGTCTGGGCCTGGGGGCGGGCAAGGGGAGCAGGGAGCGCGAGTGTCGGGTGGGCAGGGAGCAAGCGCGTGAGGGCTTTGGCCCCCAAAGGAGGTTGGAGACCCCATACCCGCCAGAAGACAGAGAGCATGCAATTGGCAGCGCTGCCAGGCTACAGGGCTGCACAGGCCTGAGCTGCGCGCCCCACCCACCCACCCAACAGCTCGTCAATCTCGCTCTTGCTCCACACGTAGAACCAGCCCTCCTTCTTCTCGCCGCTGCCGGGGTCCAGGCTGTCGGCGTCCTCGGCGGCATACAGCCCCCCATCCGGATGGGTCATGTCGCGCAGCAAATAGTCGAACACGCCGCGCGCCACGCCTGCGGGCCGGGGACGAGAGCGGCGGGGCGCGCAGGTTGGAACGGCGGATTTGCGGGCACCGGGCGGCGAACGGCTGGTGTAGCGGCGTCAATGGGCGCTGCGGGAGCGGGCAGCAACGTGCAGCAAGGAGCAGCGGGCCCGGCAGGATGCCGAAGAGCGGCTCTCGCCTGCCAGCTGCGCGTCCCCGGTGACCTGGAAGGCCGCCAGGTAGGTGCTGGCCAGCTGGGGGTTGTCGTACAGCTGCGGGGCAGGGCGCGGCAAAGCGGCTGTCAGTAGCTGGGGGTTGTCGTACAGCTGCGGGGCAGGGCGCGGCAAAGCGGCTGTCAACAGCGTGCCAGGCAGGGCGTGCTCGTCGGGCTGGCAGCTTTGTTCGGCTGCACAGAGGGCCGCCCGCTCGCACAGCACGGGGCCCAGACGCATGCGAGGTGGCCCGGGGCTGGCACGCAGCATGCAACAGCGATGTTTCGGGCGCGCAACGCCGCCGCGAGAGTCGGGTGCTGTCGAGAGGGCAGCCTGGCTCTGCCTCTACCGCCGCCGCTCACCATCTTTTCAAAGTGCGGGACCTGCAGCGAGGAAAGGTAGGGACAGGCCCGGGTGTGTGTGCAGGAAGACACAGCAAGCAGAGGGGGTCGCGTCATTGTAGCCAGGCGCACCGAGGCGCGACTCCAGGGCAGCCTGCCCTGCACACAGGGCCGCCATGCGCGGGTGCGCGGCCAGCCCAGTGCTCACATGCCAGTGCTCGTCCACGGAGTAGCGGTGAAAGCCTCCCCCCAGGTGGTCGTACATGCCGCCCGCAGCCATGCGCCGCAGGCTGTGCGTCGCCATGTGCAGCACGCGGGCTGTGGGGCGACGGGGGGCGGGACGTCGGCGCGCAACAGCGGCATGAGTACGCGCTGACGTTTTTTTTGCTGCAGCCTCCAGCTGCAAAAGGAGGGTTGGCCACCCGCCAGCAAGCCGGCAGCCATCGGGCAGAGATTTACAAGCAAACTGGTATCGCCCCCGCAACCAGCGCGCACCTGCGCCCTCGGCGTCCCCCGCCGCCGCCAGCCTGGCGTGCTGCGCCAGCAGGGCGTTGATCTCAGCGGGCCGCGGGAACTTGGGTGCGCCGCCAAAGCCGCCCAGGCGGGGGTCGAAGCGGGCGGCCAGCTGGCGGATGCAGCCGTCGATGGCGCGTCCCTGCTGCTCTGCAGACAGCGCCTCCTCCGAAGGCTGTGTGTGTGTGTGTGTGTGTGTGTGTGTGTGTGTTGGTGGTGGTGGTGGTGGTGGGTGGGGTGGGGG
>KQ482063.1:1466223-1504048 GCA_001430745.1 Auxenochlorella pyrenoidosa | reverse complement strand
TGGTGGTGGTGGTGGTGGTGGTGGTGGGGGGGGGGGGGGGCATGAGGGGGAGTTGTGCGCCGTGAGGGACACAACTTAGGCTCGGTGCAGAGGCGTGAGCTCGTTGGCGCTGTTGCCTGGCTTCCAGCCAACGAGTTAGGGGCGCGAGGAGGGCGCAAGGAGCCTGAGGGAGCAAGGCAGGCAGTGCTGCCCTAGGGCACGCCGACAGCTGGAGCGGGGTGCTGCAGGGCCGCCAGGCAGCCTGCCCGGCCCTCACCTCGGGCTTCAGCAGCTGGCCCAGCTGCTGCATGGAGCGCCCCGAGGCCTCCTTGATCTCGTCCTGCTTTGCCTCCCACACCTGCGAATGCAGGGGGGCGGGGGGAAGTTCGGCGATAGGGCGGGACTGAGACATATGCTCAGAGGTGCACTGCGTGGGGGCCTGGGACCGGCTCCACCCACGCACCCCGCGGCCTCGGGGCATAGTCCTTCACGAGTGTGCCTGGAGGCGCTGCACCATCATGGCGTTGGTGTGGAAGCTCTGGGCAATGTTGGGCAACATCACCCGGAGCCACCATACCAACACATCGATTGTGCAGCAGATCCAGGCTCACGTCGCGAAGGATTATGCCCCCAAAGGCATGCGCGGGGCTGGCGCAGCACTGCGTGATCGATTTTCGGCAGCAGCATGCAGCGCAGTAGAGGCGGCCACCATGCACACTGCCCACTCAGAGCCCCTTGTGCGCCTGTGCCGAGCGATTGCAAGGTAGACATTTGAACCACCGGCAGGCTGCCCAGGCCACAACTGCCGCTGGCCAGGTGCACCCTTGATCAGTGGCCGGGACTGGGCTATGTCACCTGCGCAATCTTGCGCAGCACCGTCTTGAAGCCGGGGCGGCCATAGGAGTCAGCAGGCGGGAAGTAGGTGCCTGCAGGAGGGTGACGCGGGTGGGGGGGTGGGCGAGTACAGGAGCAGGACATGGCAGTGCGTGGACAGCTTTCGATGGGAGCAATACCATAAACCGGCACATCGCTGGCTGGTGCACAGCGGTGCGCCCATGCCATCTGCCCATCTGCTTGCGC
Organism: Auxenochlorella pyrenoidosa; assembly: GCA_001430745.1. Lineage (NCBI taxonomy): Eukaryota > Viridiplantae > Chlorophyta > Trebouxiophyceae > Chlorellales > Chlorellaceae > Auxenochlorella > Auxenochlorella pyrenoidosa. The sequence goes on along the minus strand of KQ482063.1, from coordinate 1,502,989 downwards.
CGCCCCTGGCTTGCTGCACGTTCGCAGCAGAGCCGCTCTACAACACGAGGTGGCGAGGAGACCGGGCCCTAGCGGCATTTGTCGCACCTCCAAAGAACGGATCCAGCGAGGGCGTGAGGAAGCAAGACATTGGCCAGCCGCCGCCACCCTCTGTCGCCTGTATGTAGCTCATATACACCTGCCGGGCGCGGTGGGGGAGGAGAAGCGGTGGTCGGCGCAGGCGACAGCTTAGCATGGAAGCGCACGCCCCGCTACCGAGAAGCACTGCTTGGGCGGAAGAAGAAGACGCAGGCGGTGGGCCCCCTAGTACGTGGCCGCACCCACATCCACACCTGCACGCATTGCAGGGCCTCCCTGCACCCCGGCATGTCTATTTCGGGCCGCCCGACATTGACAAACCTTGCAGCTTACCAACTGCTCGCATCCCTGCGGCTGCGCTCTGCGCCAGCCCCCCCTAGCAGGCCCCCAGCAGGCCCCCAGCACGGCCTCACCCGGTCCACATCCGGCCGCTCCTCCCGGTCCACCTTCACATTCACAAACAGCTCGTTCATGAGAGCCGCCGTCTCCTCGCACTCAAAGCTCTCCCGCTCCATCACGTGGCACCAGTGGCACGTGCTGCGCGGGTTCGCCGGGGCGGCGTACAGAGCTCAGTTGCCCACCAGCACGGGTCTGCCCAGCTTGCCTTGGCAGCGGCCCTGCTTTGCGCAGCGCCCAAACCTGCCTGCCTCCCGGGCAGACAGGCGGGCGGGCAGGCAGGCGAGCGGGCAGGCAGGCTCCCACCTGTAGCCCACTGACAGGAAGATGGGCTTGTTCTCGGCCCTCGCCCGCTCAAATGCCTCTTCACCCCAAGCGTACCAATCCACCTGGGCAGTAGCAGCCACCGGGAGAAGGGGACGAGGCACAGCAGGACCATGAGGAGGGACACACACAGGCATGGCTCCCCACTGCCAGCAGGGTCCCGCCCGCCTCAGGCAGCAGGCAACGGGCTCGCGGCATTTGGCCTAGGTGGCAGGGAGCAGGCAGCAGGCAGCATCGCTGCCGCCCGCTGCCGAGAGGGCGGTCAAGGCCCCCTCACCAGGCAGCAGGCAGCATGCCCTGACGCCCGATGCAGGGAAGGCGGTCAAGGCCCCCTCACCGGGTTATGCGCATGCTGCAGCAGGTAGGGCGACTCCTCCTGCGCCAGGCGGTTGGTGTGCTTGGGCTCGCCGCCGCCGCTGCCAGGCCCTGCTGGCGCCGCCGCTGCCGACATGCCGCGGGCGCTGCTGCCTGCTACAGAGCAAGGTCAGGACAGCTTCAGGATGGACTGTACTAACACGCAGCGGGGGCTCAACCACAGCAGAGGTAGGAACCCAAACACGGCTGGCTGGCAGCAGGAGGCGGCGACACAGGTGGCGACGGTGGCCAGGCTGCCCGCAAGACGACCCAATGCCGAGGGCGCACCCGACGGCGATCTCAGACGGCGGAGATGGCGATGCCGAGGGCTCTGGGCTGAAGGAGTGCGCAGAAAGCGTGCGAGGGTTGTTTGCCCGGCAAGCAGGCCCAGCCGTCCAGTGAAGAACAGTGCTGACATGCGAGATGCGATCCTATGTGAGAAAAGGTGTCGGCGCCACCTCAATGGGCATCCCAACCTAAAGAGTGCCTGCAATGCGTGATGCGACGGCCAGCGTTGCCACACATGGCCAAGTCCCTTTCAAAAGGTGCTGCTGGCCTGTAATGTTGCCTCAAATGCACTATGGTAGTCGCAGAACGCGGAGGGTATAATTTGTGACATTGGATGCAACTTATGCCATACCAACACTGCCTGAGCAGCACCTGCCCACCCAGCCTGCACCAAGGCAACATGGATGCCTACGTCTGCAACGGCTCCTTCCATACGAAACTTCACATCTGCAACTGGTTGCTGGCAGAACCCCACAAGTAACCACCAGGCAGAGCATACAGAAGGCTGCTCTGCAGCCCGAAACCCAGATCCTCTCGGCCATTCACCTGCAGGTGTCGGTCTTGCATGTCAGCATTGACGTTATTTCTTGATGCATCGATGCGTTGGTGTTGGTAGAAGGGGCAAAGGGCGAGCAGGAAAGGCAGAGCAGAGCATGCACAGGCAGAAGCAAAGCGAGAACAAAACGGAACTGTCAAGCGGTTGGAAGCAGCAGTACAAAGCTTGGCAGGGCCTGACAAGGAGCAGCAGCTTGCCTGCGGCAGAACATAGTTATACTGAGCATGTGAGCTTTGGAGTTTGCAGGCGCACTGTGCCATGGCATGCGAGCCTGGTGGCGCCCCGCAGAGGATGCCTGCCAGGCACGGCTGCATGGCGCAACGCCCAGGCTCCCATGGTGGGGCGACCTGCCGTTCCCGCCGCCACCCAGTCTGCCACCCAGAGGTGCGCCCGCAGCGTGCGCTTGCAAGCGGGGGCGCGGCGCCACCTGGCGCTTGGCAGCCAGGCGCCGGCCCCCTCAGGCGGCTGCGGGCCCCACGTCGTCCACCAGCTGCTTGGCCTTCTTGATCTCCTCGTCCATGATCAGCAGCTCCTTGGCTCGGGCATACTTCTTGGGGTCCTGCCCAGCAGGGGAAGGGGGGGGGGGGGGGGGGCGGGTTGGCAGGGTTGCGCAGAGGCGGAACAGCGCCGGTACAGCGCGGTTCAGGGCTGCAGGGCGGTCCTGAGCGTGCACAGCGGCAGCGGCGTGCGGGGAGGGAGGCAGGGACTATAATACAGGGAAACATGGGCAGCGGCGGCGCATACCATCTGAGCAGGCAAACAGGAGCGGGCTGGTGCCTAGGTGGCTGCGCACCCTCCCTCAAAGCCTGGATGCGAAAGCTGCCCAGACCCCTGTGCCATCACCGCCGGCATGCCCATTGGCGCACAGCTGCCCTCTGCATGCCAGCCCACCTTGCGCACGAGGAACAGGATGTCCTCGGCGCCCACGGCGGCGCCCGCGCCGGGGGCGCCCGGCCGCCGCAGCTTGCCGCGCAGCGCGGCGCTGTCCATGGCCTGGGCATTGGGGAGGGGGTTCGGGGGCTGAGGGGTGAAGACAGGGTGGGAGTCCAGCCAGGGGGGTGCTGCAATCAACAGGGCCTTGGTTGGGGGGCAGGGGCCGCAACAGGCCCGCGCCATGCCCGAGGCAGGGCGCAGGGTGCGCGGGAGCGGCGGCCCTCGCCTTGTGCAGCAGGGTGGTGGCGTAGTCCAGCACGATGTCCTCCACCAGGTCGAGCGTCTCCGCCAGCGGCTGGATGTCGTCGCCAAAGCCGTACATCATCACCGCCACTGGGGGGGGGGAGGGCGGTGGGGGCGGCGGCACGCACCCAATGCAGCGGGGAGTGCAGCAGACAGCAAGTAGGCCCATGAAGGCAGCGGAATGCCCGGATGAGCCACCACGCACAGGAGCAGTGCAGCTCGGCAGCAGTGCAATATGGCACAAGCGGCCATGGCCACGGCGCAGAGAGCGCTGAGGAGCCCAGCGTGCGCGCACAGCGTGCAAATTCCTGGTCGAATCCCCTGCACCACTCACAGTCACGTGTCAGCTGGCCCCGCATGTTGAATGCCTCGTGCTGCACCGGCTCCTCCTCTGCAGGCAGAGGAGCAGGACAGATGGCGGTATCACGAAAGCGAGCGAGGCGGTGTGCGCGCCGGACCGCCTGGTGGGCAGCATACGGCTGGTTCGCCTGCGCAAACTTGCACCCTACTGCCATTCCGCAGGTGTCACTTCATCTCCATGGGCCGCCCACCCTGCTTGGCAGCCTTGGCCTCAGCAGCTTTCTGCCGTTTGGGTGCCGGTGGCCCCGCCTCGCCGTCGCCGGCAGCCTTCTTCCCCTTCTCGCCACCCTTCTTGCCGCCCTTGGGCTTCGCCGCCGGCTTCTTCTCCTTGTCCTTTTCCTTCTCTTCCGTCGCCATGGCCGCCGCTGCCCCCTGTGTTCGGTGCTTCACTCCGTCATGTCCCGAGGGCGAGTTTCCCGGCAACAGATCGTCAGTGGATCGCTTGTGTGTCAGTCTGAGGTGCTAGACAGCTTGCTTTGGCTGCTTGCAGCCCAGCACGCAGCATGTCCCGACCAGTGTCGCCTCTCTAGCCCACCATCACGACAAACAGTTGCTTCCCACCAATGCTGGCATCGGCACACTGTAATCCAGCACCTCGTTGCCGCTGCACCGCCACTCGCCGGCAAAGCCCGCCACCCTCCCGCCGCTTGCAGCCACCTGCAACACACCCCTGCCTCAGAGTCAGTATGACAGCTTCTGCGGCTGCGAATGGAAGCAGCATTTTGCAGGAGGAGGTCGGCAGCGACACCGGCACCGCCGCTGCCGACCAGAGCGGCCAGGAGGCGCAACACTATGACGCCGTGGCCGCCACCTACGAGTCGGCCTTCTTCTACTCTTCCATAGAATACCGGGACTGGGTGATGGGCCACCTACTGCACCACTTTCGGTTGCCCGATGAGGTGCGACATCACGGCAAGGTCTCGTCTGCTTGCTTGTTGCTAGAGACAGGCCTTCTTCATTTCGAATCGTGATGCAAGCTTTGGCGGCGTGCCGTCCCCAACTCATTGCTGGCATCTTCCACTGAGTACAGGAGGCCGAGGTTGTGGACCTTGGCGGCGGCACCGGCAACTTCACGCAGGCCCTGGCAGAGGCGGCGCGAGTGCGCCGACGTGTGCTGTGCGTGGACGCCTTTGCAGAGATGCTGGAGAAGGCGAGGGGGCATGGGCCGTGGGCAGCTCTGGTGTGGCAAGTGCAGTTGCTGCTGCGCCAGCTGCCCAGGTGCTGCGGCTTTGGCTTCAGCACCTGGGCTCAAGGCCCCCTCAGCCCTGCGCCCGCACAGCTCTGTGCTCCAGGCAATGGGCCACCCCTTGCCCTGGGCAAGTGCTGTAGGGTGTTCCCCTGCGCGCATGCCTTACTGAGCCGCTGAAGTTCGAGCCCCTCTATGCCTCCCCGCCTGCAGGCGCGGGTACACCCCCGTGTGGAGCCGATGCTGCTAGATGCCGTGGCCTTTGCCCAGCTGCCGGCGGAGCAGCTGGGCGGGCAGTACAGCCACGTGCTGCTCAAGGAGCTGGTGCACCACATCCCCGGGGACCAGGTGGGGCACTTGGGGCTGCTGCTGCTGCTGCTGCTGCTGCCGCTACTGCTGCTGCTGGGAGGCTCATTGCCTTTGGGGCAGTTGATTGTAGCACGCCAGCCTGGCAGGCTTGGCAGAGACAGCTTGGGAAAAAGGGTCAGCACGCCATGCCACCTGCACGTGCCCACCGCGCTTGCGCTACACTCACTTGCGCCTGCTTCCCGCTGGCTTCGACGCAGCCTGCCATGTGCCTGTGGCAGTGAACCTGGTTGCCCGCCTTGTTCATGCTGCTGGCCTGCCCTGCCCTCCTCCTGGAAGCGCCGCAGATCCCGGCACTCTACGCGGGCCTGTTCTCCCAGCTGATGCCCGGCGGCTGCGCGGTCACCATCACCCGCCCCCAGGAGGTCGACTACCCGCTGTTCAGGCGGGCGCACGAGGTGGGCCGCTGTGCGCGCTGTGCGCAGCGAACGGGCAGCGAGGCCCGCCCATCCTACCTACTTTGCAGCCTGTGCACCTGCTGCTCCTGCCCAGGCTGATGTGCCTGCTGGAGGCTACCGCGTGCTTGCTGCGGGCCACTTGTGCTGCATGTGGGCAACAGACTTCTGGCCAGCGCTTAAACCTCCCCTCCACTCTCAGATCTGGAAGGAGCACCAGCCGCACCACTCGTTGTTCACTGCCGCCATGGAGGCGGCGGGCTTTGAGGTCGAGGTGAGGCCGCCCAGGGCACGCTGCTGCATCCCCCAGATGGGCATCGCCCACGCTGCCGGCACGGCTGCGCCGGCGCATCTGCCTGCCTGGCGTGCCTGCAGCGGCCAGCTGCGTGCTGCCGGCATGTGTCCCAGTGAGCGCGCCACTACGGCCCCCCCTGCCGCCCTGCCAGGTGCACGCGCACGAGTACCGCGCCGAGCTGGCCAAGGCGACGTGGCTGGGCATGATGCGGGACAAGTTCTGGTCCACCTTCTCGCACTGCACCCAGCAGGAGCTGGAGGAGGTGGGGTGGGGGGAGGGGGCCTGTGTTCTGTTCTTTGTTGGCTCACGTTGCACACCAATCGCTTGGCACACAAAGCAGTGGGAGCTGAGGTCCGTGGCAGGAGTGTCGAGCATGGGCTCTCTGGACATCAGAGCCAGCTGCATCGCCTCGCTTGCTCCATCCCATGCCGCGCTGCATTGCCTCGCTTGCACCACCCCTCTTCTCTGCTGCACCTGCGACCCTCGCTGCGTCTCGGCCCCGCCCCCGCCCTCCCCTCCCTGCTTGACGTGCAGGGGATCGCTGAGGTTGACCGGCAGTATGCTGGGCAGGACACCGTGCATTTCACCGACCGCCTGCTCTTCCTCGTGGCGCGAAAGCCGGAGCAGCAGCAGGGGTCTGCAGCGCAGCAGGCAGCGCAGGCGGCAGAAGCGCAGGCGCACGCTGCGCACGACCAGCAGCCACAGCAGCAGGGGCAGCAGCGGGCGGCAGTGCTGACGCCGGCGCAGCAGCAGGCGTATGCTGAGCGAGGCTTCACGGGGCCGCTCACCATCCTGAGCTCCGAGGAAGCTGCCCGCCTGGCACAGCAGTACCAGCAGTACGCAGCGGCCCTGCCGGGTGGCGCCGTGTCGGGCGACTGGCGGTTCAAGTCGCACCTGCTGCTGCCGTGGGTTTGGGAGCTGGCGGCGCACCCGCGCCTGGTGGCGGCTGTCAGCGAGGCCCTGGGCGGGTGCCGCAGCATCCTGTGCTGGTCGACCGACTGGTTCTGCAAGCAGCCGGGGGATGGTGCCTTCACGGGCTGGCACCAGGTGAGCCAAGCGCCCATGGGGGAGCGGGAGGGGAGGGACGCTTGCGCCCTGCGTGCCGTTGCGTCATCTACCTCATGCGCCGGCCCTTCCAATCCGCAGCTGCATACTCTCCTCCTGTTCAGTGTCACTCTGAGCTGTTTCAGTCCTGCCCATTGGGAGGCGAGTAGCGGCATGCACGTGCGTACTGTGCGCCTCCTGGTGGGGAGCAGCCACACTGCTGCGCCGCCTGCCCACGCCCTGCAGGACAGCACATACGTGGGGCTTGACCCGCCAGATGTGGTGACCGCCTGGCTCGCCCTCACGCCCGCCAACGCAGCCAACGGCTGCCTGCACTTCCTGCCAGGCAGCCACACCAAGCAGGCAAGGGCTGGCTGCGGTGGCGCCCCAGGGCCTGCACATCGAGTGGCGCCAGACTAGCCGCGAGGTGCTCACCTGCTGCGCCCAGCCACCTGCCCTCGTGCCCACCCACCGGGCGCGCCGCTGCCCCCCTCCCCCACCCCACCCTTGTCCCCGGGCTTGCAGCTGCCGCATGTGGAGACTCGGGCCGAGGGCAACCTGCTGCTCAAGGGTCAGACCATCCCGGAGCTGGCGGGGGTGGAGGGGGAGCACGTGGCGCTGCTGCCGGGGCAGGCTACCCTGCACCACATCCGCCTGGCGCACTGCTCAGGCCCCGCGGCGCCCGGCTCGCAGCCGCGGCTGGGCCTGGCGCTGCGCTACATGGCGGCGCACGTGGCGCAGAGCCTGGACCCGCGCGACTCGGGTGCGGGGGGCAGGCAGGGTGGGTGGGTGGGTGGGGTGGGGTGGGGGGTGGCGGGGGGGGGTTGGGTGGGTGGTGGGGTGGGGGTGGGGGTGGGGGGCGCAGGTGAGCAGAGGGTTGCCAACAGGGTGAGCAAGCCACTAGACTTGCTGGCACTACGGCCACGGTTGCCGTACTTTGCGTTGTGGCAGGGCCTGCCATGATGAGCCGCGCATGGCCCGCGCACCGGTCGTGTTCCACCCAGCTGGCCCCACGCCCCCCTCCCGCAGTCACCGTTGTTGCCGGGCGCGACACTTTTGGGCTGTACCGGCATGAGCGGCGGCCCGCCTCTGAGATGGATGAGGCAGCACTGCAGGAGCACCGCGCAGCTGTGCAGGCTGTCTATCCTCCGGGCTTTGAGCGGGGGGAGGGCAAGGTCGCGGCCTAGGCGCCACGATTGTGGTGAAAAAGCAGCAGATCCGCCGCACCAAAAACATGCAAAGGCCTGTCATTCCACAGCTCTTGTTCATGCAAGAATAGCATGTTGTAGGAGGCGACAGCCTGGTGACAGGAGCACACGCTGGTGGGGTGTCAAGTGGCGCGGAGATGCACAGAATCCTGCGTTGGGCAGCGCAGCGGCTGCGGCACCCACAGCGGGCGCCGTCGTTCCTGGCGATACCCAACATTCTCGATAGCTCTAACAGTCATGCCTGGTCCGCTACAGGACCCAGCCGTCGCTCTGATGGCAGACAATGAGGTGCTTGGGGTGCTGCAGGCTCTGGTCGCTGCTGCTCCCGCCCTTGCGGACGAGTGGCGCGCTGGGACAGATCCCAAGTGCTGGAAGCGCGTGAAGTGGCAGGAGGACGAGTCGGGCGGGGTCTCGGAGCTGTGAGCTGCCTCCGCCAGAGGGCCTAGGGCGCAGGGATCGGCAGGGTTTTGCGCCATGCGCCTCGAAGATCGCTGCGCAGACCCTGCATCTAGTGCTGGCGACAGGCACTTTGCTGCCCGCCGCTCCGCAGTGCCTCCTGCCCTTGCTCCCCACCCTGCCTCTGTCTGTTTTGGGATTTGAGGGCAGGCGACCTGTTTGAAATGTTAGGCAGCTGAGAATTCAAAAGAGGATCAAGGGGCACCAGCAGCGGCTGACCCTGGTGTGCGGCCAGCACTACCAACCGCCCTTGCTGCCCACTTCCCTGCTGAATGTGCCCTGCAGCTTCCTGAGCGAGGCCGGCCTGCTGGACCTCCCAGACTCGCTGCACTCGCTGGGCCCGTCATTGCACAAGCTGTGGCTGAGCCAGAACGCACTGCGGGGGCTGCCCGCCAGCCTGGCCGCGCTGCAGCAGCTGCGCGTGCTCATCGCCTCAGGCAACATCTTCAAGGAGCTGCCGCCGGTGAGGCCGTGCGCGAGGAGGTGCCATCGCCTTTGCAATGCACGGAAGGGCGCTCCTGCTTGCGGGCAGCCCAGGCCGGCGCCTGCTGCATTAGCCACAACCAGGCTGGCGCAGCGAGAGCCCCAAGCCTGGCTGAAGGGCCACGCTGCCCGCCCCCTCAGGCTTGGCCCCCCACCCCACCCCACCCAGCCACCTGCGTTGCCATGCCAAGCCCCATCTTCCCAGAGCTCGTTCATTGATGCCATCACTCCACCCTGGCTTTGTTTTTGCAGGTGGTCTGCCAGCTGGCGGCGCTGGAGCAGCTGACTTTCAGCCTCAACCCGCTGCGGGAGCTGCCGCCGGCCATCTCCGCCCTGGGCAACCTGGAGTGGCTGTGAGAGCGGTCCGGGGGTGGGGGGCCTCTGCTGTGGAGCCTGCAGCCAGCGGCCTGGGGCTGATATATAGGTCGCCACAATGGCGCTGCAAGCCCAACAACACCCTGCCTGCCCCCCTCCTTGCTGCAGTGACGTCAGCGAGTGCCAGCTGACGTCCATCCCTCCCGAGGTCGGCGCCCTCACCCGGCTGCAGGTGACTGCACAGCCCCGACCCGGACAAAGCTGCATGCCAGGTTGCCACAGCGGGCGCGATTGAGCAGCCGCGGTTGCGCCGGGTGCCCTCAATACATCTCCCTGCCCCCACCCCCCCTCTGGGCTCTCCGTGCGACGCCGCCTCCTCTGTTGTGCCTGTGCGCAGCGCCTGGACCTGCACAGCAACCGGCTGCGGGCGCTGCCGCCCAGCCTGTCGGCGCTGTCCCGCCTGGACCACCTCTCCCTGCACAGGTGGGGGGCTGGTTGCTGCTGGGGCCTGCAGCTGGCCACTTGCGGCTCAATGGGGCACCGCTCGCACGTGCCAGCAACCGACCTACCCTGCTTGGCTTTGCACGTGGCGGCAGTGGCCAGCCCTCCCCCGCAGGCCAAGCGGGCGGCACAGCGTTCCCCTGCCGGCTCGTCCGCTGCCTGCAGAGTGGTCTCGCGCAGCACTGTGCATTGCACCCCTCACCCTGCAGTGCTGCCCTTGTCACCTGGACAGCTCACCTGGCATCCCTGCCCTGCCCCCCTCCCCAGCAACGAGCTGGAGGTTTTGCTGCCAGAGATAGGCGCCTGCACCGCGCTCACCTGGCTGTCCCTGGTGAGGGGGCTGGGCCCTACTGGGCACGCTTCCCGCGCTGTGGTCGGGTGGATCCTGTCGTAGCCCAGATGGCACTCTGCTCCCGCCGGGGTTCTCTACCGAGGCCTCTCGTGCATCCCCGCGCAGCCGTCGCCCCTGCGGCCGCGCCTCGACCCCAGTGCCTCCCACCCTACCGCGCCCCGCAGAACGCCAACCGCCTGCGCGTGCTGCCGCCGTCCATTGGCGCCCTGACCGGCATGGTGCGCCTGTCGCTGCACATCAACCAGCTGGAGCACCTGCCACCAGAGCTGGGCAACCTGACGCAGCTGGAGGCCCTGAGGTGGGTGCAGCAGCTGCAGCAGCTGGCCGGAGGGGGCGGCGCGCCTGCCCTCGGCTGCGTCATGCACACCCATTGCCTGCAGCGCCGGCAGCTAGGTGGGCTGTGGCTCTCGCGTGCCCAACCGGCCCGCCCGCCATCGTAACAAGGCGCTGCCCCCACGCAGCGCATGCCCTGCCACTCAACCTGTCCTCTCTTCCCTCCACTCCCTTTCCTGCGCTCCCTGCCCATGCTGCAGCCTGCACAGCAACGCGCTGCCGAGCATCCCCCCCGAGCTGGGCAGGCTCACCCAGTGCGTGCGGCTCAGCCTGTACCAGAACCGGCTGGCCAGCCTGCCCCCCGAGATCGGCAACCTCACCGCGCTGCAGGTTGGGGGCCGGGGCTCGGTCGACAGGGGCACAGGGGCTGCTCAGACGCCATGCATGGGCCGGGCAGGATTGGTGCGCCGGGTGACAGTCCCTGCGCTTGCCTCCATGCTGGCGGCCCCCCCTTCCCCCGCATGCCCTCCCACATCCTAAGCCATGCCCCCTTTCGCAGGAGCTGTGGCTGTACAGCAACCGCCTGACCGCCGTGCCCCCCGAGCTGGGCCGCCTGACCGCGCTCAAGCGCCTCTGGCTGGACCGCAACCAGCTGGAGAGCGTGCCGGCCGAGCTGGCCAGCCTGACAAACCTGCAGGCAAGGGGGGCGGCCAAGGGGGGGGGGTAAGGGGGCTCGGTTCAATAGCTGCACAACAGCTGCAAGTCTCTTTGTCCAGCTTGCGGTAGGCCGGGTGCACCCTTGCTGTGATAGCTGCCTTGCCACCTGCCACCCCTTCCCCCCCATGTTCCCTCGCTGCTCGCAGGAGCTGTACCTCGATCAGAACTCCCGTTCCTTCCAGCTGCCCCCAGACCTCTCCCTGCTGCCCGCGCTGCGCAAGATGTACGTGGCATCCACCCCGGCGCAGCAGGAGGCGCTGCAGCAGCAGCAGGCGGCGCTGCGCGGCAGCGCTGGCGGCCGGCCGGCAGCGCAGGTGGCGGCAAACTTGATCCGCCAGAGCATGCCCTTTTCTTGAAGCACAGTGCACACATGGTTCACGCTAGTGGTTTTTGCTGATCTGCCTGCGCCACACAACCGACTGGCATAGTGACCCCACACATGCCACCGCTACGCTGGCGGCACCCTGAATCTCCCGGAGCGGCAGGAAGTGTGCATTGCTCAAGGTATGGGATTCGACTCTTGGCCTTGGCGAGACCAGAAGAATGGCAGGCGGCGTTGGCGAAGAACCGTGCCTGGTTGTGGCGGGCCTCCGCAACTGCGGCAACACGTGCTTCCTGAACGCCGTATTACAGGTGTTATTGTGATCAAGATTGCGAAACATGCGTCCAAACCTTTTCAAGTGGCCAGGAGAAGAAGTCGCACTGCCGCAATCCACCTCTCGTGGCTCTCACCTGCTCCCTGTAGGCCCTGGCGAGCTGCGATGCATTGCTCAGGCATCTTCAATCCGCGCTAGAGCTGCTGGATCCGGACCCGCTCCCTGTCGGGGGCACCAGCCCGGCGCCGCCGCCGCCCCGCCACCTCGCCCTGACAGCCGCGCTCCTGGAGGCCCTGCGCCGCCTGCAGCCCGCGGCCAGGGGGGACAGCTTTGCGCCGCGGTTCCTGCTGGCGCTGCTGCGCTCTCGGCTGCCGCCGGGGCTGCTGGAGCCGGGGGAGGAGCACGACGCGGCAGAGGCGGCTGGCAGCCTGCTGGACTTGGTGTCCACAGAGCTGCAGGCGGGCTTTGCCTGCAGCGGCGCGCGGCGACGACTGCTGGGGCACTCATCCTTGGCAGCAGTCCTGGCCGACAGCACCTGCTTGAGCAGCGACGGCAGCGGCAGCAGCGGTGGCGGCAGCAGCAGCGTCGGTCGTGGTGACTCGGCATCCATCCCACCACAATGCGGCACGCAGACTCGCGAGTGCAATTGCGCAGCAGTGCGTGAGCCCAGCAACCCAGCAGACGCCTCCAGTGTGCTGAGCCACCCGATTTGCAGCAGCGGCAGCAGCGATGGGGAGGGCGGCAGCAGCTGTGATGAGGCAGCAGGCGAGGCGCCCAGGCCTGCAGGGGCTTCCTCGCACGGGGCTGCGGGGCCCCACCCTGCCAGCGTGCCGCCTGCCTCAAGGGCAGCAGCAGCGGGCGCAGCAGCAACAGCACCCCCAGCAGGGGCAGCGGCAGCGGCGGCATCCCCAGCAGCAGCGGCGGCTCCCCAGGAGCCCGTCCTGCACGCCTGGCGCAGGCGGGTGTCCCTGCCGCTGCAGGGCAGCACCGCGGGCGAGCTGCAGTGCCTGCGCTGTGGGCACCGCTCCTGCCTGCAGCTGGCGCCCTTCTGGGTGCTGCCGCTGGGCATCACGGCTGCCGCCGGGCGCACCCTGCTCGGCAACGTGCCCGCCGCGCCTGGGGCCGCCCTGGAGGGCTGCCTGGCCGCGTTTTTCGGGTACGAGGCACTGCAGGGCGTGCACTGCACGCGCTGTTCCCTGCGGGCCAGCCTGGAGGCCGCCGGCAGCGCAGCCCCACCTGCAGGCGGCAACGCTGGCAGCGCAGGCAGCAGCGGCGACGGCAGCCATGGAAGCGAGGGCAGCGGCTGCAGCAGCAGCTGCAACGCAGCACAGGCGCACCAGCTGCGGCAGGTGCAGCAGCTGCTGGCACACAGGTCGGCGCTGCTGCTGGAGAGCGAGGCGTATCGAGGCATGCTGGAGCGTGCAGGTTGGTTGGCATGGGCAGGGTCTTGGGGTGCGGGTGACCTCGGGGGCTGGCAGGCGCGTTCAGCGACGACAGCCGCAGCGACCCTTGCTTGCTCCATTCGCGTCTACTGGAGCTCTTCACCAAGGCTGGTTCCCACCTCTTCTCCCCCGCCCATGCCTCTTCCTGCGTGGCCTCGATGCAGGCCTGGCCTGGGTGCCTCGGCCCAGCCCGGCAGTGCGGCGCACCGTGGCGGCGGTGCTGCCGCCCATGCTGTGCCTGCAGCTGCGGCGCGGGTTCTGGTCTGAGCACGGGCACGTGAAGATCACGGGGCACGTCAGCTTCCCCCTGGTGCTGACACTGCCGCTCGACCTGGTGCCGCGGCTGGGCCACAGGCACAACCCGCACACAGGCAGCGGCACAGCAGTAGGGTCTGCAGCAGGCCCGGGGGGTGGGGACGCGGCATGTGCAGCGAGCGGCAGCGTGGCGCCGGCGGGCGCGGCAGCGCCCACGTACCTGCTGCGGGCGGTGGTGGTCCACCACGGCGGGCTGGCGGGGGCGGGCCACTACACCGTGTTCAGGTGCCTGGACAGCACGGCGCAGCAGGCGCAGCAGGCAGGCGCTGCGCAGCGCTGGGTGGGAGCCTCTGACGAGGAGGTCTGGCCCGCCACGCTGGCTGATGTGCTGGCAGCAGAGGCCTCCATGCTCGTCTACGAGCGCACCGACCGAGGGGAATGATGCACTGCATTGCCTGAATGTTGTGGTGCACCTCGTCCGCTGGCGGGCATCTCTGAACGTTGCAGCATGCCTTGCAATGCACAGCATGAGGTTAACAGCAGAATTGCAGACAGAACTTGAAGCCGGGGGAAAGTTGAGCATAAGGCGGGCCTTGGGGAGAAACAGGGCACTGCCTGGCAGGAGGGAGACGGAACAGAGGACACACAGGGCAGATCAGAAAGGCCCCTGCCACCAGCACTGCCGACAACGTCGATCACTTCTCACTGCTGGATGCTCTTGCTATGGATGCATCACTGCCGCTGCAAGCCCAGGCGGCATGCCGAAGTGAGGCACTGCTGCAGCCAGCCCAGACATGCTGGTGAAGCGGCGCCGCCCTCGCTCGCCGCTGCTGCTGTTGCTGCCGCTGCCCGTCAGGCGGTGGCGAATGCTGTTGAGCCTGCGCCCCGCCCCCAGCACGAAGGAGCCGCCCATCAGGGCGGCCCTGGCCTGCCAGGAGAGGCGTTTTAAGGCATAGCCATAGGCAGCAGTGGCAGCGGCGGCCGCTGCTTTCTTCAGAGGGCCCTTGGCCAGCGAGCTCATTTTACGTGCAAGGGATGATACGTCGGTGGAGTCAATGCAGCGTGGACAGGAGGCGCTGCAGGGAGTGCAAGAGAGGTGCTGCAGCAGCTTCCAACTGGCTCCCAGCCCACCTGTCCAGCTGGCTGTCTCTGCCTGTCATAATTGGCAGCCAGCCTTTTCTTCCCCTGTATCTCTGTTTGATGGAATCGGCATGATAAGGCTTAATTTTCAGTGTCAGTGTAAAACAAGGGGGCCTTGCAGAAAAGAACATGTCAAAGGGTTCACGCTTTTGCAGCGCTCAGGCGCGCGCATCGCCGGCGGCCTTGCCACCCGGGCCCGCCACTGCCACAGCCATGGCGCTGCCGGGCGAGCTCTTGGTGGCGGCGGCAGCGGGGCCGTCGGCCTGGCTGACAGCCGACCCGCCGTCGGCAGAGGCCAGCGCAGTGCCGCCGCGGGTGGCCAGCGCAGCGGCCTTGCCGCAGTGGACGGCCCGGGCGCGGGCGGTGCTGGTGGCGTCGGCCGCCTCAAGCTGGCTGCTCGGGCAGTCGGCCTGTGGGGGGGGAGGCAGGGGCCAGGAGGGAGGGGCTTTGATCAGGGAAGTGAGTCAAAGATGGCGAGGAGGGGCGGCCAGATGGTGACAAAGTGCAGCCACATACCAGCCCAGCTGCTGCCTGCACCCACCAACCCACTCATTCACCGGGATCAGGGCGCCGTTGGTGTCGGGGCCTGCGGGGGCGGTGCCGGCGGCGGAGGCGGTGCCAGGTGAGGCTGGGGCGGCTGCTGGGGTGCCGGCCTGGAACTGCGGGCAGCGACAGGGAGCAGGTGGTGGGCGGGGCAGGGGCTCATGCACTGGTATCCTTGTGCAAACATCTTGAAGCCCTGCCCCACAAAGGCAGCCTCCCCTCACCGGGTTGCCGGTAGATGCGGTGGCAGAGGCGGAAGCGGTGGCAGAGCCGCCAGCACCAGCGGTGGCCTGGGCAGCCGCGGTTGCCGTGGCAGCGGCGGGGCTGGCAGCGGTGGTGTCGACAGTGGCGACAGCTGCCGCATCGGCAGAGGCAGGGGCAGGGGATGAAGTGGGAGAGGCGGTGGGTGCTGCCGCGTCGGTGGCGGCCTGCGCGCCAGCGGTGCCGTCAGCCGGGGACGGGCCTCCCTGGACGGCCTGGGCATCGGCAGCGCCGTCAGCAGCTGGGGACGCGGTGTCGTCCACGGGCGCTGCAGGGTTTGGGGCAGGAGAGGCTGTGTCTGGGGGAGGCAGGTGGGGGGGAGCAGCCAGCACCCATGTGCGTACAACATGCTGCAGCACCCAGCAAGGGCCGCCCTGCCTCTGTCATTACTCTTGCACACTCAAGGCCCGTCAAACCACGCCCTCTCAACCAGCACCCACCCGGGTTGGCAGTGCCCACATCCTGGCCCTGCTGGGGGTCCTGGGAGCAGGGCACGGTGGCGACGTCCACGCCGCACAGCCCGCAGGTGGAGCGGCAGTAGCCCTTGCTCACCAGCCAGCACATGGCGCCTGAGCAGGTCAAGGGGCAGTCGATCAGAGGGCACCAGCAGGAGCGTGCAGGGCGGATCAGGAGGGTGGGAGGAGAAGAAGAGGAGGCACTGCGATGCCCGCAGGACAGCTGTTGACAGCTGCCGCCCGCTCTTGCACCCCCTTGCCCAGCACCCGCGTCACACCCACACTTGCCCCACGCCTTCTGCTGCTCGCAGGTGTACTCCTGGGTTGGCGGCACGTCGTCATCGGGACAGGTGGGTGGGACGGCAGCAGAATCGGCGGCGGCCTGAGCCTGGGCGGCGGGCGATGCGGGCAGCAGCGTGGCAATGAGAGCGGCGGCCGCCGCCTGCGCGTCGGCGCTCGGCGAGGGCGAGGCCAGGGGCGACAGCAGCTCCGTAGTGCCCGCCACTGCGAGCAGAAAGGGGCCAGCCAGGAGTGCAGGCGGTCAAGGAGGGCGCCAGAAGGCTGCGGCGGCAGGCACCCAGCGGCGAGCCCGTTCAAACGTGCAACGTGCCGGCCCCTCCCTCTCGCCCCCTGCTCACCCGCCTGGGCCCGGGCGCTGGCACTGGTGGCCCCAGTGGCGCTGGCAGAGGCGTAGGCGCTGGCAGTGGAGGCCTGGCGCAGGGAACGGGCCACAGCGGGTGAGGCTGTAACAGCCAGCAGGCAGGCCAGGGCCAGGGCCAAGGGGAGGGCGCGAGTCATGGTGGCGAGGTGGATGGGCAGGCGGGAAGAGTGAGAAGAGGAATGGTGGAACAGGGCTGGCAGCGCGGTCTCATGTGGGTGCGGCGTGCACGCTGCGCGAGGCGCGCCCCGCCAACACCTGCTTCCTGCCGGCTTGCTGCGCCTCGTGCCTGCATGCTTCCTGTAAGCCTTAGTCCCTGCTTTTAGTCAATGGCACCTACAAATCCTCTCTTGCTGCCCATACTGCAGCGATCAGGAACTGCATTGAATGTGTTGCTCCAGGCCTCTGTCCCAATTTCTCCCGGCCATCCCTCACACCACACACCTGCCTTGCATTACGTATGCTGCGCCAGTTCTCCCCCTCTGCTTTAAACACATGTGTCCTCATTTTATGCTGGGAAAGCCTTTAAGGACCAGAAGCAAGCAGAGAGATGCATGCAGAGCCGCAGGTGCTGCAACTGCAGGCAAGCCTGGCCAGCTTTTGCTGAATCATTGTGCATCCGGAAGCAGCCGCATCATTTCGGGCATTGTGAGGCCTCTGCATATGAGAGGAGTTGAAAGCAATTAATGCAGCAGGCAGCACCATAACCGAGGCAGCTCACATGCAGTTGAGACTCCTTCACGCTCTGCGTTGCACCCCGCATGCACTTCTGGTCCTCCTGCCCGTTCTACCCATTCTCACAGTGTCCAGCCTGCCCGCAAACATGTCACCTGCCAGGCCGCAACGGGCACTCAGAGGCCCTGCAGAGCGAATGGGAGGATTCAGTCTTTGAAACGCGCAGCAGCGCCGTGCGACTGCGGTGCACATTCAAGGATGCGCTGTAGGCACCCTGTCTGGGAGGCATATACTGCTATCCCGACACAGCCCGCTGCCAATCCAGCCCAGCCCTTGCAACTTTCCAGTGGCCGGGTTGCTTGCACTGCACACAGTGCGAAAGAGGGACAGACTGTTTGTAAGCGATGGAACAGGCTGCCAGGTGAGTGTGGGCAACAGCACATTCAGGTAAAGGGTGCAAGATGCAGAATGCCAAGCAATCGGCCATCCACACCCACCCTGAAGCAGTTGCCGCTCTTGAGCTGAGGGCATTTAGCCGCCCAGTGCCCCTCCCTGCCGCATTTGAAGCATGCTCTAGGGCTCCGCGCCTGCGAGTGCTGCTGCTGCAATGGCTGCTGGGACTGCTGCTGGGACTGCTGCTGCTGCTGCTGCGATGGCTGCTGGCCCTGCACCTGCGAGTGCTGCTGCTCCTGTGATGGCTGCTGGCACTGCTGCTGCTGCTGCTGCAATGGCTGCTGGCCCTGCTGCTGGGACTGCTGCTGGCTGCCGGCATATGCGGCGTATGCTGCAGCCACTGCCACTGCTGCACGCTGCCCTCCCTGCGGCGCTGGTGGCGGGGCGCGGCCAATGTGCTGCCGTGGCGCCTGGTGGCGCCTCCTGCCGTCAAAGCCGCCCCCCCTGCCGTCTCGCCCAGAGCGCCGTCGCCGCCGATCCTCCAGCTCCTCCCCTTCCGAGCCCGTGGCCTGCGCTTCCTCACCCCCCTCCTCCTCCTCCCAGTCATCAGCGTCCCCAAGCAACAGCTGCAACGCGCCAGCTGCGGCGTCGCCGCCGGTGCCGCCCACGCCCGCAGCCTGCCGCTCGGCGCACATGGCGGCCCAGGCGTCCAGCTCGTCCTCTGCGTCCACCCCCTCCTGCTGCTCCTCCTCTGTCAGGGGCGTGTCCTCGCAGTACAGCCGCCCCTGCAGGTCCTGCACTACCTGCATGTCTCCCGCAGTCTTGTTTGACTGCTTGTTCTGCACGGGGTTGCAGAGGGGAATGGACTGAGCAGAGCTGGAGCGTGTGTAGCAATGGCGGCGCAGTGTGATGCCGACCTGGGGAGCCCACATGCAGCCAGGCTGGCTAGCAGGCCGGCAGCCACTTGACAGCCCTCGGCAGGCGTACTCAGGAAGAGGCTCAAGCATAAGGGAAACTCCCTGTGGATGCCCTTGCCTGCAGCAGGTTGAAGGAGTTGAGGGTGTAGCGGAAGGAGGCGTAGTGGCGCCACAGCTGCGGGCCGTAGCGCCGCACCACTGCCGCTGCCAGGCCTGCCACGTCCCCCGGCTGCTGCTCCTCCTGCAGGAGGAAGGGTGCATGGCAAAGGGCGTACCGGAGAAATGCTCGGCTGGTGGGGGTCATGCGTGATGCCTGGCACAGCAGGTCGCAGCAGGCGTAGCGCTCCCAGGGCAGCCAGGACCCGTCCCTGCCATCCCGCTGGAGAGCAGCACTGGCTAGGTGTGCCCGCCCCCACCGGCGTGCTGCGCAGGAAGTCGCGGGTGCACCACATCAGCATGGCGTCCAGGCGGGCGAGGTAGCGGAAGGTGCTGCCGATCACAAACGCGCGCGCCCAGCAGTCGATGCCTATGCGGGGTCGCACCCGTGGGCGGCTGGCGCACCCCTGCGAGGCGCCACTGGCATCTGCATGTTGGGAGGGCAGGCAGGCAGGCAGTGGGCGCGCGCATGCTGGGACATCAAGGTGCGGGGGGTCGCAGGTGGGTGCTTGACACAAGGGTTAGGCAAGCCCACGTGCATGCAGGCAGCCAGACCATGCCCCCTCGTGCACTGCACAGCATGCACGACAGGAGCAGCTAGTGCCAAGGAGAGGCGGCAACCATGCGGGCTGCCCTCACCAGAGTCGGACGAGTCGGGGTCCGTGCCCGCGCGGCCCTCTGCCTGGTCCTCCTCGCCCTGCTCCTCCAGCCCCTCCCCCTCGCTGGTGCCCTGCTCAGGGGCCGGCTCGCCAGCGCTGTCAGCGCAGCGCTTGCGGCTGCTGTGGGCAGGCGCCTCGTCTTCCTCATCGAGCAGGTCTGGGTCCTCGGCCTGCTGCCGCTGCTGCTGCTGCTCCTGCTGCTTGTCGCCGTCAAACAGCCGGGTCACCAGGCGGCGGCGCTTGGGCGCTGGCTGCTGCTGCTGCAGGCCGTGCTGCCTCCTGCCCCTGCTGATGCTGCTGCTCTCCTCCTCCTCCCCTTCTTCCTCCTCGTCCTGCTCTGACGAGTCCTCTGACCACTCCTCATCCTCTTCCACATCGCTGGGGCTGGGCCCGCCTTCCTGCATACGGGGGAGCCCCGGCACAGCAGACTCGGCTCACTGGCATGCTGCAGCCACATGCATGCACGCCTTGAGCTCCTGAAGGGCTGTTGCTTGCAGCATTCCACACATGCCATGCACAGCTGGCCCCCGCAGCAGAGCAGACTGGGTGCAGCGCCCCAGCCTGGCGCCTCCTTTCCCACAGCATCCCTTGCACCCACCCACCCGCGCGAGCATCGCATGCGTGACGTCCGGCTGGTCCTCACTGAGCAGCAGGCCGCGGCGCTGCAGCTCCGGCACCAGCCAGACCACTGGCGCGGGCTTCCCTGAGAAGCGCAGCTTGAGCATGCGAAACTCCTTCTTGCTGAGGAGGGGCCAGGGGGGCGGGCAGCAGGAAGGGGTCAAGCTGAGAGGGGCAGAAGGTTGGCGGGTAAGGGCACCGAGCCAGCCGGCCGGCAGGCAGGCAGTGAAGGCGCCCACCCAATGAAATCAGCCATGACAGCAGGTGCAGCCAGCATGACACGCCCCCTGCCCTCCCCCGCCAACAGCCCACCCTCACCGGTCATGCCGGCAGAAGGCGCAGTGGTAGCCCCAGCGCCAGCCGCCCTCCTCCGCCTCCACCACCGGGAACTGCTTGAACCGCTGCTCCAGGCTGAGCCCGCTGGCGTCGGGCCCGTCGGCGCGGCGCCAGCCCTCCAAGTGGTTTGCCTGCTCACTGCAGGCGGGGCAGCCGGTGGGGCACACCGTAACTTGCTACTCCGCAGCACGCGGGGGCAGCAGTCGGGTTCCGCAGCCAGGCACGCGAAGAAGCAGCACGGGTGGCGCGCCGAAGCGCCAACTGTCAGGAGGTCACGTGCCCCGACAAGCTAAGCGTGAAGCAGTCAGCCCGCCCCACTCCAGGCTGCCACACCTTCAGGGCTCCCCAGCCAAGCCTAGTCCGGCCCGGCCCTGCAGCACCCACCTGAGCTGGCTCAGCTCGCGCTCCACTGCACAGACTGCCCTGGTGATGCAGGCCTTATCAGCCTCTGACAGCCCGGCGCCATCCTTGGGCAGGCCGCCCAGCAGGTACAGCAGGCGGATCAGGCATGTCAGGAGGTAGCGTTCGCGCTCGCTCAGCTTGGCGCCCCGCATGGCGCGATGCCTGCACAGAGCGGTCGCGGCGGGGAGGGAGTCGGCACTCTTTTAGTGCGTTCCAGCGCAATGCACGCCAGCTGGGCCGTGCATGCTCTGCTGCATTTCAATTGGGCGGTCGACCAGGCTCTGCGCACACAGCGCCGGCTCCTTGGAAACACAGCGGTCGGTCCTCTCCCCGTGTCCCAGCACTCACACAGCGGCCATGCCCTTGCCATCATCCTGCACCAGGAAATCCGCCATGTCATCCTCGTCTTCATCCTCCGAGTCTTCCTCACGATCCCTGCTACTGCTCCTGCCACCGGCCGTGTTGCTGCTGCTGCCGTCATCATCACCATCTCCGTCGCTGGGCTCCTCATCCTCATCGTCCTCTGCAGCACCGTTGAGCAGGGCAGCACCCATGTCTGGGTCTTGCACAGGCAGCATTCACACCGAGCGCAGCAACCAAGGGATCCGGTTCTTGCGTGCCCCATCGCTTGGCACAAGTAGCCGCTGCCTGGTACCTTACCTGCTGGACTGCTGCGCCCGCCGCCGTTCCTCATCTGGCACAGCCGGGACAGCGCGGCACCACGAGCAGCTGCCGCCTTTGCAGCACTCCCACCCAGCTGGCGCCTGCTGCTGTGCCGCTCGGGTGGTGTGTCAGTTGCACCCGGCCGGGTGGCTGGCGGTGTACCAAGCGGCATCCGGCGCTGCGGTGTGGGCTGTGCCAGAGCAGGCAGGGTGGCGCTGGCGGCGGCAGCGTCGGTGGCGCCGTCAGGTTTGGCGGGGGAGCCCGTCAGGTCGACGACGTTCTCTGCATCATCCGGTCTCCCAGCTCTTCGCAGCCGGCGAAGGGTTGTTGGGATCGGCGCCGCGACGGTTTCCGCGATTCTGGGTTCATCCTCCTCTTCGGTATCTGACTGCACGATATTCACCAGCTTGCGAGGCATGATCACGACGGAGCAAGGTGCAAGTGAAAGGCAGCCTGCATACAGCAGCACATAATGGCACCACGCGACGCGTCGCATTCCAGGGGCATCAACGCGGTGCACAGCATGCAGCTTCAACCATTCACATGTCCCCCCTTGGTGTATCCAAGCGCCTTTGAACTGGCATATCAGCAAATGTCTGAGCACTGCATGATGGTTCGGTCGACAGAAGGGGTTTGCAAGAGCTGGCGGCCAAAAATTAGGTGGCAGCCCCACCGTCCGCAGGAAAGGCGTCGGGCGCTTCAGGGCAGCAAGCAAATCAGTCAGTTCTCAAAGCAGGATCATTAAGTGTAGCAGCGCAGGCAGAATTGACAAGGGAGGCCAGGCCGTAAGGCGGGGCAAGCGCCGCGCATGTGCTTGATTGAGAGGGCGGGCCGTGCCTGTTGGCACACCTGCCAAGGCTAGGCCCGCGCCCGCCAGGGTGCGGCACCCCAGCAGCAGGCTGTCTGACAAAAAGACGAGGGGCGAGCCGTGGGGGGCGCTCAGTAGCGGTCGTCCACGGTAAAGGACTTGACCACAGTAGAGATCTTGTCCTTCATGCGGCCCCACCGCTTCTCGTTCGCGCCCGTCAGCAGCGTGTAGAACTTGCCTGCAGAACGGGTGGGGTGGGGTGGGGTGGAGGGGCCAGGATGAGGCTCGCACACCAAGCAGGAGGTGGAACAGTCTGAGGCAGTCGCTGGGCTGCAAGTAGCTGGCAAGGGCGACGACTAAAACCTGCTGCTGCACGGTCGCCACGCCTGGGCTGACCGTATGCAGGCAGCGCCTCTGCCCAGCCCAGCCCAGCCGCAGCAGGCGCGAGGCTCACCATTGCCCACAGTCACCGACGCGAGCGCGTGGCGGGTGTAGCCGCGGCTCTTGGCGGTGAACTCAAAGTCGTAATAGAGCCGCCCGTTCTCAACCCGCTGCAGCGGGGGGGAGGATTACAGGCGGCGGCATTTGTCAGGGGTCGGAGCGCTCCCTGTTGTAGGGCAGCCGGCAGGGGCGCCTGTCTTGGCACTGCCAGCCAGGTCACATGCTATTCTTCTGCGCCCCAAGAGGCTGAAGTGGGCCCCCAAAACGGCTCTGTAGCAGCTCCATGCAGCAAGTTCTCACACAACACACACACACGAGACGCCCGGCAGCATGGACACGCCACGCCTCCCGCGCCCCCCGCCGCCGCCCCCGACCCCCCCCCTGCCGTCGCCCCACCTCGGATGCCCCCAGCAGCGCAATCTCCTGGCTGGGCGCCGTCAGCACCTTGTCGGCTAGCGTGAAGGCCACCTCCTTGGGGTCGCCAAACTCGGACACATCCGCCTTCTCGGTGGGCACCTGCGCGTGGGCAGGCACGCCGCGGGCAGGGTGGGCCAAGCGTGCGCCGGAAGAGCACCAGCCCCGCTGCCGCCAGTGCTTGGGGAGCAGTAATTGGCTGGCAGCTGGCTGGCGGGTCCGTGTCGGCAGCGGGAAGCCTGCAAGCGCAGCATGCGGGCATTAGGCTGACGCCCATCTGCAGGCCTTCGCAGAGGCGTGGGGCCGCTGCAGCGCCGCTGGTGCGCCCTTGCTGGCCCTCCCTGCTCACCAGCGACACAGACACCGACTCCAGCGGCTCAATCACATCCTTGTACACCACATCCTGCCCATCCACAGACACCTCCTGCGGCAGGGGCGGCAACGGCGGCAGGCAGGGAGGAGGACTTGCGCAAGCGGCAATTCGCAGCTTTTGCAGCGCGTTGTTGGAGCATGTACGTGAGGGATGATGTCTGGCGGGCTCGAGCATGCACCCCCTGCCAGCCCATGCTCTGTGCCCAGCTCAGCAGCACCGCTGCAGCCTGCAGCACCTGCCAGCCGAAGGGGTACAGGAACGAGTAGCCGTCCTGGGAGTCCTTCACCGGCACAAAGCCCTTGGGGCCTGCATGGCACGCAGGAGCACGGGCAGCAGGACCAGAAAGGTGTGGGCAGGGGAAGGGGGTTGTCCAACGGCCCTGGCCGTGCCCACATGGTGCACCGTGTGAGGTGCACAGTGGTGCGCAACAGGCTTGACAAGTGCAGAGCCTTTTGAAGTTTTGATCCGCCGCCCCTCTCACCCTTTGCTGCCTGCGCGCTGCCAGCCAGCAGCGGAGCCACAGCCAGGCTGGTGGCCAGCTGCAGGGCCTGCCGCCGCGTCGGCGCCTCGCCTGCAGGGCAAGACGACATATAGCAGAAGGCTCTGGGCAAGATGCCCTGGGCGGTGCACGTGCAAGGCAGGCTACCGCCTCGTTCAATAGGCAAAGAGCAGGCTACCATCTCTCCCAACTTTGTATGCAAGGCAGCTGCCGCCTCGCTGCGGCAAACGCTGCCGCCGCCGCCTGCTGCTCCCTCTTGCTGCCAACCCCGGCGTGATCGCCGTCCGGCATTGGGGCTCCCGTGGTCCCACGCACCGCGCTGCGCGGTGCACACCACCACAGGAGCGGTGCGGGCTGCTGCTGCCGGGCGTGGCCGCAGGGGAGCCGCCGCCTGCAGGACAGGGGCGGTGATGAGCATCAGCAGCAGCCATCATGGGCGATGCGCAACGCTCAGAGCAGCGGCGGTGGGTGGGCGCTCTACTGAGAGCCCTCACCTGCACGAATGCGCGAGCCTGCGTCTGCTGCATGTCTGCTTCGATGGATCGGCGCAAACAAAATGTGTTTTGGCGATGGGCGAAACGAGCAGCAAGGCTGAGCACCTAGGCTGAGCACGCGTGCCACGATGGTCACTGAGTTCTCAAAATCTCGGGGCAGACCCCGTCAGCTGCCCCTGCCAGCGCTTCGTGGGATCACCTCCTAGCACCCGCTTGAGCAGCACCGCTTGCAGCCGCCAACCGCTCACCCGGCGCAGCTGCAGGCAGCCCGAGTGAACGTGTTCCGTCCGCAGTAGTTCAGGCGGGACTCGGAGATCAAGGCAGCGGGCGTGCGAACAGCCGCGGTTCCGGCAGGGAAAGCAGCGCAGCGCCCCACGCGGTGCTCCCGCCGCCATGTCCTCGCAGAACATCCCTGTGCAGGCGAGCGATGCTTTTCGCCACCCCAAATTGTCGTGGTTGACGAGACTGGGGCGGTGGTGTTGACGTGGGGTGCTGCGTAGCTTGCTGTGCCGAGGCTGCAGACCACTGTGAGAAGCGCACTTCCGCCAGCTGCCGACAGGCGCAGCACGGCCCCAGGCCACGCAGAGCGCACACCGTGCCTGTCGCACATCCCTGCCACAGTGTGTCAGCAGCACCCTGCGTGTAACTCGCTGCAAGCTGGCCTCCGCTGTGGCCCCGACCCTCCTGCAGAAGGAGTGCAGCGTGCCGGGCAAGGCGTGCTACCAGGTGTGGCGCACCAACTTTGAGATTGACCAAAAGTACGTGCCCATCAAGGCCATCGGCAAGGGCGCCTACGGCGTGGTGTGCTCCGCCAAGAACGCGGAGACGGGCGAGAAGGTGCGAGCTGCACAGCGCCACCGTCTGCAGCGGTGGGCTTATTTGCCCGGCGGGTCGCTGTCCCGTGCCACACAAACAACGGACGCGCACCCAAGGTGCTGCTCTCCACGCTTGATTTGCAATGCCAGCAAGAACCACTGAACTACGCAATACCTCACCTGCCAAAACGCTCTGCATGCTGGCTGCCGTTCTCCCCACCCGCCTGGCCTGCAGGTGGCCATCAAGAAAATCACCAATGCCTTTGAGAACCTGGTGGACGCGCGGCGCACGCTGCGAGAGATGAAGCTGCTGCGCTACCTGCGGTGCGTGCCGCGCGGGCGCCGGCAGCACACAACCTCTGCCAGCAGCGCAGCAGGCTGCTAGTGAAGGCTGTGCTTCTAGGCATGGTGTGCGGCAGAGGGTCATGCCGCAAGAAGCAGGCACGCTGTGCATGCTTGCCTTCTTCCTCAGCTGCCTGCCTGCCCGGCCTGCCTGCCTGCTCCGGCGCAGGCACGAGAACGTGATTGCTGTGCGCGACATCATGCGGCCCGCCAGCCAGGACTACAACGACGTGTACATTGTGTATGAGCTGATGGACACCGACCTGCACCAGGTGGGCAAGCCATTGGCAGGGCAGGCGCTGGCAGGGCTGGTGTGAGCAGGGTCCCGTGCTGCCTGGTCTATCGAATGCAAGGCCTGGCCTCATGGGCACATGCATGCCTCATGTGGGGTGGCTGGACGTAAAGCTGGCATGGCTGGTGTGTGCCTCAACTGGAAACGCCTGGAGTAACAAGAACGAATACCCTGATGCCGGCTGCGCTCTCCAACCATGCAGATCATCCGCTCCAGCCAGCCGCTGAGCGACGACCACTTTCAGTACTTTATCTACCAGGCAGGCAGCGTGGCAGGGTGCTGCCAGACGGGGTTGGGCCAGCGCAGCAGTGAACCTTGCAGACCATAGCCGCCGAGAAGAGTACCCTGCTGCCTGCCCTGCTTTCTGCATACATCACGTGCTGTACCCTTGTGCCGTACCCTGCGTCATCTGCCCCCTGCCACCGCGGCGCCCTCTCGCCCTCAGATCCTGCGCGGCCTCAAGTACATCCACTCCGCCTCGGTGCTGCACCGCGACCTCAAGCCCTCCAACCTGCTGCTGAACGCGACCTGCGACCTCAAGATCTGCGACTTTGGGCTGGCGCGCACCAGGTGGGCTGGGGCCAGAAACGAGAGAGCGCACAGCAAGCAGGCGTGGCAACCGCTGTGTGGCCGTGCCATCAGGGCACGCGCCTGGGCTGCGACAACCGCCTGCTTCTGCGCTGCGCCGCGCCTACCTGCCCCTGTTTATGCACAGCCCCCGCGCACCCCTCCCGCCCTCCAGCACCGAGAACCACAACTTCATGACAGAGTACGTGGTGACCCGCTGGTACCGCGCCCCCGAGCTGCTGCTGTCCTGCGACACGTACGACGCTGGCATCGACGTGTGGTCAGGTAGGCTAGGCCCCAAGGGGCGCTGCTGCGGGCAGATCTGGCTGCTGCCAGCAGGTCCGTGCGTGCTGTCTGCAGGACATTGCAGTGAGCTCCTGCTTGAGTTGTCGTTGAGCAAGCAACGCGGCTGAGCACCCTGCCACCTGGCCTGTCCCATGCGGTCCCGCAGTGGGCTGCATCCTGGCCGAGCTGCTGCAGCGCCGCCCGCTGTTCCCCGGCAAGGACTACATCGACCAGGTGGGCCGGGGCTGCCGGCCCTGGCAGCAGTGCAAGGGCCGGAGGGCAAATTCACGTTAGCTCCTTGGGTAGTCAACCGGAGGAGCTGAAGGGGTACTTTGCACTGTCGCATATTGGTTTTGCAAGGCTTGGGCTCAGTTTCAACATGCCACCTGAGCCCTGGTGCGCTCTGGCGCCCTCATCTGCTCCCTGATTGCACGGAGGCCTTGCCTTTGCTGCTGCGCAGCTGAAGCTGATCATCCGCACCCTGGGCACTCCCACTGATGAGGAGCTGGGCTTCATCTCCGCGCCCAAGGCCCAAGCATACATCAAGGCGCTGGCCACCGTGGAGGTGGGGAAGTTGACACTTGATGGTTTGAGCGTTTCAAGGGGTGTCCTGCCAGTTGCAAAAGGCTGCAGGCCGCCCTGCTCGCCACCTGCGCCTCACACTTGCGGCAGCGGCGGATCGCATGTGCAGCAGCCAAGGGCGTGCCTTGCCCTGCCCTTGCATCTGTGCCCCTTCCCTCCTCACCTCCACCCCACCCGCCCGGCCCACGCGCAGCGCGCCGACCTGTCCAAGCTGTTCCCGGGGGCCTCCCCGCTGGCGGTGGACCTGCTGGGCCGCATGCTGCAGTTTGACCCGCGGCGGCGCATCAGCGTGCAGGAGGCGCTGGCCCACCCCTGGCTGGCGCAGCTGCACGACGAGGCGGCGGAGCCGGCCGCGCCGGGTGGGCAGCCGGCACGGCGTGCGCTGCCTGGCCGCCTGCAGCTTGCGATGCCGGCAGCGCTGGCAGGCAGGGTCGTGCCTGGCTGTGCGACATGACGTGCTAGAAACTCCATGCGACGCGCAGCGGGCTTACCCCCCGCCACCCACCTCCAACCGCAACCCCTCGCTGCAGGCGTGTTCAAGTTTGACTTTGAGGAGCAGGACCTGGACGAGGCCGCTGTGCGCCGCATGGTGTGGGAGGAGATGGGCCACTACGACGGCAGGCAGTGAGGGCCGCGCCCGCCGAGGGGCTCCGCTGGCACAGGCGTGGCGCCCCTTTGAGACAGCTTTGAGCTTGCCGCCGTGTTGCGCCGTGCATCCCCCCGCCTTTGCTTCATTTACTTTCGTTCCCCTGTAGCCCGCGCGTGTCGTGTCCCGCCATCCCTCCATGAGTGCAAAGCTGAGTCCTCCTGTTGCTGTACTGATGCCCTACGCCATTTGTTGCTGTATATGCTGCTGCCACGCAGTCACCCCTCCTGTAAAGCCTTTGTCGTTAAGGTTTGGGCAGGCACAAAGCGGCCAGAAAGCAGGACATAGTCCATTATCAAGAGCTCGGCTGCTGGCAGATGCACAGGTGGCCTTGCAGCCAGCAGCCTTCCCATCCTGTAAACTTGCTTCTGCTTTTAGTCCAAACAACCTGCCATACTCAAAGCTATTATGATAACGTTCAAAGCTGTTATGCCACTGTAGAAGTGAGCAGAAGAGGCAGCAGTGGGGCAAGGCGTGCGGGCTTGCATGATCTGGTGGTTCCAGCCGGCCGTTTCGGGCTGCCCATGTGTGTCGGAAAAAGAATAAAACACCAGCTGGTGCAAGATGCTGGTTGTGTGCAAGGTAATGGCTCTCAGTAAGAGTACGCTTGGACCCAAGTGGTACAGCCCACATGCCTGGTGGCCACGCTGCGCCGCCACAGCAGCGCCAGGTGCATGTTGTCGCCCTTCGTCTCGTCATGTCGGAGGCGGCCAATTTGCGTTTTCATGCTGCCGCAATGATCAACTGGCCTCAGGGCCCCCAGGAGGAGGTGCTCAGCTGCCGCGACACCCTTTCGCTTGTTCTCCCTGCCGAGGAATCGCAGGCTGCGCTTACTCGTCTGTTCCTCATCAGTCGGTTGTGGGCTGAGGCCGCTCGCTCTCTAGACTGCTGGCGGGAGATCAAGTGGGAGGCAGTCTCCAGGCGAGCCGCTGCCTGCCGCCGCCGGCCGATGCACCCTTCAAGCTTCCTGCCAACTCCTTGTCTTCAAGCTTCTTTCTGTGATTGCAACACTAGACACCAAGACATAGACACCAAGAGATGTTGTCTCCTTGTTGTATCTAAAACATTGGCACGGCACCCTGCGCTTCCTGTTCTGTGCTTATGAAGAGGCGCTCTGCGCTCGGATGAGGCGCTTCCAGGGCTGTGCCTGAGCATCAAGCGCTGGTGGGGCGGCCGCCTCAGCACGTTTGATGCAGGCAGCGGTGAGTATTGCTGCGAGAGAGTGCGCCGCTTGTCAGCATGAATGCTCAGGTTGCCAGCACGCCAAGCATGTGCTGGCTGTCCAGCGTGACCAGCAAAGTTGGGTTGCGTGCCCATGCTCACAGGACGCCGCATGGATGTGTCCGAACACCCTTGAAGCCAACACAAGCACTGCCTGTGGCTTTCCCTGCCTGCCAGGCTGCCCCACCTTTCGGGAGCTGCTCACCGACGACACGCTGGCGCTCATTGCCGGCTCGTCTCCGAGACTGCAGAGCGTCCGGTGCGGGACCAAGCCCTGCCCGGAGCAGCTTTTGTGGTGCATCTGCACACGCTGCTCATGACAATGCAGCCCGCCCTCGGCCTGCAGAAAACCCACCTCCCTTTGCCGCTCTTGCCACCGTGCTGCAGGCTGTGGGGCTGCCAGCACATCACCAACAACGGCTTGAAGCGGCTGGCGGCGGCAGCACCCCCGTTGCGCAGGTGCCTAGTGTCTCAGCCTTGGCCGTTGCATCGCTTGACTGCTGGCGTGGCATCAAGAAGCAGGCCGGCGTAGGTTGATGAGGCCATCCTGTGTCGGCTGCTCCGACTTGCAGCTCCTGCGTGCACCCTGGACATCACATCCCACCCTGCTCCCCCCACTCCCTGCAGCTTTTCGCTGGCCTGGTGCGGCGGCGGCGTGTGCCTGCAGGGCCTGCGCGCCGTGATGGCGGCCTGCCCCCAGCTGCACGCCTTCTCTGTGTCTTCCGACCAGCAGGCCGCGGGGCTGGCATCCGTGGGGGACGCCTTTGTGGCGGAGCTGGCGCAGCGCTGCCCGCGCATCACCGCCCTGGAGCTGTCTGACACCTCGGTGGGGGTGGCAGGGGCAGCTGGCGGGGCAGGGCTGTGCGCTGAGCCTCCAGACAGGAGCTCATCTCAGCCTGTACAAGCTTCCTGGCATCCTGGCAATGCTTGCCGACAGCCGGCGCTGCTTGCAGCGGCATGACTGGACCGCGCTGCCTTGCATGGCCTGCGACCCACCGTTTGAGCTTCCCATCTGTATCGCGCCTGCCTCCAGGTGGGGGATGCCGGCCTGGCCGCCATCGCCGCCGCCTATGGCTGCCAGCTGTCGGCGCTCAGCCTGAACTACACGCGGCGCTGGAGCGGGCCCGCCCTGGCGGGGCTGGCGGCCGCCTGCCCGCGCCTGCAGGCATTCTCGGCGGCCGCGGCAGTGGGGATGACGGACGACGCGCTGGCCGCACTGGGTGCCAGCTGTCGCGAGCTGGTGCTGGTCCGCGCCGACCGCTGCCCGGGTGTGACGCTGGACGGCGTGCTGCGCCTGGTCAACCGCAGCACCAACCAGGAGGGCGGCGGCCTGCTGCAGCGGGTGGAGATGGCGGGCGTGTGGCGCCAGTCCGGCCCTGAGCAGCAAGCCCTCTTTGAGCGCTGGGTGCAGGCGCGCGGCTTTCACTTTGATGCCCGCGGCGGCGTTCTGGTGCTGAACCAATCAGACTCACTTTCTTAGGCTGCAGCATTCGCAGTCTGCAATCCTCTCGATTCCAGCAACGCCGCCTTTCCAAGGGCTGCGATGACGCACACTTGACGCCGCACGACCCATGCAAGACACATGCAAGCAGCTCATCAGCTCCAGCATCATCTCCCCATTGTTTTCATCTGCCTTTCGTCCATCCCAGTTTTGTCAGACAAAGTTTTGCTACGTTTGCCTGCATTCCCCAAGGCGCTCTTTATCTGTTCATGTCTACCCTCCAAAGCAAAGGGCTGTGCTGTGCTGTGCTTTCATATGTTTGTTGCTGTATGTGTGTTTAACTGCTTGCAGAGGATTGCACGGAAACTCATCCTGCCTGCAGGCATGCATGAATCGTCGATGCACACATGGTCTCCCACCTGCATGTGCCACTTCTCTTGTCGCGGACCAGGCCATCCCCGATACAGCGGCCTCACTCCTGGTCGTGCCTTCTCTTCTTGTGAAGACTTGCACATGTATTACGCAGCATGCAGGCAGGCAGACGGCAAGGAGTGCAGCTGTCCCTTGCAGCAAGCCGGCAGGGGACAGCTGTTGGCAGGGCGCGCCTCGCGCAGCGTGCACGCCGTGCCCCCATGAGACCGCGCTGCCAGCCCTGGCTCGCTATTCCTCTTCTCACTCTTCCCGACTGCCCATCCACCTCGCCACCATGACTCGCAGCCTTCCCCTGGCCCTGGCCCTGGTCTGCCTGCTGGCTGGCGCAGCCTCGCCCGCTGCGGCCCGTTCCCTGCGCCAGGCATCCACTGCCAGCGCCTACGCCTCTGCCAGCGCCGCTGGGGCCGCCAGTGCCAGCGCCCAGGCCCGGGCGGGTGAGCAGGAGGCGAGAGGGAGGGGCTGGCGCGTTTGAACGGGCTCGCTGCTGGAAGCCTGCCGTCGTAGCCTTCTGGCGCCCTCTTTGACCGCCTGCTCTCCTGACTGGCCCCTTTCTGCTCGCAGTGGCGGGCACTACCGAGCTGCTGTCGCCCCTGGCCTCGCCCTCGCCGAGCGCCGAGGCGCAGGCGGCGGCCGCCGCTCTCATTGCCTCGCTGCCGCCCGCATCGCCCGCCGCCCAGGCTCAGGCTGCTGCCGATTCGGCTGCCGTCCCACCCACCTGTCCCGATGACGACGTGCCGCCAACCCAGGAGTACACCTGCGAGCAGCAGAAGGCGTGGGGCAAGTGTGAGTGCGACGCGGGTGCTGAACGAGGGGGTGAAAGAGCGGGCGGCAGCTGCCAACAGCTGTCCTGTGGGCATCGCAGTGCCTTTTCCTCTTCTCTTCCTACCCTCCTCATCTGCCCTGCACGACCCTGCTGGTGCTCTCTGATCGACTGCCCCTGTCCAGTCGTCCTTGCCTTGGCCCGTGCAGGCGCCATGTGCTGGCTGGTGAGCAAGGGCTACTGCCGCTCCACCTGCGGGCTGTGCGGTGTGGACGTCGCCACCGTGCCCTGCTCCCAGGACCCGCAGCAGGGCCAGGATGCAGGCACCGCCAACCCGGGTGGGTGCTGGCTGAGAGGGCTTGGCTTGATGGGGTGGAGGGCTGGGACAGATGCAGTGCTTCCCTTGCTGGGTGCTGCAGCATGTTGTACGCACATGGGTGCTGGCTGCTTCCCCCCACCTCCCTCCCCCCAGACACTCCTATTCCTGCCCCGACCCCTGCAGCGCCCGTGGACACCGCCGCGCCCCCAGCTGCTGACGGCGCTGCTGATGCCCAGGCCGTCCCGGGAGGCCCGCCCCCGGCTGATGGCACTGCTGGCACACAGGCTGCCACCGATGCGGCAGCACCCACCATCTCCCCCGCTTCATCGCCTGCCACCGCCTCTGCCGATGCGGCAGCTGTTGCCACTGTCGACACCACTGCTGCCAACCCCGCCGCTGCCACGGCAACGGCAGCTGCCCAGACCACCGCTGGTGCTGGCGGCTCTGCCACCGCTTCCGCCTCTGCCACCGCATCTACCGGCAACCCGGTAAGGGGAGGCTGCTTTGCGGGGCCGGTCTTCAAGATGTTTGCAGAGGGATACCAGTGCATGAGCCCCTGCCCCGCCCACCACCTGCCCCCTGCCGCCGCCCGCAGTTCCAGGCCGGCACCCCAGCAGCCGCCCCAGCCTCACCTGGCACCGCCTCCGCCGCTGGCACCGCCCCCGCAGGCCCCGACACCAACGGCGCCCTGATCCCGGTGGGTGGGGGTTGCAGGCACTAGACTGGCATGTGGCGGCACTTGCCACCACCATCTGGCCGCCCCCTTCACCAACTTACTCTCCCCCCCTGATCAAAGCCCCTCCCTCCTGGCCCCTGCCTCCTGTCCCACAGGCCGACTGCCCGAGCAGCCAGCTGGAGGCGGCTGACGCCACCAGCACCGCCCGCGCCCGCGCCGTCCACTGCGGCAAGGCCGCTGCGCTGGCCACACGCGGCGGCACTGCGCTGGCCTCTGCCGACGGCGGGTCGGCTGTCATCCAGGCCGACGGCCCCGCTGCCGCCGTCACCAAGAGCTCGCCCGGCAGCGCCGTGGCTGTGGCAGTGGCGGGCCCGGGTGGCAAGGCCGCCGGCGATGCGCGCGCCTGAGCGCTGCGAAAGCGTGAACCCTTTGACATGTTTTGTACTTGGGCACTCTCCCCATCCAAACACTGGCACTGCATTTTTCGAGGCTAAGGGTATTCGAACAGTTAGCCTTGCAAGGTCGATTCCATCAAATCAAAACAGAGAAAGAGTGGAAGGGGGCGACAGCAGCGTGTGGCAGCCATCAACAGCCCAATGGACAGGAGGGAACAGAGCCAAGTGGAGGCTGCAGCAGTGATTTCAGGCAACAACCGAGCACCTCATAATCAGAAGCACCAGAGCTGACATAGCTGCAAAACCCAGTGCATCACTTGTTTCTGTACAGCTGTGGCGTGACCTGCTGGCTCTGTGAAAGCACTTGGCCTGCGGATGGTCACGCCTGCTCCTCGCCCGCCAGCAGCGGCTGTCTGAGCGCATAGCGCGCGGCTGCCTTGGCAGCCGCTGCCGCATAGTCGAAACGCAGGGCCAGCGCCGCCATGAGGACTGCCTGCAGGGCGCATCGAGATGACCCAGCTCTCGTGAGTTGTGATTTAGGCAGAAAAACCGCTGACTCGCCCTCGCTGTCTTCGTCTCACAAGCGGCGGTCCCTCTGGCCTGCTGCAGCACCGCCGTAAGCGCTGGGCACGCACGCACCTGCAGCGCGTTGGCGGCGGCGGCGCCCACCCAGAGCCCCTGCAGGCCCCAGCCGCGCGCAAAGGCGAGGTGGTGGGCCAGGGGGATGGCCAGCAGCCAGTAGGACACAATGTTTGAGAGGGCGCCCCACTGCGGTGCGCAGGGTGGGGGAGGAGAGGGGGGCCGCAAAAGGAATAAAGGAGAGAGGGGGGAGATTTGGGGGGGGGGGGGGGCCTCACAGAGCTCACTGCCAGCTGCACCTCGACCAGCACTGCCCTGCTCATGGCCAGGGGAGCGCATCACCCCGCCCCGCCGAGACGCACATGACCCTGCCCCGCTGCCGCGCCCTGCCTCGCCTTTTGTTTGCCGGCGCCCCGCAGCAGCGCCATCAGCGCCGTGTATGTGGCATCCCCCAGCAGGGTCGCGGCATAGATGGGCAGCAGGGCGACCGCGGCGTCGACGACGGGGCCCACGCTGGTAAAGAGCCGCACCCACCGGCCCTGCAGTTGAGCGGGGCGGCACGAGAGGGGGCAGGCAGGCAACGCTTGGTGCCGCATTCCAGGGAGGTTGTTTCGAGGGGGGCTGCCCCATGGCAAGCGTAGCCTGCGGCCGCCTACACCCAGTTGCCCAACCAGGGCAGCACAGCTCCGGCCCCGAGCCGCTGTCTGCGCAGAGGTCCAGGCAGGTGCCTTGATGGGCCCACAAATGCCCCCAAACACGCCCCACCTGGAGCAGCAGCAGGGCGGTCAGCAGGCACACGATGAGGGTTTGGGTCACCGCCAGGCCCGCCCACGTGGCGCGCTGCGCCACCCTAGGGCACCCGGCCCCCAGGGCCTGGCTGATGCGGATGGACCCGGCCATGCTAATGCCGAAGAACAGGGCAAAGCTGCGGGGGAGGGGTGGGAGGTTGGAGGGCGGCTGGTGGAGCCCCTGGCCACAGCGCAGACAGCACGGGGGCGGGTGGCCTCAGGCTGTAGGCTCACGACAGCGGTGTTGGCGGTTGGGAGGTCCAGACAATCCAGCCTGTGTCCGGGCGCGCACCGTCCAGCCCATTCAGAAAGCAGTGGCACAGGTTGTGCTGATGCTGCATCAAGCCAGGCCCCGGGCCCTGCGCTCACGCGATGGAGCTGGACAGCTGGAGCACCCCCATGGTGGCCACCGCCAGCTGGGCGTCCCTGAACCACCCCGCCATGATGAGCAGGAACTCAAACGCCCACCACCTGCACAGGCGGCCAGGCCAGCGAGGCGGCAGCACTGCTGGGTCGGCCCGCTGCAGCATGCGGGCTTGGGCAGGCGCGCTTGCAGCCGCAGAGCAGGCCATGGCGGGGCCACACAGCGCCGAGGCATGCGTCTGCTTTCTCAACCAGCGTGAGGAAAAAGTGCACTGCATGGCGCCGCCCAGCCGCCACCCCTCACCCCCCCACCGCTTTTCCCCCCTCACTTGCAGCAGATCATGACCACGCTGGGCAGCGCCAGTGCCAGGTACCCCCCCCACTCCCTGAATGCATCGCGGCTCCAGCCGTGCCACACTGCCTGCTCCTGGCCCA
Source organism: Auxenochlorella pyrenoidosa (assembly GCA_001430745.1). Lineage (NCBI taxonomy): Eukaryota > Viridiplantae > Chlorophyta > Trebouxiophyceae > Chlorellales > Chlorellaceae > Auxenochlorella > Auxenochlorella pyrenoidosa. The sequence goes on along the minus strand of KQ482063.1, from coordinate 1,467,730 downwards.
GCGAGCTGCGCGGGCGAGCAGAGCAGAAAGGATCAGGGGCTGTCCAGATGCATGCGCATCGGGTGCGGAGCAGAAATAATCGGGGGCTGTAAAGATGCATGCGCATCAGGTGGCACCAGCGGCTGGAAGAGCAGGGGCCACGCCCCAGCAGCCATGCGCGTGGAGCCCGCCTGTGACACCTCTGCCCCAAGCGCATGCAGCTGCCCGCCCCGCACCTGATGTTGCGCACGAGCGTATAGCCGCCCACCAGCGACAGGCTGGTGCACTGCAGCGACAGCACCGCCAGCGCGGCGCCGTCCAGGCCCAGACCCAGCCGCACAATGTAGAGCCAGTTCCAGAGCGGCGACAGGGCGGCGGCGGCGGCGGCGGCCACGGTGGCGGGCCGCACCACGCCCTGCGGCGCCGGGCGGGCACGCGGCGGCGAGGTCGGGGACACGCCCATCAGGAGCCTGTCAAGCCTTGCAGCAGGAGGGCGGCGAGGCTGGCCTGCGCCACGAGGCAGGCCCCCAGCACCGCAGCTGCAGCCTTCACCAGGCGGGCCCAAGGGGCGGGGCGCCGCCGCCGCACCTGCGCCATGAGCCAGCGCTTGCAGGCCTCGGTGGCCCCCATGACGGGCAGGGCGGGGGCCAGGATGCGCAGGTAACGCGCCGACGCGCCCGCCAGCTCAGCCTCCTGCCCCAGCGCCAGGAACAGGCGCTCCGACCTGGGGACAGGGGGTGGTGGTGGTGATGGTGAGGGGGTGGGGGGTGGGGTGGGTGGGTGGGTGGGTGGGGTGGGGTGGGGTGGGGTGGGGTGGCTTGGTGGCCTGTACGTCGGGGCCAAGCCATGCCGTACAAACTGACTGGCCAGGTGCCCGTGGCGCGCTCCAGGACCAACCATGCGCCTCTGCCGTGCAGCCGCCTGTCACGCTCTGGTTGCATGGCAGGACAGGGCCCCGGGCGGGGCCCACCCAGCAGCGCATCCCCATCTGCGGCGCTGCACAGCCCAGCCCGGTGGCGGGCGGTCTGGCCCCTTGCCCCCCCTCACTTCCACCAGGCCGCCGCGATGGCCCCTCCAAAGCACAGGTTGACCAGCAGGGCGCGCTGCAGCACGAGGCCCACCGCGCGCCGGTTGCGCGCCCCCACCGCCTGCCCGCACAGCGTGTCCACCGTGCCCGTGAACCCCATCATGGCAGAGAGGCTGCATCGGGGGGTGACAGTGCGGCGGGGGGTTGAGGGTGGGTTGGGGCGGGAGGCAGTGCACGCGGCAGCAAAAATGATGCGGCAGCGAGGCGTGCGCTGGCGCTGCAGGGGAGAGGGCAACGCATCGCTGCTGCTGACTTTGGTCCCTGCTGACTGGGCATGCCGCTCCTGCCTGAGCAGCCTGCCCTCTGCCGCAGGCCTTTGTGCGCGCCTCCTGCTTGCACCGACTCGCCCTCTGCTCCCACCCTGTGACGTTGAAGATGGAGTTGGCGAGCACCGCAGCCGATAGCTCCAGGCCGCCCAGGCGGCCCACAAAGGAGACCCCC